>CM060095.1:9995604-10348376 GCA_030522485.1 Stenchaetothrips biformis | reverse complement strand
GCCACCCCCCCCGCCCCACGCCCCGCCCCGGCACGTCCGAATGGGAAAGCCAAACACATTGGCGCCGCCTCGCCCCGCCACCACCGTGTCCCCGAGGAAACATAATGAGAGCTCTCTAATTTCAGTGGCAAAGCAATCCGCTGTAACGCCCGCTCGGCGCCTGTGTACCAGACCGAGCTCACTAAGTTAATAGGCCCCGACCCTCCAGCCCCTTTCTCTCTCTCTCTCTCTCTCTCTCTCTCTCTCTCTCTCTCTCTCTCTCTCTCTCTCTCTCTCTCTCTCTCTCTCTCTCTCTCTCTCTCTCTCTCCTCTCTCTCTCTCTCTCTCTCTCTCTCTCTCTCTCTCCTCTCTCTCTCTCTCTCTCTCTCCCCTCCCTCCCTGCCTCCCTCTCTCCCGGCCGCGGCTTCTCGCATTCACGCCTTTCTCTCTCCGTCTCCCTCGCACTGCCGGCGCCATGGCGCGCCACCCGCCCGGCCGGGCTGTCAACGTCTCTAATCTCCGAGTCCGCTGGAGATAAGTTTATGCTCAGGGGTCGTATTAATGTCTGCGCGGCCCGGCCAGCCGGCAAGCCAGCGTCCCCTGCTGTGCCGCCTCCCCCGACCACCGGCTGCGTTTTTCCAGCCACTTTCCTTTGTTGTTTTTGTTGTTGTTTTGTCCTTCCTTTTTTTTCGCGTGTCGCAATTTGTGCACTCTTTTGTAAATGAAGTGAAAAATTCGCACACCTTTTATTACTGTCGTCGTCATTTTTATTCTGCGGTGTGTTGTTGGCCTTTCGCAGTGGTGGCAGCAGTGGCGAGGAAGACCCTCATCTTACAGGCTGTTCAGCATTAAATTCAGCATGAAAATAGGTCGTTTAAAAAATTGTCTAAAAATTTTTAATTTTTTTTAAAGTGGGTTTTTTTTTGTGTGTGTGTGTGTGTGTGTGTGTGTGTTTACTTAATTGTAGATCGGCCAAACCGTCCGCGGGGCACGCCGCTGTTTTAAAACTAGTATTTTCCAGTGTAGCAGGGGGTGGGGGGCCGCGGTCTGCTGCCCGCACCGCGCCTCCAAGTCCCTGGCAGCGCCCCCGCCTGGGCCCCGCAGCTGGGCCCTGGTGATTCAAACGCTGGGAGTCGCCCGCGACCCCCACTCCATTCTGCCGCCACTGTTACACTCGCTGCTGTGCCACCTTAACTGTGTTTTTCATATTTTGTATGAATTCATTATAAATTATTTCTATTTCTTCCTTTACATTTTTCACTTTGAAATGGATTGTTTCCGAATCGAATTTTGACTAATTACCTCGTTAATACCAAACAAAATAAATTTAAAAAAAATAATTCCCGTGTTCCCGAACAGATTTTAGCTACGTACAGCAAAACTCGACGCTTAGTGCGATCCAGCCAGAGCAGATGCAAATCAAGCTAAGAAATTCCCGCAGCATCCGGGCAGCGCACCAGCGAGCGTGTAGAACTGCACGCCACATCGCTCTTGAGCAGACATTGTTGTTTAATTAATGGTTCCATATGGCGCGGGGTGGGGCGGGGCGGGGCTGGCAGCAGCGCAGATGGTGTCCACAGAGGTGTTGGGCCTGTCCAGAAAAGGGTTCGGCCTGTCCCCGCCGCCGACTCACCGCCTGCTCCGGCACCGCGTGTGCGCCGGGTTCGTCGGCATCGTTTGTCACGGGCGGTGACAACGATGAGCAGGTGTTGATGCGTCGCCGGCGCCACTTTGCGCTGCCGCTTCAATTTTCAGCCGCGTGAGTTTCTGTGGTAACTCACGCGGCGTCAACAAACTTACTACTGTTCGTCTGCCGACATACTCGCGGTGAAACGGCGCGGTTCGCGACGGCGAAACGAGTGTAAAAATGACTCGGCTTCTGTCGAAATTTTGACCTTTTACGTCAGACGCGACGATGTCAATGTGACACCATCGCGAGATTTTCGCGTTGGCTAGGCTTCGTCTAGGAAGAAGCCGAAAAAAAATGTTTTCCCTGCAGATAGTAGAATTTTTGTTTCGCGAATAGTGATGCACGCGAACCAGCAATTTTCTGGGCGTTGATTCGTTTTTTGATCCGACTCAGTCGATAAAAGGGGCATCTAAGAAAGAGAGTGAGCGAAGGATAAGCGGTCGCCTGGACTTTTCACGCCAGAAACCAAGGACGTGGCCGCCTCACTCGAACCTCCGGGAAAGGGAACCGCAAGAGCCGGGCATCGCCGCAGTCGTTCTTCGGACGCACAGTGGGCTGTGTCTCTCTGTCTCTGGACGCGCCATGAGTGCGAGGGAGACAAGCGCGTTGCCTCGGGCCGAGTGGGGCCGATGCGGGACGGCATGCCGCGCATCGCATTCCAGCCAGTCTGGGCCGCGGCCCACTGTGCCGTCGCGCTGGACAAAAAGGACGTCATCTCGGCGGGGCGGCGAGCTGACGGCGGCAGCGCAAAAAGCGAACACGTCCGCGACGGAGTAATAATCGCCTAACGAGGCGCGGCCAAAGGTTTGCAACGCGACCTTTTGATCGATGCGCGCCTCCGTCCCCGCGCCTTGCCGGCGGCAGCCATGAAGGCCCTGCCCGTTGTGTAGACTGAGAGTCGCTCTGTCCCGCGCACCTGTACGAGAGAGTGCGAGATAGACTCGGTCTGCTGGCCGCGCAATGCCGCTAGTCGCGCGCGTGCGGGCCGATGGCCGCCCCTCGTGGTGTCTCTCAATTATCTCGGCCGTAATGGCCGTCGGCGGGCGTGTGTGCCGCTCTGTTTGCTGGCCGGTGGCGTCCTCGCCGGGGCAGCGGGGCGCGACAAGCCTCCCCGACGAGGCTCCCCGACGAGGCTCCCCGACGAGGCGCCCCGACGACGCGCCCCGACGACGCGGTGACGCCACGACCACCCCCCAATGCGTCGCCGCGTCCGATGATTATTGAAAAAGGAACGCGGAGCTTTGCCTTTGGTGATTGTGCTTTCCCGTCTATTGTTTGCCGTCTAGCCGGGCGGGGCGGGGCGGGGCGGGGCGGGGTGGGCGGAGTCGCGGTTGCACCATAGGGCAAACGCAATGCCGTGGGTGCCCCCGGGTGGGACAAGGGGGACACTGCGCTAATGCTAGCCCGGTCAACCACGTGGCCAGGGGCTCTGTGTGTGTGTGTGTGTGTGTGAGAGAGAGAGAGAGAGAGAGAGAGAGAGAGAGAGAGAGAGAGAGAGAGAGAGAGAGAGAGAGAGAGAGAGAGAGAGAGAGAGAGAGAGAGAGAGAGAGAGAGAGATTGTGTGTGTGTGTGTGTGTGTGCGCGCGCAGTGGGGTGGGGAGGCGGACGGTCGGCATGATATCCCAGCTAACTGGATCACCGCTCTAATGAGCCGAGCGGACGTGCTGCGTCAATGCAGCCAGAGGTGCGGCTGCCACGCGGCCCACCGCGACGACGGCGAGGTGCAAGGCGTGGTCGCGGACGGCGCCCGGCTCACGTACCGGGGTCACACCTCTGGCCCGGCGTCCTGGGCGAGGTCCTGGTTGCGCTCCTGGGCGTTGCACTGGTCGTCACTAACACACACACTCACACCTACACACACACACACTGACACGCGCGGCGGACTGGTCGTTCGCGGGCACGCGCGTGACGCGGTCGTGACGCACGGGCTGCAGGCCTACAGCGTGCACGGCAGTCTTGGATGGACTACGCGCGGGCCGCGGGCCGCGAGGCGGCGGCGAGGCGGCGTGCCTCCGCACGGCGCGGGGCGGGGGCGGGGGCGGGGGCGGCTGGGGGCGGCACTGGGGGCGGATGGGCTGCTGCAGGCCGGTGCGGTGGCACGCCGGCTTCGGGCGCGGCGCGGTGGTGGCGCCCTCCCGCGGCCACTGCACCAATCTCCCCCTCCCCGCAGGACGCTCGGCGCGCTCGGCGCCCCTGCTGGTGGGCGGGGCCAGGGGCGGGCCGTGGGCCGTGGTGGGCACAGGGGTCCCCCGCGCAGCGCGCCCCCTGTGGGGCCCAGGGGGGCGTGGCGTCTCTGCCCCCCGGCACGCCCACCGGCCGAGTGCGGGCCCATCAGGGCGTCGGGGCGCACGCGGGCACGCGGACGCAGCCGAGCACTCAGAGTGGAAGGTAAGGCATCCTGCAGGCCTCCAGGGACGCGATGACGGGTGTGGCGATGATGGTGTCCTCTCCAAGATGAAGGGCGTGCCGGCCGACCTGACGCTCGTCCTGGTGTCGGGCACCGCGCTGGGACTGCTGCCGCTGCTGCCCGCGCTGCCCGCGCTGCCCGCCCCCCCGGACTCCGCGGCTGCGTCCGGTGAGGCTCTCTTCACCCAAAACATCTCGAATCAAGGAAAATTTACTTGATGCAAGTAATTTTTTGCATTAATGTGCCTAAGTAAAACTCAGCTTTGAGTGAAGTAGAAATATTCTTGATGTGGTTAGAGTTGAATGAATGCAAAGCCTATTGATCTGACACTCAGTTTAGCTTAAACCAAGTATTTTTAATCAAACAAAATATTTTACTTGATTCAAGAAATCATTTTTCTGGGTGTACGAGGCACCTCGGCTCCATCACATTGCCGGCCTGCCTCCAGCCGGGCGCGCGGCGCGGCGAGGTGTGGAGCCGACCCGAGGCTCGCCGCGCGTCGTCCTGGTGCGCTGGTCCTACGCGCTGGTGGTGATGCCCGTGGCCGCGCTGGGCTTCGTCTGGTACCAGGCCATCACGGACACTCCCGTCCCGCTACCGAGTCGCGACGGCATGAGCGTAGGCCCAGCGTAGCCGCACAACTGAGACACTCAATGGTGGCGCACGCGTGGAGGTTGGGCAGTGCTGTTGTTCTGTTTGACAGGGCATCTTCTTCGTGTGCACCAGGGCAACGAACTTGATAGCGACGACGGTGTCCGTGGTGGTGACGCTGACTTGTCGCGCCGAGCTGCACCGCGCCGCCAACGCCCTGCTGCGGCAGAGCCACGTCCTGGCGGCCGCCTCGCGCGCCAAGGCAGGTGGCGTCGCAACCACACACTTTACAATGTGTGCAACCTGCTAAGTGTGGAATTTTCCTGCACGCTGCAGTCAAACGGATGCCGGGGGATGTTTTTCTTCGTCTTGACGGCCTTCTTGATGTACTACCAATGTGCGCGGTTCCTCTTCATGTCCGCCGACTTGACTCATCACCACCCCGGTCCATTTCCGGGCCCACCTCCGGGCCCACCAGGCCCACCTCCGGGCCCACCTCCGGGCCCACCTCCGGGCCCACCAGGCCCACCTCCGGGCCCACCTCCGGGCCCACCTGGCCCTCACGGCCCGCCGCCTGACCCGCCGCCACCACCACCCGGAGCTGCGTTTTCAGACTTACCGCAGCGTTTGGAGAGACATGGGCCGAACGGCATTCCTCCACTTCCCCCGGGCGGCGTGTTCGAGGGCGTGGCCATCAACTACGCCTTCCTGACGACGCGCTTCGTGGAGGCCGTGTTCATCGTGCTGTGCCGCGTGGCCGACGAGAACTTCAAACGGATGCTTTTGACGATCAAGGACCTGGACAACCCACGTGAGTACGGCAGGGCCGTGCGCCGTGTCCTTGGCTGCTGCCCTGCTTGTGACTGACGCGTGGTGGTGCAGGGCGCGTCGGGCACCGGCTGCAGCGGCTGCGCGCGCTGGCCGCCGCGTACCCCGTCGTGGTGGCGGCCTGCGGGGACGTCACCGCCGCCCTGGGCCCCTTCCTGGTCATGGACACGCTGCAGGTGCGCGCCGAGATCCTGCTCAACCTGTACTACTTCGTCGTGTCGGAGTCCAGGGACGTGGTCGCCGGGTCCGAGTCGCTCGTCAGGCCCCTCATGTCCATGACGCACCTCGTGATCGTGTCCTGGATGGCCACCAGGACCGCCAACAGGGTGGGTTCACTGAGCCGCCGTGGCCGGCCTGCCAGTGAGAAGGGCCGCGGCCTGACTCCACCGCTGGTTGCAGTGCAAGGCCGTCTTGCGGGAGCTGGTCAAGGTGGACTACACGGAGTGGCGGCAAGAGGAGCGGGAGACGATGGAGTTCGTGACGACGTGCGCGGACACCAACCAGGTCGCCTTCAACGCCAGCGGCCTCGTCTCTCTGGAGATGGACCTCGTCGTCTCCGTAAGAAAAGCCCACATTTCGAAAAAAAAAAAAAAAAAAAAAAAAAACTTTTTTTTTAAAAGAAAATCTTAAAACTTTTGCACATGAAAAGTGCCCTTTTGTCTTGGCACCCGACGTGGTTCTCAGGCTGGCTGTGTGGTCTCGCAGGTGACTGGCTGGACGTGCTCGCAGCTGGTGGTCTTGAGGCAGGCCAACCTCTAGACCGCGGTGTTGCCACCACCAATTCGCCGAAAAAAGGGAACAAAAATACAACGCCACTGCGAACGAAACGGAACGGAGGGTGGGGTGTTCTGTCGGGTCCAGGCCGGCCAGGCAGAACCGAGACGGCCACCGCGAGGCGGGGCGGGGCGGGGCGGGGCGGGGCGGCGTCTGCCTGGCGGCCAGCCTCTGGACATGAAGGCGAGGAGACCGCTCGTGCTTATAAATAAGGCAGATTGCTAGTTTGTGCGTAACGTCGCCTCAGAGACCGGCCGCGCCGCCGCGCTCGCCCGACGAGGAGGAGGAGGAGGAGCAGCGGGAGGACGGCATTTGCAATCGATTCCGTGATTGCTGCGCCCTATTTAACGCTAAATGCCGCGTCGCCGAGCGCCGCCGGGCCGCAGTCAGCCCTTATTAAAACATTTCATCATGGTTAGAAGGTGTTGGCATCTCTCTCTCTCTTTTTTTCAAGCGGCCGCCCGAGGAGGGGCTCGCCTGCCTGAAGCACGAATTGTGTGCCTTTGGCCAATAAATGTGGGTGGACAGGGAGCGGTGAAGAAAGCAGCCAGGGGTAGATGGGAGTGGGGGAGGTGGTAGCAGGGGGGCAGCGGCGGCGGGGCCGCGATTTGGCGCGCGGCGGGCGGGCCGGGGCCAACACCGCCACATTCCTCGCACTATTAATATTGCAAGGCGATGCTGGAGGAGGCCGCGCAGGGCCGGCCGGCCGCCGCCACGCCAGTCCCGCCAGTGCTGCCACGGCCACGCTGCCTCCGCCGAGGCGCGCGGGCGCGCGGTCAGCCGAGTGGAAGAGAGAACCAGCGCGGCGTCTCCCCCGCACCCCAGCAGGGCGCTGCGGCGCTGCAGGGCGCCCCGTGCGCGCGAGAGAGACAGAGCGACGTCGCCAGCTGCCGGGGAAGGGCAGGCCGGCCCCTCCAATGAAAACGAAACCAGGAAACTAGCAATCATCATCAGTCCGCCTGATTTAGGCCGCTATCTCGTTTTACGCGCGAGCAGACACACAACTCAGACGTTTCCGTTTCCGTTTTTTTTTTTTTTTTTTAATGTTGGCCCTTTTTGCGCGCGATGCGACTCGAACACGGAGACACCGCGCACGACGCGTGTAGTGAGCACGCGGCCGGGCGGACGGACGGACACGCGCGCACCGGCAGACAGACAGACGGACAGACAGACAGACACAGCCCATCCACGCGCGCACGTTTTCTAATTACAGTGCTGAGTACAGGGGTATTACACACACGTAGAGTACGTGGGAATATAACACGGTGGGAGGGGAGGGGAGAGAGAAGGGGGGCGTCGACAAATTGCTCGACGGTCCATGTGTCAAGTCTCGACATCATTTAAAGCTCCCTCCCCCCTCCCCCTCCTTCCTCGCAGGCCTGTGAGACAAATTGTAAGCATCACTCAGCAACACCCCTTTCGCGTCCCTCCAGCGTAATGAATTGTTGACAAGCAGCGGGAAAGCGTGGCGGGGCGGCGCGGCGTGGTGCTTGTAGGATGCCCCCGGAGAACACAGGCAGTACTTGTTGTCCCCCCCCCCCCATCCCCGTCTTTCCGTTTCCAAACCGCGATGGCTGGTCGTGCAAGGCGCCGCCTGCTGGTCGCATTCGATGCGGTAAACACGCCAACAAACAATTTTTTTTTTTTTTTCAAAAAAATTTTTGAAACTAGGGTAAGCAAAATTTAGTGGAGTTTTAACAAATTTATTTGGTTTTTTTGTTGTTGTTTTTTGTAGTTGTTGTTGTAGTACTGTAGTAAATCACTGTTCCGGAGCCTCTGCGGAAGAAGGCACAAGGGCTCTAGCCTCGCGTCAGGCCCCGATAGTCTTTATCTCCTACAAGCAAGGTATCTCACGGCGCGTTGGCCCACTGTGAACGCGGCACTGTCTTTCCTGCCGACGGCCCTGCAGGCCGCGATCTTGGTCACGACGCGGTCGGCGCGACGGGCGTCGTGGTGAAGGTCACCGTCGTGGAGGTCGCCGTCGTGGAGGTCGCCGTCGTGGAGGCGGACCCCGCTTTGAGCGCGTCCTGCAGCTTCTCGTTGATAAGGTCCTCCACGTTGACGTTGTCCAGCTCCTTCTGGATGCGTTGCCGGACGGGCTCCTCCAGGGCGTCCACCACCTGGTAGCGGATCAGGTTGGGCAGCACGTTGACGCCGAACTCGGTGAGGGCGTTGAGCTTGCCCGCGTCGCCGCGCGACACCAGCGTCATGGGGCCCAGGGTCACGTCCAGCGACTCCAGGTAGGGGTGCTGCCGCGTGTCCAGGCTCTGGTTGAACACCGCCTGCACCTGGAACGGCGACGGACGGCGTCAGTCCCTCTCAGCCGGGAGGGTAGGCAACCCGACGGCGGCCGTGCGCGCGGGACTGCCTACGCTCGGAACGACAGGCGCTCGGCTCCAAGCAAAGCTCACCCCGTGTTGCCACACACCAGTGTCTGGCGACGCGAATTTTTTTTTCCCCCGCTTACCTCCAAGTAGTCCACCGTGAATGACGCGTCGCCGCTGCGCCGCATGAGCCGCTGCAGCACGCTGGGCGCGTCGGGCGAGTGCAGCAGCCACCTGCAGGTGCCCCGCAGCCGCTTGGTGGCCAGGTGGATGCCGGCGTGCAGCACGTGCTCCCGCATCCACACGGTGACGTTGCCCCGCCGGTAGAACGAGGACAGCCCCGTCGCGAACAGGTGGCTCAGCGTCGCCTGGACCGGGCCCACCTGCGAGGCAGAAGCACATTCACAAGACAAGTCGAGGTGTTCGCGAGCGCGGCCCACTGTGCGGCGCGGCGGCAGGGCGCGGGGCTCGAGATGTTGACGCATCACTTTCTCATCCTGTTGCGCTCCTGGTGGGGAAGGGCGGCAATTGGTACTCCAGTGTGTCTCTGTCTCCAGACCACTCAGTGGGGGGGGGGCCTCCATTTAAAGGGCGCTCGCCATATCGTGTGCAGATGAGGTGAAGTGCACTCCAGTGCTGCACGACAGCCTGCCACGGCCTGCCACGCTTGACGGGTTGGAGGTCCAAAACAAAACGATGTCTCCCCCCAGGACTGGAGTGGAGCAGAGTGGTTCAGCCGGCTGGCTATACTGTTGACGTGTGTCCCGCCGACGCGGAAAAAAAAAATTTATTTAAAAAAAAAAATTAACACGTGGGTTGCGACGGGTCATGCTGCTGATCGGCCCACCCCGGCCCAGTAACAGTACCTTCTTGGAGACGTCGGGCAGGCGGTACGGGTCGTAGCCCATGGTCCTGACGGTGTGCCTCGCGTCCGCCACCAGCATGTCGACGGGCGCCAGGGAGCTGGGGAAGCGCACGTCCACGCCGGCCACCTGCTTGTCCACCTCGGCGCGGATCTTGGTGTTGACCTCGGACAGGATGAAGGGCTTCACGTTGTCGAACAGGAACGAACCCACCTTGTTGATGATGCCCTGGAGAAAGAGAAACTCGTCGTGGCGTGAGATCCCCCAATTCCCCTTTCGCATTGCCTGATTTTAATCCCATTGTTTCCAGCAGTGCTCTATCTCGCCCCTCCCCCTCCAACACCCCTCCGGCCAGCGCTTCCACTCGGGCCCCCTGATAAAATCGGGAAAAAATCTGACACCCCAGACGTTAAAAAAATAAAAATAAATTAAATATGTTTACCAAAACCAAATAATTAAAAGTGACCGTACATTTTCGTCGGCTGGATTGACATCGACTAATCCACTCATCATATGAGCCTCGCCCTGAGCCGTCTCATCGCACGCGCACACGCTCACACACACACACACACATACACACACATACACACACACACACACACACACACACACACACACACACACACACTTGCAATTTGCCAATCCCGCCCGCCCCACCTCCTGTACTCTTCATTCGTGAATAATTAATGTGGGTCAATAAAGTGATAGTAGACTCGTGCCTGCAGTGACAGGGCGTTGGCGTGGCGCGGACGCTGCTCACTTTTTTTTTTTTCAAACAGGATTTTCTGTCTGTAGCCAATTTTTAATAACAAAAACAAGCAGGAGAAAAAAATTTACAAGTGGCTGCGTGTGTGAGTGAATGTGTGTGTATGTGAGTGTTGCGATAGAGCGTACAACCTTATCGCTCTTACTACCACAGCGATGTGCATCTTCGCACACATGTCAACACGAGGGGAGAGGGAGAGAGGGAGAGAGAGAGAGAGAGAGGAACAGAACGTGCCCCACTCAACCCACGTATGTCATCGTCTGTCGTCTGCTTGGCAGTATTGGCTTCAACGTCATCGAGATACGGGCCGACTGGCTGTGTGTGGGTGGGTGTGTGAGTGTGTGAGTGAGTGAAAGCGTAGTAAAGGGAAATCTATCTCGTCATCGTGCTTCGATTGTGCCTACGAGATGCGCACACAAATGGCAGTGCCGCGGCGCCCCCCCAGGCCCAGGAGGGCGGCCTCAGGCGGCCTCGGCAGCGCTAGCGCGCTCTAGTGGCAGGAAGACGAAGCTTGAATGGCGGGCAGCGGGCCGCAGTGCTGCCTGCAGCCGAGCACCGAAGAAAGCCATCGCCACTCAATCCACCGTAGCGCGTGACGGCCGCTCCCAACCGATCCGGCATCAGTTCCCCTGCCTTCCTTGTTCTCTCTCACAGGTGATTTCAGAGAAGAAGGATGAACTCTGCAACTCTGTCACGAAGGCCAAACTGACCTGGAACATGGACATCATGAGGCCGAGGTTCTTGAAGTCCATGGCGATGCCGTCGAAGGTGACGTCCATGCCGATCTCCTCGGCCCTGAGGCGGCCGCCGGGCCCCACCTCCAGCCCCGCGATGCCCGAGACCAGGACGTCGTCCAGGGTGACGGTGAAGCCGCCCGCCGAGCAGCTGAACCACGTGCACAGCGTGTAGTTGCCCAGGATGAGCACGGCGTCGATGCGCGCCGCCACGTCGGCCTGGAAGAGCAGAGGTTGGGCCCGGGTTCGATTCCCAGCGGCGGGACTGCCTGGCCCACCCTGATTACCTTCATGGCCGTGAAGTTAACGCTGGCCTCGTGGAAGCGGAAGCGGCTGAGGCCGTGCACCGTCACGTTCTCGAAGTTCATGGTGGCGATGGCGAACGACGTGTTCATGGGCGGCACGTCCATCGGGTCCGGCACCTCGGCGCCGGGGAAGCCCGTGGGGTCGGACTGCTTGAAGTGCTCCAGCACGGCGCGCACCTGCTCCATCAGCTTCTCGGCCTTGGCCGCCTCCGCGGTGTTCTCGGCCGCATCGTCCAGCGCCTGGCCGGGCTCCGCGTCCTGGTCGCCCTGGCTCAGGATGGGGGTCGCCGCCACGCCGCAACCTGCGACAAGTCACACACTCAACGCACCCATCCACTTTCATTTTCTCTTCTTCGCAAAGAGCGCGTCTTTTCTGGCGGTCTTGACTGTTGGCGCGCTGGCGCTGCGCTGCGTGACAGCTGACAGTGTGGAGCAGCGGTGCAGAGGCGAGGCGAGGCGAGGCTTGATCGGCCGCGCCACACAGAGTCACAGCGAACCGGGCGATCATTGTCGAGAGGTAGTTGACATCTCCGGCTGTGGTGGGCGGGGCGGGGTGGGGCGGCACGGACACGCGTGGAGATGACATTACGAACAAGGGAGCGGCTTTGTGAAGGGCGTGAGGGAACCGAGAACGGGGCCGGGGCTGCAGCAGGGCGTCAGGGTGCCGGGGGGCGGGCTGCTCCACACTGCAAGCTGCACAGCACTCTACGCACTACGTACTTGCGACGGCCAGCACGAAGAGTGCGACCGCACAAACGTTGGCCGCCATGCTTCGCCTGGCTGTGCCCTGCCTCGCCGAGGCCGCCGTCAAACACTCTTGAGGCCCGGGCAGTACTGGCCGCTCGCTGCTCGGACCGACCCGCGGCCCCGCGCCCCGCCCGCCCCTCGGCCCCGCGACGCCGGTCTACGACGGTCCACGTCGGTCGCCGCCCGCTGTCCGCCTCGGCGTGACCCGCCGCACAACAAGTGTAGTGCTGTGCCAGGGTCGCGGTCGCGGACACGCGGGCTCCTCGTCGACAGCCCTAGCAAGCACCCTCCGCGGGCTCCTCGTCGACAGCCCTAGCAAGCACCCTCCGCGCGCCGGGAGTGTGACAGAGTACCCCCACTGAACACGCCATGAGCCCCGCACTCGGATAACGAAGAGCGGCCCGTTCCACTACGTACCTGACTCAGAGCCGTAAAAAGAAAAAAAAAATCTTTCCCACACTGACCCTACGCATGGACATGCAGTGGCCGCTGAAGACGGCAGTGGGAGTGAATGCCGCCGTGCCGCCTCGCCTTATCGGCAGGGTCACGAGGGCAGGGGCGGCAGGGGTCACCTTCACTCCCTCTCCACGCCACTGCCGTGCTGACTGCAGACCTCCCTGGCCAAAGCCTCAGTCCATCTTGAGGAGGCCACTTGTGTCCACGCCGCGCACGCCCTCGTGTCTCAACGGCTTGTTGCATCAGGGAGTAAGGGCAGAAGGAAATGCCCGTCTAGGTTTCAAATTTTATTCATATAAAACAAAAAAAAAATATTTGCATAAAAAAGCATATGATCTTTGTTTGTTTCTTTAAATTGCCTGCTGCACAGTAAATTGCAGCAGCATAAATAATATGACAAAAAAAGCAAACTTATCACAGCAACTTTGGAAGTACCAAGTTAACAGATAGAATGACAGCATCATACAACACTTTTGTGTCATAAAAGTTGGTAGCACAGCTTTAAACTCTCATGATTTGACAGGTACTTCCCTAAATTCACAAGAAGTGAATGACTTCTGATTTTTTAAAAAGGCACATTGTTAAAAATGTATCCTTTTATTTCCAGGTCCTTGAACGCAAAATAGTTCAACAACTTTTGTTAAAATACTGAAGTTAAAAATTTCTACCTTGTTTCCTTACTCAGTCATCATTGAAGAAACATACCAACAGGGAGCACACTTTACAAACGAAGTAAGATATCATGCAGACAAGATTAAATTGAACAAAATTAGTCACATTGTGAAAGATACAAGAGCAACATTGAAAAGTATAACAAGAGACTCTTTGCATGGAGTAAGCAAAAAATGCAGCCCACTTTAAAAAAAAAAATTCCCCAAAAACACAAGTAGAAGGAAAATAGAAATACAATCACCCAATCTTTCAACTTTTAATTTACTAGACAGGCCAAGTTAGATTGAACCTTGTGCAGCTTAGTATTCAAAATAGTTAGAATTTCCCTGGATGGCTAATCCATGTGATCTTTCTTAACTTAAGTAGTAAAGTGGTATGTGTGCTGCCATCAGCACAGAAGCATTAAATATTCTTTATTCCCTACGTAGATTGTCAAGCCTAGCCTGTAGGTCAGCATCAGCATCGGACATGGTTGGCGATGAGGCTCCTCCAGCGCCACCACCACCGCCACCAGCAGCAGCTGCCGCTGCTGCAGCAGGTGTTTTGGATGAGGAAGCGGCCAATGAACCAGAGGCTTCAGGAAGTCCTGATAACTGGTCTGTTAGCTGCAGGCCGAGCTCATCCAGCACCTGAGATACGACAGCATCTCTACGCAGGAAAAGAATCAACTGTTAAAGAATACTCGAACAATCAAGACTTCAATACAGTCAAAAACTCACGTTTCTTCCTCATCGCCGTCATCTTCCATAGCGTCATCCATGGCTTCGTTCATTATTTCCTCTTTCATATCCATAATCTCTGACTGCTTTTCAAACTCCTGAAGGATCCGTTGGATTTGTGGCAGGTTCATTTGGCTAGAAAGACAAATGCCATAAAATTCAGAGCTGCTGTTAGCACTTTAATTAGCAAGATAAAAGTGTTACCGATTTCTTACCGATTCATATTTTGCATAGCCTTTGTAACACCCTTCATGGCCTCTGCCATGGAGTTTTGGGAACGAAGAGTCTGGATTTTTAAGGACACTCCTTGGATATTGGCTTTCATTAGCATGAATTTTTTCACATATTTGCGAGTGCGAACTAAGTCTTTGGCCATAATTTTCACTGAATCCTGCGATGAAATTTTAAGATACATAATGTGATGATGGAGGTCCTCAAAAAAAAAAGAAGCAGTAGGTCCATCAGACAGTTGGCACTGCACTCACCATCTGACCTTCCTTTGCCATCTTTTTTATATCCATTATTATTTTCTTCTCCTGCTGCTCCATTTTTGCTTTCTCTCTATCAAGGTCTCTCATCGCTCTGTTCAGGGCTCGCTGGTTCTGACGCAGCATTTCCTCAGGTGTCATACGACGACCAAACAACCACTCGAGAGGCATCGTGATAAAATATGCTGCGATAAAACAAACAGAGACATACTTTGAAATGCTGGAATACATATCACACTGAAATCTAATAAACTGATGCCATTTAATGTTACTATCAGCAACCAAAGTTTACGTTTGTTTCTCTACAAAACAAGACAAGCTTCACTCTTGGGAAAGAAAGAATACAATAAATTAAGAAATAGTAAAAAGTAAATTGTTCAATTGTGAATCACCGATGACGAGGGCGAGGAATGACAACAAAAGGGAGGTACTTGCAACATAACCTCACCTGTCACTCCCTAGTGAAGTCAAATAGCGACAGGGAAAGCAATCCTCAACGATGCGAAGGAACGTAGGAACGTGTCACTAAAATTAATGAGTGATTGGACGCAAACAATAACAATGACAAAATGGTCGTACAGTTACAGAAGAAAAACGAAAAAATGTTCACGACGACGAGAGCACAACAATCGAACTGGACTCGAGTACTCGAGAGACCGCTCGATTGCTATCGATCCTCGAAAGTTAGTTGGTACGTTCGACCGGTCGACCGAAAGTTTGTAAAGTCCTGAAAACGTGTTGTTTTTCTGTTTTAATATATAATTTGAGAAATTTTGACCGGCCGTTACTGAACACTTATGCTGTGCCTGTTTCTTATGGTATGTGTTTTACGCCTTGCAACGGCAGGAAGCATCGAAGCTAACATTCTTGGCTGTGTGCATGCTAACACGTTCTTCAAGGGTTATGTTTTCTATTTTACAACACATGTAACATGTGTATTATTTGGTTCTGAGTATGATTGCCGACATACGATACCAATTTCAAATCATGATCAATGACATTTTGATCTTTTTTTCTTCTCCTTTTCAGATTGCTCTTTGAAAATTGTTATAAAGAAATTATTACTCCACCATGAAGAAAACGAAGCGTAAAAATGATGAACCTCCCATGAACTTTGACATGGATTTTGAGCCTCCTCCAGAAGATGTTGAAAAGTGGTACACATCGGTATGCAAACGTCCACACTTTGTGAATTAAGTCAATGAATCCTTAAAGGACTTTTGAATACTAAGTGATGTTTCAAATTTTAGCTTCCGCCAGATCCAGACGAGTTCCCTCCGTGTCCTGCTGACAAATTAGAACAACTGAGAGAAGAAGCAAAAAATTATTTAATCTCTGAATCAAATGGATATTCCATCAGTATGTATATTTTGAACGTGTAATATGTGACTCAATTAACAAGGTTTTAACATTCATCATTTAAAAATTTCTCTTCCTCAGAGGCTAGCAAGAGCTCAGAACATAACTGGATGCGTTCGGTAATGGCCCAGGGAACTGGAAGAGACAAAATGGCAGCACTCGTCATCATGGTTCAGGAAAAACCCGAATACAACATCAATGCATTACAATCTCTCATAGGTCTTGTAAAACTAGGAAAGAAAGAATGTGCAAATTGTATAGGTAAAAGAAAAAAAAACTGCCGTACTTCTTATTTTAATTTAGGATTATCATGCCATTTTAAATTCATATCTTTCTCATTTCTAGGAACATTGGTTGAACTGTTTGTTACCGATTTGTTACCTCCCAATAAGAAGCTGAGAAAGTTTTCTCAGAGGCCTCTCATGCTACTCGATGAATTAAGCTCTGGGAACCCTGCTGGCCGTCGCCGTCGTCTGGTATTATGGTATTTTGAAGATCAATTGAAAGATAGTTTCAGAGCCTTTATTGAGGCTGTCAAAGTGATATCCACAGACTCAGTGGAAGCTAACAAAGAAAAGGCCATCAAATCTTTGGGCACACTTTTGGCATCCCATCCAGAGCAGGAAGCAGTATGTAGAACTGTCATTTTCAATATTTTCATACTTTAAATTAAGGCAAGTTTTGATAAACCTTTTCATTTCCAGTTTCTATTATCTATTTTAGTGAATAAAATGGGTGACCCAACTAAAAAGGTTGCTGCCAGCGGTATGCTAAGCCTCACAGATGTTTTGACTAAACATCCTAATATGAAGAGTGTTATAATCAATGAAGTTGAGAAGTTGCTTTTCAGGTAATTTTAATTTCAAAACCTGTGTTTTACCAGTTATGACATCTATTTAGTGGTAAATGTGCCACTTATTTTCTGTTTCTTAATGTATTAAGGTCAAATGTTGGACGCCAGGCTCGCTATTATGGAATTTGCTTTTTAAGTCAGATCCTCTTTACAAAAGCTGATGCTAAAACAGCAGCAAATATCATTAACTTGTATCTTTCCTTTTTCAAAGCTTGTGTTAAAACTGTAAGTATCACTTTTGACTTTTGTAACACTTTGTAGTGCAATGACAAGTGCATTAATTATTCACTACTCTTTACAGGGAGATGTTGACTCAAAAATGTTCGGTGCTCTTCTGACCGGAATTAACAGAGCCTACCCTTATGCCAGAGAAGATATGGATAGTATTTCAGAACAACTAGATACACTTTACAAGATAGTTCACATAGCTCCCTTCCGTGTTTCTCTGCAGAGTTTGAGTCTGTTGTATCAAGTTTCTGATTACAACAATGATGTTTCAGATAGGTATGTCGTTCGTGCTTTTTGTGTCAGCCTTGTTACTTGTATTCTTTAAAAGTTTTTACCAATTTTCTGTCTTGTCTAATATCTTAATCACAGGTTTTACTCAGTTTTGTATCTTAAATTACTAAACCCTGCTCTTGCTGATTCATCTCATGCATCTATGTTTTTAAATTTGGTATTCCAAGCCTTGAAAAGGGATCAAAGTGTTCCTAGAGTCAAGGCATTTATCAAAAGATTATTACAAGTAAGTGTTCATCAGGTTACCGTTTCTTTTTAAATTTCTCAAACAAACTTAAAGTACTTTTTTTTTCCTTCCAAAATCTAGGTTTGCTGCTACCTGCCTGTGCCAATGTGTTGTGCCACTTTGTTCATGATATCAAAGCTGTGTGAAAAAGATACTCTCAAAGCATCAAGTTTTCAGCCAAACATAATAAAGGAGGAGTGTGCAGTACAGCCCTCTGAGGCTTTGTCTGCTGCTTTATTAGAAGATGACTCAGAAGATGAACATTATGATGATGTTCCTCTTGATGAGGTAAGTTAAAATAGTACAATTACCTATCTTATCATTGATCATCATCTTTGTTAGCATACTTCCATGTGATGTGAGAAAATGTCTATTTTGCTGCAGAATGAAGCCTTAAAGAAGGCGAAAGTCAAGAAAGCTTCTAAATCAGACCGGACTGTTAGTGATGATAGGCCAGCTGTTTGGATTCATAAAACTAACAGCTCAAACAAATCTAAAGCTGATATGTATAACCCAATGCACAGAAACCCTAGGTATGCGAATGCAGAGCTGAGTTGTTACTCGGAACTGAACTTTTTGTCACGCCACTTTCACCCGACTGTAGCGCTGTTTGCTTCTCATTTATTAAATGAGGAAGCAAACAGTTATAATGGTGATCCTCTCCAAGATTTCACTTTGGTCCGCTTTTTGGAACGCTTCTCATTCAAAAATCCCAAAAAGCTGCCAGAAAAGGTTTCATCCCTGTTTGCTAAGCGTAAAAAATATGCTTCCTCTGGAATGAAAAGTCTGCCTGTGACATCTGACTCCTATCTCAATCAGAAAGAGGATAAAGTTCCTGTGGATGAAAAATTTCTTTTCACGTAAGAAATCTTTGTTGTTGCCGTGTGCGTTTACATTACTAAGTGAATGGAGTTAAATAACTATTTGCCTACAGTTACTTGCAGAAGAAAAGAGCTGCTGCACCAGATCATGATGATAAGGACAGTGACGCCGAAAGCATTAGTGATGAGGAATTCGATGGCATTCTTGACAATATGATGCAGAAGAAAGGCTTTAAAAAGGACATGGATGAAGATCTTAAATTGGATTTGTCTGATATTGATGAAGATCTGGACTTTGCTGATGAATACACTAAGAATATGACATCACAGAAAACAAAGAAGAAGTCTGCTGAGGGTGAGTATTGAAACTTATTAGTTCACTGGTGTACGAGTATTTTGTTTGCTTAGCAAGCAAATAATTACGATTTTATTTCAGATGATGATGACGATGATGGTGATGAAATAAGTGGCAGCGATGGTGAAGATGAAGATGAAGAGGGTGATGAAGATGAAGTTAGTGACTTTGGTAATGAAGATGATTATGAAGACTTTGACGATGGAGGGGAAGATGTGGATGGAAGTACTAAGCGCAGAGGCAAAAAGCGAATGGGCGATGGTGATGATGATGATGAAGAATTGCCCAGTGACTTTGAAGATTATGATGATTATGCCGATGACATTGACTTTGGAGATGATTCGGAAGATGAGGGTCCAAAGACTGTGAGTCTTTTTTTTATATCATCTAGTTGGCTTTTATGTTAAATTTGAAGCTTTGTTGATGGTTTTATTTTATCAAACATTTTTTTCTAGGGTAAGAAGAAGGGCAAAAAGATGAAGTTTGATGATATATTTGCATCTGCTGAGGAGTTTTCGGAATTAATAGAAGCAGCAGGTAATGCCAGAGATGGCACCTCAGCAGCGTTATCGAACAAGGACAAAGCATGTAAGTATATTCCAAGCAGTTAACTGTGCATTCCACACTTTATTTTTCTTTTCCTTTCCTTTTATAAATAGACACAAAATAAGTTATTTTAGTAAGCTCTCTCTAACTAATTTTACTCTTCCTATTATTCTAGCTCTGAAGCAATTGGACTGGGAAGCAAAGAGAGACCAGTCCATCAGAGGTTTCGGAAGAAAGGGCTCTGGCAAGGGGAGCAAGAAGGGCGGGCCAGCAGCTGTAAAGCGGTCTGCTTTCAAACCCAAGAAAAACGGGCGCCGCTAAACTTTTGACTTATACACTTGATTGTAAAATATTTTATCAATAATAATGAACTCTTCAACTTCCTCCTGTCCCGCTTAATCAAGTCGCCTCACGTTCCTACAAACATGAACTAAATTTCAAAACCTAACCACTCGTCAATATCACAGGCGGCGGCGGCGGCGGGCGGCGGGCAGGGTGGCTTAGCCGGGGCGGTTGGGCGGCGGCGGGCGGGCCAGCTGCACGGCGGACAGCGCGGCGGACAGCATGGAGGCGAGCAGCGCCTTGCTGGCGAGGTGGCCGATGGCGGCCAGCATGAGCGCGGCCAGGGTGCCGCCCAGCAGCAGCGAGGGGCCCACGAAGTCCCACTGCTGCCTGCGTCGCGGCCCGTCGCCTGCAGGAACACCCCCGCATGACGTCAGCAGCGGTCCCAGCGCCCTCCTCAGTGTCCCTTCAGCCGACTTACCTTGACTGACGGACGTTTCCTTCGGGTCGGACAGGTCTCTCGCGTCAACGGAATGCCCGCTCGGGACGGCGGCAGCGGCGGCGACGGCGGCGTTCTGCTGCTGACACAAAAATCGCGGGAGGCTGGCGTTACCTCTGCTCAAGCGCGAGGAGCTCAGAGCTCCTGCGTGGTAGGCAACCCTCCTCCTCGCGTGTCTTGTATGGCCTACCCGGCAGGCGCCTCAGCGAACCTGAATCGAGTTCTAGGCCGTCAGGGTAGAACTCACGCATATACCGTGCACCAGAAAAACCATTTATAACTCATGGAAATGGAATCGCTGGGCAGGCAGGCCCAAGGCGGGTTGAGCATGGACTACCTTAGGAGCGACGGCGGAGTCGCCGTGGCGGGCGGCGGCAGGCTGCAGCAGGAGGCCATGGAGCACCAGTTGGAGCAGCAGGTGCTTGGACAGCGGGACGGCGGCCTCGCCTCGAGCCCTCATATCTCCTGCCCTGGCGACGGGGCGGCGATGGCGGAGCGCTGAACGTTAGGACTTTGGACCGCCAAGGGTCACATCACGGTCTTGAGGGTCTGTCCAGGGTGCAGGTGTGCGCGCCGCGACCCGACCACCTCAAGCCGGCGACTGTCGTCCCTCGGCCGCCGGGCCACGCCGGCCGAGCTCCGCGCCGACGGGGGCGGGGCCGGCGGTCCCGGCGCGCAACGGATCGGAACCAACCGGAGTCGTGGCGGCGGTGCGCGTCAGCCAATCAGGGGGCTCGGTGATCTTCGTCTTGACGTCGCGTTGACGTCACTGGGGGCGCGGCGGGGCAGCGCGGGGCAGCGCGGCCACGGGGGAGGCGAGGAGCGCGCCGCAAGCTTCCATCCACGAGTTTGGGAAGTAACGTTGGCGTTAACGTGACCGCCACATTCGAACTTGTAATAATAACGGATGGATGAGTCGGACGACCACTGCCCGCCCGATCCACAGCGTCAAATCCGCGCCCTGACTAGTGCGAGAGAAATCCCTGGCTAGTCCCTAGCCTACATCGGCCCCGAGTCGGCGATGACGTCTCGCTTGGCTACACCGCGGTTAGCAGCGGCAAAGTGGGTAAGCTGATCAGGCCGCGGGCCTTGCTTCGGTGGCGTGCGGGCAGCTCTCCAGCCTGGCTAGCGCGACCAGCGTGACGGAGCGCCGCCAGGGGCCATGGCGTGTGTCGTCAGGGACTAGGCCACACAGTGGGCCGGCCCTCCTGGACGCGCAGCGCCGCGCCGCCAACACTTTCCTCCCTCGCTCCGCTGCCGCCGGCCCGAAAGGCGGCCCCGCGGCCCCACGCCCAGGCCTGCGTTCTGGGCAACAGTGTGTGTCCATGTCTGGCGGGAGGAATAAGCAACTGGCAAAAAAAATAATAATGCCAACAGTCCGTGAGCCGTGTAATGTATTTAAGGCGCCTCTGTCACAACCGCCTCCACGGAAGTCGCTGAGACCGTCATGTTGGCAGCGACGGACGCGGCGCCGGTGGACATGAAGGAGGACGCCGTCGTGGCGTCCGCAGCGTCTTTGGCCTCCAGGCTGACGCGGAACTGCACCACCACCACTAGGTACGTCACCATGGTGGACAGCACCTGGCGAGAAACGGCAAACAAGAAAATTAGAGAGGAAACCTATTTCCAGTTTTTGGCCGTCACGGCACCTTCTCATCAAGCACGGGGACTCGATCCAGAGGGCTTCTGGGTGAAGGGAAATGATTCATTCTCGCTCTCTTTCTTTTTTGCGCGCTCGCGTCGCGGACAGGAGTCGCTCTGATTTGTCTCTCTCTCTCTCTTTTTCTGATCGAAGTGAGTCATTAGTTTTCGGGGTTACCGCCGTGAAGAGCTGCCTGTTGACGACGGTGATGCCGGACAGCGAGACTTCGCTCGGGACCTCCTGGACCGTCGCCACGAACGCCTCAATCTGCAACGACGCCCATTTTAAATTCGGTCTTTATTTTCTGCCTGATTTGCACGTGTCGTTGGATGTCCATTCACCATGTTGTGGAGGTCGTCGCCCACCATTGGCGTGCGTCTGCGGAACGCCATTATCTCCAGCATGGCGTCCGTCTTGAGCTGCGGCAACCAACTCCCGTGAGCGCGCGCCGCCGGGGAGGTAGGCTGCTACACGCACGCCGTGTGCGCCCCGCTGCCCGCCTCCCCGGCGGCGGGCGTCACACAGTCTACTCACCGCTCTGGCGACGCAGTGACCCGAGTTGCAGACGACGTAGAGCACGGCGCCGCTGAAGACGACGCCGGCCACGAGGCTGGGCAGGCGCGCGGCGCTTCGGGTGGAGTGCGACAGCTGGCCGAAGAGCGCGTACAGCGTGAGGGTGAGGAGCACGAAGTGCGCCAGCAGCAGGAAGCCGAGGCACAGCGTCATGGCGGAGCCCAGCGCCGTGGACAGCGACATGAGGCGCAGCGTCTGCAGGCGGCAGGCGTCCACCTCCGCGGCCCCGGGCGCGCGCCGCGCCAGCACCCTGCCCAGGTGGGCGGCGGAGGCGTGCGCCGCGGCGCGCAGCAGGCGGCCGTGGACGTACCACAGGCTGGCCAGCAGGGCGGACACCGCGTTGGACAGCACCAGGGCCAGCACGACGACGGGCGGGTGTAGCGGCAGCTGGCAGGCCGCCACCACCGCCTCCCACAGCGCCACCACGGCCAGCACCTCCAGCGAGTCCCTGCACGAGAAGGCCCGTAGCGTGGACAGCGATCGCCCGGACCGGCCGGCGAACTCGACCTGTGGTTCAAAGCCAACGGTTCCGTTTTTGTTTGCCTCCAGGACAACGGTCAAGGCGCCCACCTGGAACCTGTTCCAGTCCCGGAGGTACTCGGTCAGCGGCACCCTCTGCAGGGCGTACAGGGGCAGCAGCACGGCGGGCACCACGCACTGGATGTACACCAGGTACTTGATGATGCTGCCGTCGAAGTCCTGCTCCTCGTCGCGGTGCTGGGCCGCCACGAAGGCCAGCACCATGACGGCCAGCACGGCCGCGTACTGCAGCGCGCCGAGCGCCAGCTGCGCCAGCTGCGCCAGCCACAGGGACGCCCCCTTGGGCTGGCCGCCTGCAAGTTAAGGGGCTGCAGTCTCCCAAAGCCAAACCGTGAGATCGTTACGCCTCTCTCTCGTCACCAGGGACCGAGTGCGAGAGAGACAGAACGACGACACCGTCGCCGCGCGAACCTCGGCACTGCCTGTGCATCGGGTAGAAGCCGACGGCCTGCACGGCGAGCCAGAGGGGCCTCGGCGCGTAGTACACGACGTCGTCCTGCACGGCCTGGTCGGCCTGGTCGGCCGCCGCCAGCGGGGGCTTGGCGTCGGGGGGCGGCTGCACCCTGACCAGCACGGGGTAGTCGGACGGGTAGGCCGCCATGCCGAGCGTGGATCACACCGCGAGGGCGAGCAGCCGCTCCTGGAATGTAGGCAAGTGGGCGACGGGTTGGGCGCGCGCCGCGCAGTCCTGCTTCCGAACACAGCTTTCCGTCGCGCTGTCTCTCTCGCACTCATGGGGCGCGCCCCAGCGGTGCGAGAGAGACAGAGTAACGAAGCGCCGTTCGGAATGGGCCGGCGTGGCTGCCCCTGGATTGGCCGGCATAGGCTAGCCGGGCACATGTTTGCCATTGCCATCCATATTTAAGCAAGGTCGCGTTAATTTCCCTGCCGCGTGCCTCACTGTCTCTCTCTCTCTCTCTCTCTCTCTCTCTCTCTCTCTTTCTTTGCCCCTCCATCGCGGAATGGCCGTGACCCACTGGCTGTTGGTGCACAGTGGATCGGAATCACCAGAGGGGTCAACGTAGTCTCGGTTCTTCGCTCTGGAGAGGTGTCCAATGTTTCAAAGAAATCGCGCCACTTAGGCTACCCTTGGTACCAACACTGAAAAAAAATATCTGTCATTAAATGAATTTAATTTAACTTAAGGGATTTGGCCGGGCATCCATTATTTTTGAATTGATTAATTTACTGTTTGTATCATTTGAATCATCAGTTACTGTTTGTATCAAGTTTTTATATTTTTTCGAATCTCGAGGAGTTGCGTGCAATTTCGTGAAGATAGTCAGATAGGCCCCCCTCCCCCTCTTCGTCGTCTGTCCTGCGACGGTCGGTCGCCCAGAAGCGTTAGCGGCGTGTTTTTACTGTAGTCTCAAATTTTGGGAGTCTTTCGCCTCCAAAAACTTGACAATGGATTCTCTCTCGTCTAGTCAGTTAGCGGGGCTCAAGAGTGAAGAATTAATGGATCAAATTAGGCAGCAGCTCGCAATAGCCAATGCTCAGCTAGTAATCCAGGTACTATAACCTATTAAATCTGATGTATTTCGTGTATTTCTTCAGTTCAATTATGCAATTTTTATTTCTGACCGAAATTGTAAGCTTCTTCATGTTTACAAATAAAGTATGGATTTTGATGCATGTGAATCGTGCCATCATTAGCTTTGGAGATAATCATCACCTCATGAATATTCTTTTTGTTCATCTTATGAAATAATATGCTCTTGTATAGTCATTCCACAAGTGTTCTCAATTTCATCGATGCATGCCCCACTGTGTCTATCTCACATTTTCTCTACCCTTTGTTTTCAGAAAATGACAGAGAAGTGTTTTACCAAATGCATTTCCAAGCCAGGATCTTCCCTAGACAACTCGGAACAGGTACTTGCATTTATTCATCATTATGGTTCATTTATAGCTTGACTCATTTGTTTCAGCTGTACTCATGTCTCACACCTGTCTCTTTTTTGCTTGCAGAAGTGTGTAGCAATGTGTATGGACCGATACATGGATGCACATGGAGTCGTATCAACTGCGTATCTCAACAGATTGCGTCAATAAGATTTATGTTAATCAGTCTCATCACTTTATTAAAATGTTTTAGTCCGTGGATCTTACAGTCAGCATTTCACATGTTCACTTAAGTTTAAGCACTATTTTCTGACTGACTGATATTGACAGATGACATTCCTCTCTACAAAGTCTTTCTTATGTGTCTCCTCAAAATTTTCTGTACATTAATGATTCACAATGATCAATTAGAGTGTCTCAAAACCACTGAGCCTTCTGTACTCAATGTATTCCGTGTCCTTGTCATCTACAAAAGTAGTGTTATGCCGAAAATTACACATTCAAGTTAGAGTGCCTGTGTACATGTGTGCATTTATATTCAGATAAACTTAAAAACAAAAATCGTGACTCACTTATATTAAACCCAAACTCTAATATACTAGGTTACAAAGTTAGTCATATATAAATATAAGGCAATAAATTAATGATTTCAGTGGTGGTATGACTACCAGTGAAAAAAATTGATAGAAAACACACTATGGTAAAAATAAGTTACAAATTTTGAGCAATCACACAGTCAAGATGAGTTGTTACACACCATGGTTGTCCCTGTTAAAATTTGTTGAAAGGAGTTTACACTTCTTCAATATAGTCAGCAAAATTACTTCTGATGTGTGATATAGTGGCATCAACAGTGTTCTCCTGAAATAAAAAATTGCACATGATATTTTTTTAAGTAAATAATAAAACCAGCAACTTCTACTATTCTTGGTAAAGCAACGTACAGTTGAAGCTGTGCTGTTCAACAAGTCATCAATTCCTGAGTTGGTATTGTCATCGAGGTCTTCGCTAATGCTACCAACTGGACTGTTAGTTGCTGCTTTGTCAGACGTTTCTTTCTCCACACTATCCTTGGAAAACTTCTTTTCAGATGACTTTTCCTTTTTCGGGGGATTTTGTTTATTACTTGATTTGTGACTTAGACTGTGGCTCTTGCTGTTCTCATTTGTGGCACTACTGCCAGTGGAAAGGAAATCTTCTTCGTAATCATCATGAATACCTAGGGAGAAGCAAAAATATTATTTCAAAAGAAAATGCAAACCAATCCCAAAACTGATGCATGCAAACCCCACCTTTCCCAGTAATACCCACCTAAACTTGCAAAATTTATACTGGCTGCATTATTGAAATTTCTCCTTTCATGGAGGTCATCCAAAGGCGGCAAATCATTCAGGGACGTCATAGAATTCTTCCCATCACTTTTAGATGGTTTGTTCTGTGAATGTCTCCCTTCCACATTTTGCTTCCTGACGACAGAATCACACAATTATAACAGTTCAGGCTGTTTGACATGCAGCAGATGTAAGAGATATTACTGACCTCTCACCCATTCCAGTTTCATTAGGTTTATTGGAATTTTTAAGGACAGCATCTTTAGTTGCAAATACTTTGGCTGAGAAAGTATTGATGTCCTCTTTATTTGGACCCTCAGGTGATTTGGTATCTTGTTTCTCTTCCACTTTAATTTGAGACTCAGAAGAAAGAAGCTGTACAGGTGACTGCCCAATTTTATTATTTCCAGTACCATCATTGCTTGAAATAACTTTCACAGTTGGACCCTCCGATGTAAATGTCCGATCCAAAGGCAATAGAGAGACATTAGGGCTTTCAACACTTGCCTCACTTCCAAGACTTACATTATGGAACAAGTTACCACCAGTTGATGGCTTTAAGTTGGGTGTACTGGTGTGGGTACTCCCCTAAAAAATTAAATAATACCATTAAACTTAAATGTTGACTGTCTAGTTCAAGGAAACAATGTCCTCTCACTTAAAACACACAATTTAATACCTCTTTAACATCGGTCGAAATGCCACCAGATTCCTGAGCTAATTGGAGAATGTGACTCAAGAGGGGTCCTTTCTTCCCTGTGGAAAATACAAAACTGCAGTCAAGGAAATATTGCAGCTTACACGAGATTTTAACAAAATCTCAAAGAAAATATTACCATTCAGATTTTGCATTTGGAGGTCCTTTACCAGTTTGTTTCGTCCACTATACTCGTAACCTTTACCATGGCTGGTTTCTGTATTATATACTGACAGAGTAAAATCCAGTTCAAGGTATTCCAAAAATTCTCGCACGATGCACAGCCCAAGCGCAGCTTGTGGAGATTTTAAATATTCTTTTAGAGCTTTATTTTCAAATGGCCCCTGGAGATTAATTCATCTTTATTAATATATGAAAATCATTGATAGACACTTTCAGCACAAGTCTAGAGGGTGAGTAAATTTAAGAGTAACACTGCGCAAGTAATCGTAAAAAGCATTGTATTTACCGCTGTAGTCTCTTGCTCTTCAAGGGCAAGAAAGACACTAGCTCGAAGTTCTGCCTGCAAAAGAACAACAGACGAACAAGGTGATAAAAATTTTACTGAACATTAAAATGTGCAAGCGTGTGGTGGAGGGCCTTCAGCAGGAACAACGAGGGTCCATCAATTTGATTCTGTTGGTGACAGTTCATACAAATTTAATTTCTGTACCCTGTGCTTCAGAGAAGGGGTCACAAAACGAATCGCAAGGTGGAAAAACACCTACGATTCGTCAAAAACATAAATTAAGGGCGTAATGGGGTGCTTTAACTGTCGTGCTGGAGTTCAAATTAAAAGGCCGGTCGAAACACGAACATGACGGGCAGTCCTTAACCATACCAAATTGCCTACCACATTGCAAGCCTCACCCGAATTTTCGCCAAAACGCCATTATTTTCCAGAGTTTTTGAAACTAAGTCCCGCAGTTCCGTGTCCTCTTCGACAGACATTGTCTCTTTCTTCCGAAATTTAATGCCAAACGTTCTAACACCAAAATCGCGGGTCAACGGGCAAAACAAAACAAAACACTCACTACTCTGTCCCCTTCTTCTGTTTCTTTTTGGCTTTTGCGTCGTCTGCTCGCGCAGCTGGCGCGGGAGAATGAATGTAAACATTGAGCACCTACCTGTGGTACCCTAGGAAATCAATCCTAACTAGGCGCGATTAATTGTTTCAACGTTCTCTAGCTTTTGAATTGCACTCGTCTTTTATTCTAGACTGTGCGCTCTGCAATATGCCCCTTGCCCAACTTCCTGCTGCGACTGTGAAACTGATCACAAGTTCTCAAATTATAACCTCCACCTCAAGTGCTGTGAAAGAACTTTTCGAAAACGCTCTAGATGCTGGGGCTACCTCCGTCGAAGTGAAATTGGTACGTTTAAGCTTAAACGTCTTTCCTTGAAAAAATTTTAATTTTTTTAAGATTATGTTTTTCCTTTGCAGATAAATTTTGGCTTGGACCGTATCGAGGTTAAAGACAATGGATCTGGAATTAGCAAAGAAAACACTACCTGTATGGCACTCCCACATTACACCTCTAAAATATCAAATTTCAGTGATTTAGGTAAAAAAAATATCAATGTCTTACCCCTTCAGCAAATCGTTATATTTGACTTTGAAACAAATTTGCAGAGACACTTCAAACGTATGGATTTCGAGGTGAAGCTTTAAATGCTTTGTGTAGGGTTGGTCAAGTCACACTGACAACTGCTACAGCTGCCGACCCTATGGCTACGGTTTATACTTTGGATTCGTCTGGTAACATTTGCGCGACAAAACCATCCCATCATGTTCAAGGTATGTTTCAGTAACCCTAATTTTCCTTTCAATTTGGTTTTCATTTTTCTCAGTTCTCTTCTTTTCTTTTTCAAATAGGTACTACAGTTGCAGTGTCAAATCTTTTCAAGAATCTGCCAGTTCGACGGCAGCTAATGGGTTCTAGTCGCAAGTCACAGGAAGAATTAAAACAAGTCGAATCTGTCGTGAAATCTCTTGCAGTCATCAAACCAAATGTCCGTGTTACTCTTTCACACAATAAATGTCTCATATGGCAAAAGACACAGTGCTCAAATTTATTAAATTCTTTTGCCCAACTGGTGGGTTATTCAACAAGCCAACAGATGGAAACGCTGTCTTTTCAAGTCAGTGAAGAGGTAAATGTCTTTCCAGTCCCACATTTTGACTCCCAATAATTTTAAAAGTGCAATTTTTAAAATTACCAAAATTTTCACTTGTTTTTGAAAAAAAAAATAATTCAGGTTTTTGTTGAAATGCTTGTTCCCAAGAAGATCTGTGACATTTCTATGTTATCTAAGTCAACCCCAGGTTTTTCTCTCATCTTTGTAAATGAAAGACCTGTGATAAACAAAAAACTTCTCAAGGTAATTGAAGCTTACAAGTGTTTAGGTTTTCTCTCTAGCAGAGGACTTAAGTAACAAAAATTTGTCCTTTTGAATGTTCAAGGTCTTTCACCAACAGCTAACAGTAAAGTTTAAGGACAATTTTCCCCCCCGGAAGTTTGCAGTCTGCATGTTTTCAATAAGTGTCATTCCATCCAGCGTTGATGTCAACTTGGAACCAAACAAGACTAAAGTTTTAATTAAAGATGAGGTTTGTATACATAATGCTTCTTCTGTGTAAAAATTATCATGGCGAGTAAATCATTTTTTTTCTGTTCAGGATGTAGTTTTGGGTGAAATTGAAAAGCAGCTTCAAATGTACTACAATGTTCCATGCCCTGAAAAACAAATTTTTCCAAATGAACCTGTAAGAGAGAAGAGAGAAGATCTTGTCCATTCACCACCATCATTAGATTCTGATGAAAGTGGCCCTACAAAAAAGAGAAAACTTGTGGATGGAGAAATTTTGGAGGACGTAGCAGTTCCAGCTGTACATAATACTCACCAGTTACCAGAAACCAATGAAGCATTGGATGCGCTCGTAGAGTTAATAGACTCTGACAATGGCACTCTGGTAACTGAAACTGAAACAAGGAGAATGGAGCCCAATGAAAAAACTGCTGAGAGATGTCACCTTACAGACATAATAGATGATATACCTCAGAAGAAGCACAGCAATGACTGTGTGTCAGAAGCGTCTAGGGAAAAAGAGAAAATTGTTGGTGAAGATTCAAGAGACCCCATGGAAGCTGAGGATTCGCATTACATCAACAATGATGATGTCGGTTATTTTGACCAAAATAAATCAAATTTGGACTCTGGGGAAATTCTGGCTGAACCAATTTCAAATGCAAATGAACTGGATAGTCTGTGGGAGAGTGTTTCCACTAATGACCTTAATGAAATAAGTTTGCGTCTTGATGCCCTAGAATGTGCGCCTGAAGCCTCTGCAGCAGACGAGTGCAATAAGGCAGTTAAAGGACCTGGCATTGTCGGCACAGTGGAGTGGAGCATGGGACATGTGAGTCTTCCCAAGGGTGACACCATGAAGGTAAGATATCTCAGCTCCCATATTTCTTAAACCGACTGAAAACCTCATTTATGATTATTAATATTAAAAACTTGAAACAGGGTTCTGTTGTTCTCATTGGAAAACAACCAACAAATGCAGCTGATTGGGAGGAAGCTGATACTGGTTCGTACCAAGTGAAGCAGTCGGATATGTCTCCTACTGCAGGATCTGTTGAAGACCATCTCAATGCCCTTTCTTTGGAAAGACACAAAGAAACCACATCTCCGAAGCTAAAAAGCCCACAGAAAAGTCCTCAGACTTTCCTCTCACCTAAAAGTCCAAGGTTTGTTTGTTGCACACTTTTAAGAAGAGCTGAAGTCTTGACTTTTGGAACCTTTTTATTTGTGTATGGTACTGTAGTATCTTTTACCATTTAATTTTGTTAGGTCCTCTGACCATCATAATAAGACGTCACCAGGAATTGATAGTTCAATGCAGAGTGTTAGCAGTCAAATGGGAAGAAGAGAGTTAGCTGCTTTCACCAAATTTGCTCGCGAAGTTCGTCCTCAAAGTGAGTTGCTCTTATTTAAAATTATGTCTTTGTTTAAAATCCACCAATGTTATAAATCGTTCTGAAATTTGCAGTCATCCTTGAAAATCCTGGGATTGCCTTTACGCATGTTGCAACAATGCTGTCCGAAAAATGGCAATCCCTTTCTGAAGCAGACAAAGAGCACTATGAAGAAATTGCAAGAAAGACAGCTACTACAAAGAAGGTAATGAAACCACTCAGCTGCTACAAGGTTTTTATAAAATTGTTGCTAATTTGTTCTGAATTTCATGAACAGATTTGGAAAACATTTGATAAACAGAAGAAATTGGAGTGGGTGAAAAAGCTTCCAGAAAAACAGAGTATTGCTAAGCCATCAAGGCCCCCTAGGAAAGAAACATTAAACTGTATAAGTGTAGATGACATTAGAAACAAATTCTCTAAGGCATCCTTGTCACTAGAGAGGTATTGTTCACTGCTGTTCCCAATACCATCCTTAAGATTATATAGAAGTATTCTTATTGTAAAAGAATTAACTTTTTTCTAGAGATGAACAATTTTACAAAACCAAGTCAGGTATTTGTCTTCTTGGACAGCTTGAACCCAGTGGAACTTGGGTTTGCTTAGAAAAGTCTGTGTTGAGTATCTTGAACCACAGCCGATTACAGGAAGTAGTCATTAATCATCGACTCTTGAACACACATGCTCTTGCAATGATACCCCTTGCCTCCATCCAACGTTTGGACCCGGTGTAAGGCTCTGCCATTTAAACACTGTATGTAGTTCAATGGATTTTAATACGTCTAATTCATCTACTTTGGTTTAATTCATGATACAGAATTTTAGGTGAAGCAGCTTGGAAAATCCTGGTGTCCCTCCCATGCAAATTTGATGAGTTAAGGCAAACCAGGATTATTTCTGCTGATATTATTGCAAAAAATGGTTTTAAAATTGAGATGTCTGCAGGTAATAGTATCCATACTTTTTAAGTGGCTTGAAACTTTTTTTGGCTATTGCTTGAAAGATTGTGCAACCCTTTTTTCCCCCACAGATAATCAACATGCCAGCCTGACCGAGGTGGCTCAGGCACTGAATTATTATGGTGTGAAGGAACTCAAAGAGACACTAACACTGGGTAGTACTTGGCCTGTCGTAGAATTATTTGATTGTCGTCCTCTCCGTGTGGTCAACCACATCAAGGTAGGACCTTAATAAATTGTCTGTTTTTCATATTAATTTAATTTTTAGGAATTTAACCACAAACATTTTTATGTTCAGAGTGAAGCCATGAGGATTTGTCGCAAATCTCCAACAGCCCTGAGCCGAACAATGGTAGAAGAGCTTCTGGAGTACTGGAGAACTGTCATGCTCCCTAAGGATGTTAACTGCCTCCACGCCAAACCAATTTTCGCCCCTATATACGATCTTATCGAAAAGGCAAAGTTGTATCCCTAGGTCTATTTTACACTATTATTTATCTCGTTTTAAAATACATCCAAAGTTTTATTTTTGTTACATTGCATTGTCTTCGGTTCTCCCACTGCATCCACCAGCATAGGCTCTAGACTCAACGGGCGGAGACACCGTTCGTGAAGACGCGGGGCTGAGGCGTGGCACTCCCTGCTAGGTGTGCATATTTGTCATTCACCAGCCCCGAGTTTTTCTGAAGCTGCATTGCCCCCGAGACACTATCGGCAGTCCTCTCAGCCAGACGCTGGCTAAAAATAGCTCGGCGGAGACTCGCACTTCTTCTTGTGGAGGAGTGAGATAAATGGTGAACATTGTTGGGTTGGCACGCGTGGCGGTGGGAGCCGAGCTAGTGCGCTTCTGAGTGCGGGGGGGGACGCGCCACGGCCGATAACGAGCAGAGGACAGTTTTGTTTAGTATTTCTGCTTTTCGGACGCCGGCTAAATTGAATTCGCCCGCTGTATGACGCCGCTGAGCGTGCGATTCGCTGGGACATTTCCGTTTGCTGGTGCCAAGTTGTGGCCACGTACTGACTGTTGCCTCGTGGCCGCTGCCGCAGCTGCCGCGCCTCGCGTACTTCCCTGACAACAGACCTGACGGGGCGGTGCTTATCGAGTCGTGTGTGGCCCGTCTGGCCGGGCGCGGTGATCCACAGCAGCCGAATTACTCTTTATTTTGGTCCGTCTTTGTCGCACCTTGTCTGTTTTCGCGCCCATTTCACAAGGCCGGGATAAGGGAGGCGGCAAGGCCAGCCGGCAGCGGGCGGCAGCGCGTGGCGGAAACGGAGACAGTACCACCTGCACATCACGGCCAATCATGGCAAGACGGCCAGTCTAGTCGCCGTTTGTTTTGTTTGTTTTTCAGGGTTGGGGGCGGGTGCGTATCTGGTTGCATCCTCCCCCAAAGGTCGGTGCGCGGACTGCGCGGTCGCGGTGGTGGGGCCTAAAGGCAATGAGTGCAGGCGTTGGCGCCGTGGAGGCGTGGTGGAGGGGTCACCGACCGGCCGCGGAGCCATGGCGGAGCCGCGGACTACGGGAAGCAGCAAGGGGCGACACCAAAGCGCCCCTCCTCCCCCTTCCCGCCATTCGCCCCGCGCGCGTATCGACAAAAAGAATTTAAAAAATGTCCCGATGATTCAGGCTGGCGGTCACTTTTACGCTGCGAGTCCGTACGCCCCAGCAGCGAGAGGGAGGGCCCGATGGCCCGATGGGCCCGATGCACTCCGCACGCGGCCTGAGAGGCCTGAGGCTGAGGTTAGTTCTGTTTACAAGTTGGCCGGGGCGGGCGGGCCGGACCGGCCGTTGGAGGGTGGAGGGGGTACGCGCCAAACGCTCCCACCCACCGCCCCCTCCCTGCCGCGCCCACCCCCTGCTAGGTAGGCGCTAGGCGCCGCATTGGGTTGCCGGGCCTTCGCTGATCGCGAGCAGTGATCGCCGGACAACAAACCCTTTTTTTTTCGATGTTGTGATGAAAAATTGTCACGTGCACTCCTGCTGGGCGGAAGGGCGGAAGACATTGCACATTATTCCTGGCAAAGAAGAGAAAAAGTACAGCGCGGAATGAGACGAAAGAAAAACGCCCGAGTGAGTATTTGAACCCGCGTCCCCGAATCGCTGATCCGAAACGGTGTGCGGCGAGTCAGCGGCGCAGCACGTGGTGGGGCAGGGACGGGACTTTCCATCTGCCAGACAGGGTTGTTGTCCGCGCCCACCGATACTTTTCTGGGCCGTCGACATCGTTTTCCTCCTCCTTCTCCTCGGTCTCCTGGTTGTTTATTGGACGCTCCGTGATGTTTACCCTGTTTACTGCGACTGTCCAGAGTCCTCGGCCGAGACCGTCCCGGCGGGGCGAAGTGGGGCGAGGCGGGGCGGCGGCCATGTCACTGATTCCAGAGATAATCACGGAGAGAATGAAGAGAATGACAGGCGCCGCCGCGTCCGAGAAAACAAGCATTCTCAGCCGCGCAATTATTTGTTTTGGTCCCGAAGAGGTGGCAAGTGAGTTTTTTAAAATTGCACGGATCGAAATGACGTACAGCTGTGCAGACCCACCGACCGTGTCAACGCGTCCTGTCTGTTTATGTCAAGTTCAAGAAGCGGCGAGAGCCATCCCGATTCTTCTAATGTTGTCGCCATTTGAAACAGGAACAAAGTTCCTTCGGATTGTTTTGAAAGTGGATCCAGACCGATAGCAACCACCATCGGAACCTTCGGCTAGAGCGATCCGCTATCGCGGCCATCCGCGTGTGCGGTCATCGCCGAGGCCATCGCCGAGGTCGCGGCAGCGCCTGCCAAACCCGCAGTCTGCGCCTAGGCTAGGCGCGGCGGCGGCGGCGGCGGCGGCGGCGGCGGCGGCGGCGGCGGTGGGGGGAATTGCACGGCGACTCGAACACCCAGCCACCCACCCCAAGACCGCAGGTGACGCGACACACATTGAGGCGCGCATCTGCGTGCGTTGTGAGCGGGGCCGTCGACTTGTTGTTTCGGGACGGCGGCATCGCGTTGCGCTGCCCTGGCGCTGCCCTGGCGCTGCCCGGCGCCCCGGCGGTCACTTGGTCAGGTCAGGGTCCCGTCCCCCACGCGGCACCGCGCTGACGGCTCGGGGTGGCACCGCGTAGCCCGGCGCAGCCCGCGGCGGACACGGGGAGAGACTTCCGGCAGAGCGGCTCTCCCTGCAGCGGGAGAGACTTCCGGCAGAGCGGCTCTCCCTGCAGCGGGAGAGACTTCCGGCAGAGCGGCTCTCCCTGCAGCGGGAGAGACTTCGGCAGAGCGGCTCTCCCTGCAGCGGGAGAGACTTCCGGCAGAGCGGCTCTCCCTGCAGCGGGAGAGACTTCCGGCAGAGCGGCTCTCCCTGCAGCGGGAGAGACTTCCGGCAGAGCGGCTCTCCCTGCAGCGGGAGAGACTTCCGGCAGAGCGGCTCTCCCTGCAGCGGGAGAGACTTCCGGCAGAGCGGCTCTCCCTGCAGCGGGAGAGACTTCCGGCAGAGCGGCTCTCCCTGCAGCGGGAGAGACTTCCGGCAGAGCGGCTCTCCCTGCAGCGGGAGAGACTTCCGGCAGAGCGGCTCTCCCTGCAGCGGGAGAGACTTCCGGCAGAGCGGCTCTCCCTGCAGCGGGAGAGACTTCCGGCAGAGCGGCTCTCCCTGCAGCGGGAGAGACTTCCGGCAGAGCGGCTCTCCCTGCAGCGGGAGAGACGTGGTCGCTACCGGCAGGCCGGACTAGACCGGCAACACGTGGCGGCGGGCGTACCCAGCCACGCGACCTGCGATAAAGTGGCGTATGCGCTGCGACCCCAGCACTGTGCGGCACTGGGGCCGAGGGCCGTGGCGCTGTCCCTCTCGCTCTCACGGGGCGCCCCCCGACGGCCCTGGCGGTGCCTGGCGGCCAGTGCGAACGCGGCATTGCAGCGATGGGCGCTTGCAGCACAGACCTTGAGCCTCGCTGCGTGCGGCCACGCACGTCCCCCGCACCGAAGACGAAGCTGTCGGGTCCACTGGGAGTGCCAGTGTCACACCTCACTGCTCGCGGCGACTGTCGGGGCGGCTGCTGCTAGGCGCCAACTGCAGCCGTCTCTGTTAAAAAAAAGAGAGAGAAAGCCTTTCCCCTTATCGGCGCGGACGGTGTGGGCGTCAGGGAACCAGAGGGAAGCCGGCGAAGCCAAGACGGCCGCCGCCAAGCCCACCGCGGGGGGAACGCCTCAGCTGGATAAGGAGGTGGTCTAAAAGGGAACGGAACTATTTTGGTGCTGTTTCCCCGTCGAAAACAATCTGGACGATGAAAATAAAGCGAGATTGGTTTAACTTGGGCAGGGCTGCGGCGGCTTCCGGGCCTCGAGACCTTGGCCTTGATTGCCGTGCTTATCAAAGGCTTGTTGTTGGTCCTCCCCTCTCCCCCTCCCCAGCCCTCGCCCAGGCGCACCCCCTCCTCCACCCCCTCCCCTTCGCCCCCAGCCCTCCGACTCGGCTGCCCTACTTTATATAGAGCGTCTCACTTTCACTTTCACGACATTTTGTTTACTCCCTATTTCGGTTTCCGATCCGCAGCGTGTTGTCTACCGGAAACGGGGATAGCGGAAAAAAGGGGGTCAAATTTCACTCTTAAACAAAACAATCTAACGGCGCACTTTTGTTGTCACTGTTGGATTCTGTGGGGCGGAGTGCGCGATGACGATGGTCTCTCGGCCACGTCGACATCACCGGTGGTGGGAGTGACGTGGCTCCTGGACGACGCCGTGATCCTGGATCCTGTTCGGGCGGGAGCGCCTGCGGAGTCGGATGTAGGCAACGCTCCAGCAGTGGTGCGCGGCGGGCCGGCCTCTCTCCAGGCGGACAGGCCGCACGGCTGGTCCACGGCTCCCCCCTTCCAGGCCGACCGGCCGGCCACGTCGGTCATTCATCAGCACGTCAACGGGTCGTCCCTGCCTAGAGGAGTGGTTTGTAGTGACTTGGGTGACTTACTTCTTTTCGTTCTCATGCATCTTACAAACAACTTCACCCGAGTAAAAGAAAATGGGAAAAAAGAGCTTCAGAAAACTTCCTTGCCCGTGGCCGCCGGGCCGGCCGCCGCGGCGCGCGGTCCATAGGCCGTCGGAGTGGGCCGTCTTGTCATCGCCCAGGAATGCAGGGAGAATCCGCCGCCTTCGTCGGCCACCTCCCGCGGACGTCGCGCCGAGTGCACGCCAGCCGCGCGGGGCCGCACGGAGCTGGCGGGGTGTACGCCGGACCCGCCGCCCCGACCGCGCCGGCGCGGAGGCACCCCGAGCAACTCACGTGGACCCGGCGTGGCGAGGGCGGGGTACGCCGGCCGGGCCCGGGGCGGGGCGGGGCGGGGTGGGGCGCGGCGGGCGGGGCGGAGCGTACGCCAGCATAAAGGCATGGCGATGGCGACGGCGGCCAGTGTGTTCGCGGAGTTCCCCTAAACAACCTGCAGCAGCAGAACCTTCTCCACGTGGTGCACGTGTGCGGCAGTGACATCGACACCTGCATGTCCAGCAGTCCAGTCATGGCAGCCAGCTTCATGAGCCTTGAGGTGAGTCACTCTTCATTTTCTAAACGGGGTGTGAATCAGGGAACCTTCTACTGAAAAAAAATGGGGTAAGACAGACTTTAGAATGGTCCTTTTGCTTTTGGAACAACGGTGCAGTATTCATGAAGGCGGTGTTGATATACGCGGTAAACTATTTTAATTAGAATTAATAGAAATAATTAGAAATTATTTATGCATCGGGCGTGTAACATTATAGTGTCTCTGCTGTCGAAAGTGGAGGAGTCTATCGCATGAAAATAAGAGCAGATCGGCTGATCCACAGGAATAGCTCTATGACAGAAAGTGCAGTTTAAGCCCGCCTCTTCAATTTCAGTGTTTTTTTCTGTGTTTTCACGAACAAACAAGATTCCTTGAGCTAACGAAATCGCGCCAAAGCCAAAGATACCATTGTAATACGATGACCCTGGGGTTGGCATTTTTCTACATTAGTAAGGATTGGGCCCCACCTTATTCGTTTGTGCCCAAGTCGGTTTCGAAAACTTAAAACAGATCTTTTCATAACGATTTAAAAAAACAAAAAAAAACAACACATATTACCGGTCATTTTTGAACAAAATGAGCTTAAAGATCCGGCCGTGCGGAGGGTGCAACAATTTTATCCAACAAGAAGTGATTCTCCGTCGGGGAGTCTATTCCTGGCGGGCGCGCTACCGGTCGCGATGCTGGAAAGACCCAAGGGCTCATCTCAAAATCACAAGTCTGTCGACTCGAGGTGCCCAGACACGCTGTTTCTGCTCTCCTCCCACCGTTCCTTGTTTTGACGGCGATGCACCCTTTACCCCGTTTTCCTTTTTCCACCGGGATGTCATCGGACTGCGTTGTAAACAAGAGTTTAACTAGATTGTCGGCGCGCCTTGACTGCCTCGTCGTGACCTCCTTCTGCATTCTTCGGAGACAAACACTTTCGATTATGCGTCGACAACCCGGCGCCTCAAATTGTCTAATCAATATCCGATAAAATTCAACCTAACCTAACCATTTTATTCAACCTGCTCTCGATGGCCTTTTGGGTTTTCAAAAATTATCCAGCGATTCGGAATTCCAAGCAGGGTGAATTATCGTGAAGGTGACTTCTAGACTATCTCGGCTTCCGTGACTCGTTCGGGGCGGCCCCCGAGTGCGCGGCGAATTGGAGAGACCAAGAAGTGGAAGGCAGAGGCACTTTGCAGCGAGGAACTATAATGTGGCATCATTCTCGCGCGCGGGGGTCGCGATGGGTCACTAGCCGTTGCAGCAGCAGCCAAAAAAAAAATAAGTTGCATTGCGATAATTGCAGTGCATAGCGTGAGAATGTGACGAACGGTCCATGTCGTGCCTGGGGTGTCCACGTGGTCGCGCTGGGTGCGGGGGCTGCACGCGTGCAGCGTGGGGCTGCGTGGGGCTGCGTGGGGCTGCGTGGGGCTGCGTGGGGCTGCGTGGGGCTGCGTGGGGCTGCGTGGGGCTGCGTGGGGCTGCGTGGGGCTGCGTGGGGCTGCGTGGGGCTGCGTGGGGCTGCGTGGGGCTGCGTGGGGCTGCGTGGGGCTGCGTGGGGCTGCGTGGGGCTGCGTGGGGCTGCGTGGGGCTGCGTGGGGCTGCGTGGGGCTGCGTGGGGCTGCGTGGGGCTGCGTGGGGCTGCGTGGGGCCGCCCCCTCCGCCTCAGAGGCGGCTCCCTCCTCAGTCGGCGCCGCGCCACCGCTCAGAGGCCCACGCCACGTCGCCGGTGGTATCTGTCAATCCCCGCAGTTGTAATTGAATTGAATTGCAATAATATACATCGTGTCGTCCCCACTGAATTGATTTAATGGCGGCGATAACTCACCCACACACACACACACTCGCGCCTCGCAGCCGGACGCTGCTCCGCGGGGGGGGGGGGGGGCTGCTACCGGGTACCCTCGCACCTCACCAGGGTGGGCGGAACAATGCGGAAAGAGCAGGCCGTTGCGCAGCCATAAAGTGAGAAAAACTTTCTAAAGGGGGGAAAAAAAGCGAGAGCGATGATGGCCCGCTGGCCTCGCGGGATCACGTAACTCACAGTGGGCTGGGCAGAGTACAAATCGATAATATCGCGGCATGGAATCGAAGCTAATAAAAGGCTGCAAACAACGGCGGGCGTGCGGCGCGCGGCCCACCCGCGGCGGGGCGGCCAGGCCGACGGGACGCGGGCAGTGGCGGCTGTAGCGGCCGAGGCGGTGCAGGGCTCGCTCGGGGTCGAGTGCGTGCAGGTGGGGGAGTGGGTGGCCAAGGGTGATAGGTACAGGTCGAGTGGGGGTAGAGAGCCGAGTAGGTGCAGGAGGTTGAGAGGGTATGGGGGCTCGAGCAAGAGTTCTTCAGGCTGTCTGGAAACAAAGCCGACATCGCGGACGGACCTTTGAGCTTCGAGACTTGTCAAATTTCCCAACAACGCCTTCCAAAAAAAAAAAAAAAAAAAAAAAAAAAAAAAAAAAAAAAAAAAAAAAAAAAGTGACGTGGCTCAGATTGGCGGGAGATTGGCGGGCCGCTTTCATGTCGACCGGCTTGGACACGCTTCCTCGCCTCTGCGCGATGCGGCGCGATGCGGCGCGTCCACGGCGGCCTTAACCCTCTCCCTCCAAGGACCCGCAGCGGCCGGCCACTCGGCAACAGAGTGCCGACGCCAAGGACAGCTTGGGGAGGTCGGCCGCCCAAGAGAGTGTGTCACTCTATCGTCCACGAGCCGAGCCGGGCCGGGCCGGGCGGACCGAAGAGCGTCGCCAGACTGCTGTTGTTACTCTTGTTGTTGTTGTTGCAGCGCGCGGTGGCGGTGGTGGTGGTGCTGGTGGGGTGCTTGCTGTGCCTGCAGCAGGGCGCGCGCGCCGCGCCGCCCTACGAGTTCCTGCAGCCCGCCGCCAAGGCCCCTACCGTGTTCGCCGCTGACAACGCCTGCTATCACGACGTGAGTGTCCCGCTCGCCGGGTTCGCGGGTTCGATTCCCAGCCACCGTCGCCGACTAACGCTCTCGCTCCGTGCCGCAGGCCGAGGTGGAGACGTTGTGCCAGCGCTGCGCCAAGACCACCAAGTCCCCGGTGGTGTTCCCCATGTGCTGCAACGACAAGGAGGAGGCGCGCGAGTGGTGCAAGAGGTACTTGGAGTTCGGCGTCGGGGTGCCCGCCACGAGCTGAGCGCGCCGAGGTCTCGCCCCCCAGCCTCCGTCCAGGGCGACCCGCTCGGCCCAACCCTCCGTCCCGAGAATACCGTCCTCCAGTCGCATCACTCCACCTCATCCTCATCGGCTGCCGGCCCGGCCCGCACAGTGTGCCAGGGGCAGCGCCGGGCAGCGCCTCGTCCAGGCGGCCTTCATCCCATCGGTGTTCGAAGCATTTGAGAAAATAGTATTGTCCCACTCTTTGCTCTGTCACTTGCGTCATTGTTAGGGTTAGTTTTATTTATGAAGTGGGCCGCGCCTCTGCGGCTGCCTCCGGGCGGCGCGCGTGTCACCCCGTCTCCCTCGCAGGGGATTCTTCTGTGATAATAACCAATTCGTTAAATCGAGCGACAGCGGCCGAGGTCCAAGGAGACCGGTTGCTTCAGGGGGGCCGACCAAAGCACACCAAACCCACCGCCTGGTCCGGTGGGCGAACTAGTCAAAAAGTGTGAGGCCCTCCTGTTTCGCTCCAATTAATGCATTTTAGTTACTTTGATTGAATGCCGCAATCTTTTGCCTCTTGCGTTTTGTAGCTTGGATTTCTGTTTTTGTCCTAGATTTTCTGATCTTTGATTCCCTTTTTGCTCGCGTTTCATGTCCTTTAAAGCATAAAGCAATGTCTGGCCGTCTTCCTCTGTCTTCGATACCACAGCGTCACACGAATCATACTTGTTTATTTGTCCTATCATTGTCACGCTGTCTGTTTTTATGTCTTCGCTAATTCCCAGAAACGATTATTGTGAAAATCAAAAATGCAATGATTGCTGTGTAATAGTTATATCTGGGTGCCAAAGCTTGGCGAGCGGATTCGTCTTATTTATTTAATACTAATCGGGCGCGTTTGTGACCTTTATTTTTATTATTTTTTAAACGAAAGTGTTGGTACTCCTGCCTTACGCGCCCGATGATAATGGCTGTGCAGCAATAAATAAGTGACACTTTTTTTATTTTATTGCAAGGTAATTGCGTGAACTGTTTTTCGACAGGCACATTTGGCTCCCATCATCTGTCCTTTTGTTCAAATAATGATGTCAATTTGGTCTGAAAAATGTCTGTTTTCATATCAGTTAAACCGTCCATCTTAAGTCTTTTTATGACTCCTTAAAAAGTATTTTGTTATACCAGCATACATGGGAAATTGTGGATGCAAGTGCTGGCTGTTAATCAAAATATTGTGATGAATAAAAGAAGTCTTTAAAGTGATATAAGTGGCTCTTCGTTTCGTTGTTCCCATCTCGATGCCACGGCTTGTCTCTCACGAACACCTAAATAAATTGGTGGGTACGCAAGGTGCAGTATATAAATTTACAATGGACTAAATTTTCTTATCTGAATGTGTTTTAGTATTCAATCAAAAATGGGTACTCAGGATGACCAAGGCCTCTGAAAAAAAAAAGACAAAAAAAAAAAGAGATGAGACGGTTAATTCAGAGGAACTCTGCATTTAAATGGTCACGAAAAATAGGACCGACTCACTCCATGAAGAGACAGACGCGCCTGTTCTTGTTCAAGGCGTTCAATGTCTCCATGTCGTCTTCATTCAGCTCAAAGTCGAACACCTCAAAATTTTCCTGGATGCGAGACTTGGTCACGGACTTGGGGATGGGGATGGTGTTGATTTGAATCTAGACACGGGAGAATCAACTCAAGTCATACGCGGTGTCCGAAAAAAAATAATAAGATAAGACTAGAAAATGGTTTTGAAACTGACCAAGAAGCGCAGGACCACCTGTCCGGGGGTCTTGCCGTGCCTGCGCGCCACGGCGGCGATGGTGGGGTCGTCCAGGATGCGGTCTACCCTGCCGCCGCTCCAGGGTGCCGCGGGCGAGCCGAAGGGACTGTAAGCGACGACGCGGACGCCGTGCTGCGCGCACAGGCCGATCAGCTTGCTCTGGTTGAAGTGCGGGTGGCACTCCACCTGCGGACCGGAGCACTGCTGTCAACACAGTGAACACGCTGCCGCCGCCTCGGCGCCCCCGCCGCTGGCATGCTCCCGCGCTGCAGGCAGCCCACGCGGCAGGCCCCGGGCCGCCCCGGGCCGTGGCGGATGGGAGGCCGGCCCACCCGGCGCACGGCGCTCGCCTCGCGGGGCCGCACCTGGTTGACGACCGGCTTGATGGCGCACTGGTCCAGCACGCGCTGCAGCTGCGCCGAGTTGAAGTTGGACACGCCGATGGAGCGCACCAGCCCCTCCCGCACCAGCTCCTCCATGGCGCGGTACGTGTCCATGATGTCCACGTCGCTGAACTGCACCTTGCCGTCCGCGTCCGAGGGCACGTAGTCGGGGCCCTCCTTGAAGGCCGTGGGCCAGTGCATCAGGTACAGGTCCACGTAGGCCAGGCCCAGGTTGGCCAGCGACTGGCGGCAGGTTGGCTCCACCAGGTCCGGCCGGTGGGCGTTGTTCCAGAGCTGCGGCCAACACATCCAAGTGAGTCGCTCCCTCGGCCTCTGCGGCGCTCTGCGGTCTGGCGATGCCTCGTGATGGCGGCGCCTTCGCAGTGTCTCACTAACCCCACCCTGCCTGGTCCGGCCTGCGCTCTGCCGCGCCTCTTAGCTCGTCCCCGACGGCCTGCTCACTCTGAGCTCCGACAGCAGTGTGATAATTAAGTTCCTGGCCGACGGGAACCAAATGTCGCCCATTATGCTTCGTGTGGGGTGGACGAAGTTTTGACCTCCGCTCGGTAACTATTCGATAAGTCAGAGGTCTAGCAGCAGCGCCGAATAAGAAACAGATAAGCCGATCCAGGGAGGACGTCTGAGGCGTTCTGTTATCGCCACACACACACACACACACACACACACACACACACACACACACACACACACACACACACACGGCACGCACCTTGGTGCAGACGAACACGTCCTCGCGCTTGACGACGCCCTGGGCGATCTTGGCGCGGATGGCGCGGCCCACCTCGGCCTCGCTCTCGTACAGCAGGGCGGTGTCGATGTGGCGGTAGCCGACGTCCAGCGCGTCCAGCACGGCCTGCTCCACCTCCCCGACGCCCTGCGGAACAACTTGAAGTCATTGTGGACGCCGACGACGCGAAGGACGAGGAGAAGATCACTCACCGCCTGTCCGTCCCCGCCGGTGATCACGCCGCCCTGCAAGAGGACACGAAGAAAAGGAGTGAATTATTTCAGGCGGTTGAAGCGCCACTGCCGTCGCCGCAGCGCGTTAGGTAAAGTGAACACGGGTGTACGCGACAGCATTCACGCACACACACACAGGGTGGGCGAGCTGGCCCACCTTGTAGGTCCCCAGGCCGATGACGGGGATGCGGGTGCCGTCGTTGAGCAGTGCGGTGGGCGCTAGTTTGGCGGTCGGCATGTTGTCGGCGCGGCGCAGCTTCAGCGAGTGCGCATCCCCGGCAAGGTCGCGCTGCCGGCCGGCCGACCGACCGGGCGTCACGCCGCCGCCGCCTCGGTGCGCGGTGCTCCCGGCCGCGGTGCGACGCCGCCATGACGCCGCCCGGCCGGCCGATAGCGCAGTAAAGCCGAGCCGAGCGGGCGCGCTGCCGAGCCGCGGGCTCACCGACGCGCGCGGACGCGGCGGCGAGCAGCGCGCCGAGGAGGTGGCCGCCTCGCGGGCCGCGGTCCGGCGCTGCTGTTCGGCGCCGCCACGCCACCACCACTACCCACCCGCGGCCGGTGCTGCCACCGCGTCGGCGCGCCGCCGAAGCTCGCCGCGGCGAACTGGCCCACCGCGCACGGAGGGAAGTCCCGCCGTCCGGCCCACTGTGCGGCGGAGTGCCGATACCCAGCGGCCGGCCTGCCTCTTCCAAGGCTGCGTGAGGGGCGGGCAGACGCACGGCTCACGCAGCCTTGAGAGGCTATAGGAAGGCTCGGTGGAGGCTGCGTGAGCCGTGCGTCCGCCCGCCCCTCACGCAGCCCTCACAGAGCCTTGGAAAGGCTCCGTCAGGGCTGCGTGAGGGGTTCGCGCCCCGCGCAGCCTCCACAGAGACTTGGGAAGGCTCCGTCAGGGCTGCGTGAGGGGCCAGCGCCCCGCGCAGCCTCCACAGAGCCTTGGGAGGCTTTGGGAAGGCTCGGTGGAGGCTGCGTGAGCCGTGCGGCCCGCTCCTCACGCAGCCTTCACGAAGCCTTGAAGGCTCGGTGGAGGCTGCGTGAGCCGTGCGTATGCCCGCTCCTCACGCAGCCTTCACGCAGCCTTGTAAGGTCTCAGGCTGCGTGACGTGCGTCCGCCCGCCCCTCACGCAGCCTTCACACAGCCTCTCAAAGGGCCTTGCCGAACATCAACACGCCCCGAGTCCGCATGGGGGAGGAAGCACATCCTATGGCGCGTTATTTGCCGCCCACCTGCCAGGCTCGCCGGGTACCTGTCTGTTCGGTCTGTCTCCCGGAGGCGCGGCGGCGTGAACCCAGCCCATTCCCCGGCCCAGGCGTGCGTCCGTGTCGGTGTGTGTGTGTGTGTGTGTGTGTGTGTGTGTGTGTGTGTGCGTGTGTGTGAGTGAGCGTGTCTGTGAGTGTTTTCCGACCCATCGCTTTTACTACTACTTTACTTGGACACTCACCGTTACCTCTACACTGTACGACGGACGGTGACGGCCGAGGCTTTCACCCGAGGACCTCTTAGCACCTCGGCCCGTGGTCCACGCCACGCAGCCACGCGGCGCGCCGGCCTGACCACCAGCTTACTCCGAATCCACTGTATTTGGCAAGTCCAGCGCGCGATCCTCCAGCACCGCGTCGTATCGCGTCGTCGCGTGTAATGAGCTGTTATGAGCTTCGAGTATGAATGTATGTGTGCGTGCGTGCCAAAAGAAGAAGAAGAAGAAGAAGAAGAAGAGGAAGAGTTAACAACATGCCGAGGGGAAAGCCAAGCTTTGCGCGCGCACACACATACATTTAGCATACATACAAATACAAAACCAGTACGGTCTTCATGACGACACGGAAGCCCACCTCGCGAGCGCACACACTCACACACACACACACACACACACACACACACACTCGCGCACACACGTTGCACCAGCGAGTTCCGAAATTACAACAGCAGACTGGGGGTCGCAAAGGGGTCCCCATGTATCCTGCCACAGGACAAGCTCGACGAGAGCCAAGCAGAGCGCTCGACCCCCTGCTGGCTTGCGCTCGGCCTTAAAATGCGTAGTACCATTTTATTCCGAGTCTCGACACACTACGCTTTGTGAGTCTCGTCGCTTAGGATGAGTGTGGGAGCGTTGCGTTGCACTCTCAGGCGCACCTGATGTCCATGGATCAGAGTCCCGGCGGGAGGAGTGGGACGGAGACCAGAGAGAGGTGAGTGAGTGAGTGAGTGCGTGAGTGCGAGTGTGTGTGTCCGGCGCGGAGCCCATGCCGCGCCACATTCTTGTGTCGTCCTCACTTTCACTCATTGGTCCTTAGTCCCTCCCTCCTCCTCTTCTATTCGCCTTCTCATCCACCTCACCTGCCTCGCAGCCGATAGTAGTGTATGGCCCACGCCCGTCGGTGTGTGTGTGTATGTGTGTGTGTGTGTGAGTGACAGTGAATGTGTGTGAGTACCGCACGGCATCATCACTGCATCCTCGGCCCCCTCCGTCACACTGTAAAATAATGCCGTAAAAGGTACGGAACTTCCGTACAGGTTCTCCGTAGTCTCCATAAAATATTGATATAAAAACAAGAAAAATATTATAAATAAAAATGTCGAATTTTTTTTTTTTTTTGTCTTACACTGTGCTCCAACCGCGTGAAATCTGGGGACGCGTGACTCCTTAGCATAGCGACACAATGCCCAGGCCTCGCCCGGTCGTTTGCGAATCCGTTCGCGGGCCTGTCGGCGCGCGCGTGCGCGTCTGTGTGTGCGTTTGTCTGTCTGTCTGTCTGTGTGCGCGCGCGCGTGTGTGTGTATGTGTGTGAAAGCAGCGGCGACCAGCGGCGACACCAATTAACGCCGGGCCGCGCGTCATTCGTCCGTCTGCCCGGCCGTCCGTCCGGATCGGCCCGGATCGACTGTTGGCGGGCGGACGCCTGGAGGGTAGGCAGCTGCCCCGGGCTGCACGCAGCGGGCCACACGCATTGCCTACCCTCCAGGCGTCTGTCCGTGTGTCTGTCTGTCTGTCTGTCACTCCAACAACCCGACGTGCCTTCTGACCGTTACAACGACTACTTTACGCGCTTTGAACAGACGCCGAGCAGGGCGATAGAGGGAGAGAGAGACGGAGAGCGAGAGTTTGGTTTATAAAATATTCAAGAGAGAGAGAGAGAGAGAGAGAGAGAGAGAGAGAGAGAGAGAGAGAGAGAGAGAGAGAGAGAGAGAGAGAGAGAGAGAGATTGAGCGTGTAAATGCCCGCCGGCTGGTGGTGGCAAGGCGCCGCCGCAGAGATGGCCACATTACGATGATGACGCTGGGAAAGGTGCAGTACCGAAAGAGCGTCGCGGTCGCCGGGGGGGGGGGCAGGGCCTGCAGCCTGCATCACAGACTCCAGCGGGGCGAAAGCGGAAGCCCGACCAGTCAGTCTCCATCGCGCCATGTTCAATTTCAATTTTTTCTCGTTTTGTCTTGTTTACCATACCGCTTGATGCGGAGCGAGCCATTGTTCGGCGTCTGGTGGCCGGCCCGGCCGATGACACGATGACACGCCGTCCCGAGTTCGGGTGCGCTCGGCACGGAGTGGCACGGAGTGGCCCGGCCGGCCGCATTCCCACCGATTTGACTTTGAAATCGGCGGCCCCGCCGCGCCGCCTGATGGGACCACACCCGTTTCCGTGTGCATTGCGTTACCGAGCTGGTCACGGGTTCGACCCCCCGCCGGAGCCAGGGGTGTTTTTCCCTTCCTTCCCGGTCAAGTAAAAGTAGTCCCCGGGGTGACCGGTTGGCGCTATTCGGATGGCGGTTGACGGGCAGGTGCTGCCGCTGCCGGCGACGCGTTCCGCGCCACTGGCGAGGCGATCCGGATTTCCCAACGGCTCTGTCTCTCTCGCACACCCACGGCGAGCCCTCGAGTGGGACAGAGACGGTCTGCTGGCCGCAGCGCCGCCGCGACACTTCCGCGGCCTGCTTATGGCTTTATGTGGCCGCGGAGCCGCGGACGACGACGACACTGCGAGCGGCGGAGTCGCGGCGAGTCGGTGAGTCGGCCCATTACCTCACGGCCTAGAAGGGCCTCTGGAACAAGGACCTCGCCGACGACGGCAAAGCAGGCCCATTCCGAACGCATGGCGCTGTCTCTGTCGCGCCGCGCGGGCCGCCCCTCCAGTGCGAGCGAGACAGAGCGACGGCGCCGACTCGGCCTGCGGGCCGCGGGCTTTGTTGTCGCGGGGCACCGGTCGGTCGGCAGCAGTACATCTTCGGCGGCCGCGCTCCGTTCCGCTCCATCAGCCGCGTGCTCACCACGGCAACCAATCCCAATTGGATTACAGGAGCGACCCTGGAAAAAATAGAGAATAAAATTAAAAAATAAAATAAAAAAAATTAACAGCCTATGATCGCACTTGTTTTCATATGGTTGCAAAAATGCGTCATACTTACCCATGCTTGCCCCCCCACCTTTTCACCGTAGGGGGACAGGCGGGCCTAATTCTCCGGCCCCCCATTGATGGCCCGCTACGCCACGCGCTTGCACAACACCCGCACATACTGCTATGGGCGCGGCGGACACAATGCCGGCCAGGACGCTGACCGGGACGCCCACCGGGAGGGAAGGGCGTCGAAACACCGCACCCATTCTTCCGACCCGGGCTCGCGCCGCGGCGCCGCCGTCGTCGTGGACCCCGCCGAATGGCTTCCAAGTAATTAGTAATTAGTCTCCAGCTGCTGGAGCCTGGAGCCCGGAGCCGGCCAGTCTCAAATGAGTCTTTCTTCCTGACTCGTCTTTCCGAGTTTAAATTTTTCACCCCCGGCGGTCGTCCGGGTGAAAGCCTCTCGGTTTGCAGTGGCGGCGGGGCTGCCGGGGCTGTGGGCTGCGCAAACACTCGGAGCAGGCCGCGCCGGCCGTGCCGTTTCACCGTGTATTCGGGTGTGTTCGGGGCGCGTGCGCGACGCCGCGGACAATGCGACGCACGGCGCCTCGGACGCGGCCGCCCAGCGCCCCGCGCACCAAGCCGGAAGGCCGGCCGATGACACGCAGCCTCTCTCTCTCCACTCCCAGGCACTTGTTGGCGGAGCCCGGCGCGCGCCGCGCGGACTTGTTAGTCAAACACTGCGCGTTGCGTGGCGGCGGCGCGGCCCGGGCGTGGCCGACAAGTGCGCAAGCGAGGACGCGCGCGAAAGGCCCGCCGGCGGTGGTTACGCCAACGAACCGGAGGGTGGTCGTCCAGGCTAGGACGCCCGCCAGGACGGCCGACGGCAACAACGGGCGCCAATAACAATGCGCGCGCCAAGGTGGCCGACGAGGCGGCCGTCGTGCCGGAGCCCGCGGTATCTCTCCGCGTCCGCCCTCGTGCTCGGCGTCGCCGTGACCGCGACCTCCCTCCGCGGCGGAGCGCGCCTCGCCGTGCGTCTCGCCGTGCGTCCTGATAGCGGGAGTAAAAGTAAATGTGACCTTGCGAACGCACTCTCGCATCGCAAACTGCCGGATTTGCTAAAAATCGCTTGTCCCGTGAGTGCGTCTTTCTGTGGCGTTGTCAAAATATTTTTTTAAAAATTCTTTTTTAAAAAAATAAAAATTTCAGTAGGTGGGGAAAAGGGCGTTTGCCATCACGAAATGTTAAAACCTCAAGTGGGAGGCATCACCGCCGTAATGAGCGCCTCCCGACGTCTAGTTTGCGGCCGACAAAAGGAGACCCAATCAAAATAAAAAGAGAGGATAGTCGGTCACGACTCCCTGGGTTAAACGGCGACGCCGCTGGGCGGCCTGGCTGCAGCCTGGGCGCAGCCTGGGCGGTCCGGAGTGGCTCCGCGGCGTTAGGTCGCTGAGCCGTCTGTCTGCCCCAGTCCCGCCGTCTCGCTCGCACTGGCGGGGCACAGGCCCGTGGCGGTGCGAGCGAGACAGGTGCGGCCTAATAGCGCCGCCCAGAGGGACATGCGGCGCGGTGCGTGTCGTGCGCGCGTAAAAGCTTTATTACTGCGCAGCAGCAGCAGCTCGCCGAGCACCACAGGAAATTTATAATCGAATGTCCCGGCAGCGGGTTCAGGGTCCAGCGTTTTGTGCCCCATCGGAGAGAGTCGCGTTACCAGGCGCGGATAGGTGACTTGGCGTGGGTGGGGGTGGGGGTGGGGGCGGGGGTGGGGGCGGGGGCGTGCGGTTCCGTGTCAAGGCGAGGTGCGCGCACATCCTCGCCAAGTGCAGGCGAGCGCGAGCCCGTCGCTGCAGTCGCTGAGTCGCCGCTTCGCCGCTCCGTCTCTCTCGCGACTGGACGGGACGCCCCATGAGTGCGAGAGAGACGGAGCGACGAGAGGGAACCTCGGAATCAGCGAACCAGGGAAGGACGCGCGCCGGGTGACAGTATTGCCAGCGGACTTGACTTTTAACACACACACACACACACACACACACACACACACACACACACACACACACACACACACACACACACACACACAATATATTTGAAAAATTTCGAACTTGATTTATAAAATTTTCAATATTTTCAGTATTGTGCAAAGCGCATGCAAATGCGGAGTCCATTGAAAAATTTCGTAATTTCTCTGAGGGGGGTGGCAAAACACTTCCGAGGACCAAATAGACGCTGCGGTGAAAGTTTTTTCTTTCTTTTTTTTTTCCTAGCGATAAGGGAAATTTTGCGGGTAACACTGGCCGCTGATGCTGGCCCTGCGTCCGACCACATCGGTGCGGCACGCCGCGCGGCGCGGCCAGCGCGGCCAGCACCGCCCGGCCAGGCCGCATTCTATTCACGCTCGGAGAATGGGAGGGAGGGAGGGAGGGAGAGAGAGAGACGCACGATGATGGATATGAATTGTCTTTCAAGACGCAATGCCGCGTTTTTACCGGCCTGTTGCTCTTTCCCATTGTCGAAGTCGGTTTTCGAAGAAAGTGAATTGTATAATTCTACTCCCCGCCTCGGCCCGCTCACAGCCGTGCAAGTGCGGCCGGCGCGCCAGGGAGTTGCCGCCTTTCTGGTGGGACACATTTCCCGGCCGCGGGGAACAATACGGCATAAAAGGGGAGGGGGGGGGAGGGGGGCTATCGTCCGGGGACGATCCGGTTATGGGGCGGCGCGGCATTCAAATGCCTTCATCCACCGCGCCGCTAGCCACTGCGTGCCCCGCCGGTGAGGTGTCCGCGAAAAAAAGACCCGGCAGGCTGCACGCCGCGGCTTCCCTCCTGAAAGCCACTCCATTTCCATACACTGCAGAGGAACCTCCCCGCTGGCCGCGCCGCCCGATTCCACGACACTGTATGCTAATGGCCGCCGCGGCGCCAAACCCACCGCGGAAGAATAAAAATAAAAATGAAAAATCAAAATGACGCGAACGGTAATGTCTCAATTCGGGCCGGCCTAGTGCTGTTTCCGAGCCGGTTCGGCTGCCGTCGTCAAACGCCGCGCCGCGGGAAGTCAGGGAGCCGCCCGGTGGCGCCGCCTCGTCGGAATGGTGTGGATGTCCAGGATGCGCGGCAGATGGACGAAGCGCATCGACTATCGACATTCCGTAGATTCCGTTGCCCACAGTGATGGACCAAAGGTGGCTAGAAAAAGAAACGGCTGGCTTGAGTGATTCTGGGAGAGAAAAATGCGGCGACCCCAGCGGGATTCGAACGGTGGTGGCCAGAAAGCAAGACAGAAACCCGACCAAAAATTTTGGATTCAACGGTCGAGATTCGAACCTTGACCCTCAGGTCGTGGGTCGGTGCTCAAAGCCACTCGACCAAGGCACTTTGACCCCTGTAGACCTGCGCCGGCGACCCAGTGTCTTCGTTTGGTTTGGCGACAGCGCGACAACATTCACTTCCAAACGCCACCCGTCTGCGTCTAGTTAGAGAGTGACCGATAGATACTGTGAAGGAGGTCAAGTATGAGGAAACCATTGCATTGGCACACTGTGGTGCTACCGGGACGATGGTACAGTCGTGACAAGTGGACTGCAGTGAAGGCGGCGGTCCGGGCGGACGTGTGAGCCACAGAGAACGTATCTGTGGTGTGAGCCGCTGGCTGCCGCTGGCGTGATTCGGCAGCAGTTTGGCACTCGGTGACGGGCAACCGGACCGCCGGAGTGAGTCAGAGAGAGGCGGCATGAAGGGGACGCGAGAGGCGACGGCCTTGGACAAGAGCACGAAGGCTAGCCGGGCCGGCCGCGCCGGCCGCACCAGGAGAGGGAAAGTAAAATAAAAGAATCGGAGAGGATGAGGCGGTGCGGCTACAGGTGCCGCCGTCTGCCTCGCACCGCGCCGTGAGTGCGACAGAGACAGCAGCGCCGCACAGGAACTCGATACCGCGCCGAAGCGCGCCGAGCCGCTATGCATAGATTCCCCGAACGCCTTGTTAGCCGGCCGGTGGGCTCCACGCGGCACACCCTCTGTCTCTCTCGCACCCCCCGCACGCCCCGTGAGTGCGAGGGAGACAGAGTGGCGACCGTGCTGCTCGCCCTGCTGGGCCTGATCGATCGTTATCCGGGAAGCACTGGCCAGGCTCACCGCCTTGTGCGTCCCCGACGTCGCTCCACCGCCCTCTCGGAGAGCATCACACGCACAAACATTATATTTGATGCGCACGGCGAGGGCGGTGTGATTACCCGCAACGAGGGGCCGTTTTGTTATTCGATCCAATTATTTTATCGGGGGATTGATTATTTTTAAGTGGGGTTCTGGTGGAGTATAGGCCAGCCGGAGTGCGACCCTGATTATTGATTTTCGCGCCACGCACACACATACACACGCCGCCACCACGTGCCTGGGCCTCTGTGTGTGTGTATGTGTATGTGTGTGTGTGCGCGTGCGCGAGGGCAGCCGAAGGCGAGGAGGATAATTCATTTGTTTGTGTAGGGGCCCACTGTAGCGATGAATGGGCCTTAACAAATGACCAGGCGACAGGCGGGGCCCCAACCTGCCGCCGAGAGCCTCCGCGCGTGAGAAAGTACCGAGCCCCCTAAATTGATAACTCAATCTCAAATAAATAACCAGCGTTCAAAAAATAGACGCAGGAAAATAAATCTAAAAGTTTTTTTGTTTTTTTTTTTTTAAGTGTATATAACGACTGTTAAACCTGTTGGTCTAACAGCAGAGTGCACGGCTGTATTCCTCGAGCTTGGGAATCGTTGCTGTAACATCACCGAGGTGAATGTGTGAGATGTGCGAGTGTGTGAGTGAGTGAGTGAGTCGGCGAGTTAGTGGCGGCGGCACTTTGCTCGTTCACTAGCCGTCTCGCACGCAAAGTCGTATACGGCCGCGACTGCACAGCCGTTGCCGTTCGTGTTTGATTTCACCCCTAGAGGCCGAACGCCGCCGCCGCGCGCTCCGTCTCTCTCGCACCCACTGGGCGTGCCGCGGGGCCGCGGGGGTGCGAGAGAGACAGCGCGGCATCCCTCGGCCTCCCAAGGCCGCCGCCGGGGAAGACGACACAGGAAGGCACCGGTTTGTCCGTCCCCCCCCCTCCTGCCTCTCACTCGTTGTCTTCACCTTTCTCCTCCCACTTGAAGAAGATGGCTCGGTTTGACCGGTCTGCCGGCCGGCGCCTGGAGTCGGCGCCTGGCGTCGGCGCCTCGCCGGCCTGGAGGGGCCGGGACGCGTCGCTGCGAGTCCGCGGCATTCGTTGCATTTGTTGTCTGTCTTTCCCACTGGCCAGGCGGATCGCGGATCGGGGAATGCGGAACGTGAACGGAACGGATGTAAGCCGTAACAGCCTATCAGCTGTGTTGGCCGAGATCTTAGAGGCGTCGAGTCCCATCGATGAGGTCCGGCGATCGACTCCCACCCCTCGCTTTTTTTTTCTTGTTTTTTTTTTTTCATTACATTTTTATTCAATTTTTATTAAATAATTTTATTTATATTTCATTCCATTTCCACGAAAACTCCGTCTTTATTTTTCCTTACTCCGACGTGCATCTTGGTTGCACCGCTGCGCGGCAACTCTTAACGGCGCCCGTGCGTGCGTCGCTGAGGACGGCAAGGACGCGAAGGACGCTCGCGGCGTCCAAATCACGGAATCTGGAGCGGGATGGCGCAACTGGGGCTGACGCCACGCCAGCGCCGCCCCGCCCCGCCCCGCCCCACGTGTACGTGATCGGAAAGCGTCCACGCCGCTGCTCCGCCACCGCGCCCACGCACCGCGAGGCACCCTTCGACCCGCGACACGCACTTAGGCTCTCTTTGTCTCTCTCGCACACCCTCGGGACGGAGTGCGTCGGAGACAGTGTGCCGCGCGCGCGGTCGCGGACGTGCTCGTCCGCCACGCTCCATTGCGTCTGTCTGCGCGCGGCGAGCCGCCCAGCTGGAGCCGAGAAGCGACTGTCGCGAGGAGCGGCTTTCCCACGCCAAAAACGCTCGCACGCACACACACACACACACACACACACACACACACGCACACATCTAAAATCGCCAGCTCATTACTACTTTATTATTTTGTTGTTGTCTTCAATTTATTTTATTTAAATTTTTTTTGAGTACCTGCTTTACTTACATTTTTGAAAAAAAAAAAAAAAAAACCGTTTCAAAGTAAAAAAGACTGCTTGTATTGCCATCTTCAATGTACCCATCACGGCTATTTGGCGCGTGCGTTTTATGGTCGGGTCTGCTGAGCGCTTCGACTAGTCCCACTGACGGACACCTTGCCCACAGGCACGCACACACGCACCGACAGCGACGCACCGACACTCACTCACTGACTCACACACACACACACACGCACACACACACACACACGCGCGCGCGCGCAGGGTCGTTCTGCATCCGTATGGACTGGCACACGGGAGAAAGCGAGACGACACAAACAATAAGCACCAAATTCCCGCATTCTACGACACGGCCTGCCATGTGCTTCCGTCCCCCCTCCCCTCCCAGTGTCGGGTGCGCCATCTAGGCCTCGGTCACCTCCGTGCCTGACATCCCTGCCCCAAAACAACAGCAAATCGTCGTCGAACGGCGCCTTATTTTCCACGGTGGGCAACGCTGGGCGCCTGGAGGGTAGGCAACGCTGGGGCATGGCTGCTCGGCGGGGCGGTCTACTCTCTGTTCCGCAGGCGCCAGGTTTCAGACGAACGGACGCACAGACAGACAGACACAGACAGACGGACGGACAGACGGACGGACGTGGTATATGACTAGATGAGAGGTATAGCAACATCAGGAAAAGGAAAGTGATGTCTTTGGGGTTGTGGGGCGGTATTCAAGCGGCCGTGCAGTCATTCACCACAACGACCAGCAGCGGCCACGTCATCGGGCTGCTGCCGCTGTGCTGCCTACAATGCCGTGGCCGTACTACTCCCCTCCCCCCACCACCTCGCTTCATTCATCACGGCAGTCCTTTGATTGCTCTGCAGGCCGATCCGAGCCGTGCTTTCGTCGCTCTGCTGTCTCTCTCGGTCTCTTCGGGCCTGGCGTGGCCTGGCGTGCGGGTGCGGGAGGGACGGCGTGTGGCCTGCTGCAGCCGGCGGTATTAGTTGGCCCGTTCTTCGCCAGGGCGCGCGCTCGGATTCAATTAGTGGCCAAGCCAACAATGAGCAATAAGACGATGAGTACCTTGTCGCCGCCGGAGGTTTCGTTCTTCTAAAGTATTTTTTTGTGAACTATACGAGTAACAGTCGTCAGACCGAAAAAATGGAACCCCACGACCCTCTTCCCGCCCGCCCCCGCCTGCTTAACTTCGGTGTTCGGATATGGGAAACGCTGGCGATCGTTTTTAACCAAAAATAAATTTAAAAAATGGAACTCTACACCCCCTCCCCAGTCTGAATGGGGAGGCCTCCTGCTTTACTTCGGTGTTCGGGATGGGAACCGGTGCTATCAGGTAACTGGGGTTAATCCGATCCAGCGACTTCGATATCGTACGCCGGGGGACCCAGTAGGACCCGAGCCGCCGACACGGCCCAACATGGGCAGAGTAGAGTAAGGCAGAGACGATAGAGAGACAGAGAAAGAAAGAAAGAGAGAGAGTTTTGGGAGCTTTTGTTTGCGCAGGGTGGTCGGTACCCAAATGGTACACCCGCTGTCCGGCGCTCCCAGACCCGAACATGCAGTCAGTGGGCCAGCTTCAAAGGACTTATCAACTCCATCCGACGAATCGGAATGGACCCACTCGCGACCAATGTCGAGTGGCTGGCTCGATCGGGGATCGAACCAGTGCCGAGGCCAATCCGCCGAAGCGGACTGCTTTTTAGACACCCGGGTGTAATGGCCTGGATTGAGCCTAGACCACTACACCACCCTGACTTGCACGTCTGCCGAGTGTTGGACGACGGGTTTGAGTCGCAGTGGGAGGGAGCCAGTAGAAAAATGTAAGGCTTTATAGGGAATCGATCCCCAGACCTTACGGTCGGGGGTCGACGCCTCTCCACTCTCAGCCACCACGGCTCATGTCTGTGGCCGATTGAAGCGGGCTCTTGACGCGACAATGAGCAGCGGTCAGAGAAAAAAGTTGTGAGAATAAGATTTGAACCGCCGGTCCTCGTACCGGGTAACCGACGGGTGTACACCTTCGGCCACCACGGCCGATGATGGTCCCTGCGCATTGCTGTGGCTTTGAAGCACACAGTGTGAGGGCAGTCACAGCAATGCGAAGTGACCATCATCTGCTGTGTTTTTTTATTATTATTATTATTTTAATATTTTCATTATAATTATTATTATTATTATTATTATTATTATTATTATTATTATTATTATTATTTTAATATTTTCATTATAATTATTTTTTTAAATTGTATTTTTTTATTTTTTTTATTTTCTTTAACTATTTTTTTGTGAAACAGTGTTTCACTTGTGGAGTTGCGGGTGCGTTCCAGTGGCTGCTGTCCGCAGCGGGGACACCGCCTCCGGCCGGGCGGTGCTGCAGTGCCGCGATCGACCACGCCCGCTGCCCGCTGCCCGCGGAGCATGGTCCGACGACCCGGCGCGTTAAATGTTGCCGTCGGCGTGGCGGCCAGCGGCGGCGTGACGCGGCAGCGCGGAAGATCGGTAAAGGGACCAGGAAGCAGCCGGCCGGCCTGAGAGCGGCAGGGGAAGTCAAGTATCCCAGCGGCCAAGTGAAGAGCGTTTTGCACCTCGGGTCGCGTAACACACTCTCACACACGCACACAGACACACACACACACACACACACACCCACGTAAGTCTTATCCTTATCGCCGGCACGAATCACACATCGCGTCCGCGGCTTCGAACACCGCCACCGGCGACGTTTTTATCTTTGGGCCCGTGCGCGCGCGTTCGGGCTGCCGCCGCTGCCGCGCGGTGGTGGCGTGTCGGCGGGTCACCAGTCAGGCGGCGGGGCAGGAGCTCGAGCCACGCGTGTGGTTCCCCGGCCATTAATCAATACCAAACCTCGCGCTGCTGGACCGCCGTGCGCCGCCTCGGGTCCGGCCGCCGTTTGGAGCCATCCTGCGGCTTGGTGGCGCGGCCGCTTGGTCTTTGGTCGCTTGGTCTTTGGACGCTCTCTCCGGTCGCGTGCCGCTCCTCTGCAAACAGTCTCCCCTCGCATCGCCTTGTGTGGCCCGCGGCCCGCGGCTCGTTACCGACAAATTATTTCGCGGTTTCGGTCTGAAGACACAACGCCGCGATCAGTTTCCTTCCTGGACAGCGCCGGTCCTGCACCAAATGACCTTTTCCGTGCAAAAATTTACGTAATTATTTTTGAATTAAAGTAGCCCTATAATCTTGTCTCAGTATTATTTTGTTTAGTCTGGCCAGACTAAGGTGGCACTTCGCGACCCGAGGCGACCCTAAGGACCAAGCCGCGACCCTAAGGTTGGGAACCGCTGCCCTAGACAGCGTCCGGTCCGAAAACCGAAAGAGAGCTCCACTAAGGGCGCCCGGCTTTGACGGAGAAGAAGGGGCAGTCGAAGTCACCTCCAAAGGTTATCTTGATGGGTTTCTCCTGGCCGGCCGGCCCGGCGTGGGGCCCTGCCCTGCCGTGGGGCCTTGCCGTGGGGCCCTGCCAGCCCTAACCTAACCAGCTCGCCTCATCGCCGTGACACACATTCCCCGCATCACCCAGAGATACCCCGGAAAGCGCGCCTCCGCGTCATCGCACCACCGCGCCACGCGTGAGTCACGGGTTCGAGCCCGGGCCCCGCCGGTTCCGGAGCCGCACTTTTCCCCGTTCCGAGAAGCGGTCTTTTCGTCCGGTTGCGTGTCACGGAGGCTGCGGTACTCAGTGCAGAGGCTACAGTCCGCCAGTCGCTAGCGGACATCGGACACCAATGATATCTGGGGTACGTACTGCAACAGCCGCCGCAGCAGTAGTAAGGGTGGCGCATTGTGGCGGCTGCCAGTAGTAAGGGTGGGGTATCGCTCCAGCCGCCATTTTGGTCGCGCTCTATAATATTCCCTCTCTCCACTGGGTGGCCCCACGGGGGTGCGCTGCGCGACAGGTCGAAGAAGCGAGTGGGTGACGCCCCGCTGAGGCTGGACGCCGCGCTACACGCATTCTGTCTTGGAGTCTCCCGAGGTGTGTGTAGGGCGTGGGTAAGGTACTGGTCGTAGTCACGCCGCCGTAGAAAGTTGGAGGGACGATTGACTGCTACCTTATCGCTCGGCCTTGCCGCACATGACGGCCCCGGCACTCTGTATTACTTTACCCACAAAATGAGGCAGTGTTATTTTTTATGACGAAAATTGAAATGGGTCTCATTTTAGTCGCCCGCAATCATGTTTAGTTTTGAGGAGGAGGACCGGATATGTCTTTTTTTCTTACAGTGAAAGGCGTTTGAAAAATTACAGAAGGATTTTAAAGAAAGTCAAATTGGAACCTGGCGCGCCTTATGTGAGCATCGTGTTGCATTTGCCCGCAAAAAGGATAGAAAACGATCCCGAAATTTCTGCAAGTTGATTGGGGTCCTAGGGATCCGCTAGGGCTTGGCTGGCGCCCCGTTCGTCATTATGTCACCGCAGCAACGCGAGCAAGTGAGGCAGTCTGTCTGTCTGTCTCCCTCGCATCCCTGGGGCGTCACGTACGGGAGCGAGAGAGACGGAGCGACCAAAATAGCTCTCCAGTCCTGCTGGGCTCGAGGGACACGACTCCTGGGTCTTGCGGCATTGCCACACCCCATCCTGCCGGTCCACTGACTAGCAGGTCTCCGCGGCGGGGTGAGGCGGGGCGAGGCGGGGCGAGGCGGGGCGAGGTGGGGCGAGGCGGGGAGCGTTCGACTCAAAACACTCCGGCTGCATCGTCGGACTTATGCAGGAAAACAAACTCTTGCAGGCATTACTCCAGGACCGCCGCGCCCAGGTTCCCGTCCTTGTCGTGTCCTTGATGGTCCTTTTGTTGTTGTTGTTGTTGTTGTTGTTGTTGTTGTTGCTGGAGATGATGTCCGCGAGCCCGGTGGTAGGACGCGCCGAGCCCTTCTCAAAGGGCCTCGACGCCGACAAGACCTGACCAAAGCGGCGGCATGGGCCCCGCTGTGAGCGCCATCACAGGGTCCTTCACAAGGACCTGGAAGCGGAGCGTCGAATAAGGATCCCCCCCTTTGACCGAGGCGCTGCACACGCCGCGTGCCTCAGGTGCCTGCCCGTTCGGAAGGTAACCGGCGGCAGGTGCCTCTGCCCCCTCCTCCCGTCTCCCCCACCCGATCACAACGGCGACGCGCGGCATCGCTCTGTCTCTCTCTGGCTTTCCACAGCGATTACCGGGCCTACTTTCTCCCCGGTGGGCGGTGGGGTGGCCGGGGGGGGGGGGAGGCGTTCGGTGTCCTCACCCGGCGCGCCGTCCGGCTGCTCACCGAGCCTCACCCCACGATCCTGCTGGTGATCCTCCCCGGCCTGTTGATCCTGGCGTCACGACGCCGTCCCCACGTGCCGCAGCAGCATCCTCCGATCCTCCGCGTCACCGCCGCAGTCCGCCGCGCCAAAGGCAGGGCAAAGATCAGGCTGCCGTTGCCATTCCTGGGAGGAGGAGTTCCTCGAAGGATTCCCAGTGCAGGGCTAGATGCGGCTTGCCATCCGTGTAACACCGCGCCGTGCCGCCTGCCCTCTGTGCTGCTAGCATGCGACTCCAGTCCCGCCACCAGCGGACTCCGATGTTAAAGGAAAAACCAAATTAAAAAGCTTCCGAAAAATGTGAAGGGAACAGAGGGAGATACGCTGCCGGCCCCCTCTGCCGCTGCTGTGGTATTTGTAATAATAAACCTACCGGAGCAGACATTCCTGGGAGGCCAAACATTTCGCAGCGAGACATACGCAAGCTACAACAATCAGTTGCAAACCCTCGACAATAAACGCCTCCCCCCCATAGCACGAAACACACAACGCCAGCACTTCCGCTTTGTCGGCAAACATCGGACATAACAGTGCATGGGTTTCCCGTGTGACGTCCCATGTTCTGTCCGTGCTGCTGACATTGTCTGCCAAATAAGGTTGAGGTTCAAGAGGACGCCGACGGAGGAGAAGGCGGTCTAGTTGTGTGGGTGCCCAGCCCAGTGCCGGTGGGCAGATGGGGCGGACAGCGCAGAGGGCGGCCCCGTCCGGCGGGGGTGCGAGGGGGACGTCCAGGGTAGTCCAGGGGTGTCGATGGAGGGGGTCCTGCCGGCGCGCGGCGGGTGGGGGCCCGGGGGCCCCACGCCCCGCCGTGGGGCGCGCGGCCGAGGTTATAAAGGACCGGCGCGCCGAGGCTGCGGCATTCGAACGGACGCCGCGATGCGGGGAGGACCGACGTCGAGCCGTCGCGTGGAGACGCGTCAGTGACACTCGCGAGTGTGCGTGCGTGTGTGCGTGTGACAGTGCGTACGTGTGTGTGTGTGTGTGTGTGTGAGTGCGTGTGTCTGTGCCAGTGCCGCCGCGTCAGTGAGACAAGTGTGCAAAAGTGCAAGTGTGTTGACACACAGTGGCAAACAAAGTGCGAGTGCGACCAGGAGTGTACCCGAGGACTCGATTTTTTAGACCAGCATCCAGGATGTGGACCGCTAAGGTGAGTGGTGATGAGCGTCCCGGGCCCTGCTGTTTAAATGTTCAAAATTTGACCCACTTATTTGGATTCCGAGTCTGGATTGACTGATAGGCCAGTGGGGCGACCGGCGGGTGCTGCCGGGCCTGGGCTCGCCAGACCACGGTGGCTGCCCGCCCGGCTGCGCGGCTGCCCCGGGCACGGCAGCCACTGCGCCTGTTGGTTACCCAGTCAGCGCGAGGGACGGAAGCGGACCGCTTATTACAGTGCAGAGGGCACTTGCCTGCGCCCAGTGAGTTAGGGCTTGTCTGCACCTCTTGAACGGTTGGCGTAACGAGCCATTGGAGATATCGACGACATTCTGTCTGTCTCTCTCTCTCTCTCTCTCTCTCTCTCTCTCTCTCTCTCTCTCTCTCTCTCTCTCTCTCTCTCTCTCTCTCTCTCTCTCTCTCTCTCTCTCTCTCTCTCTCTCTCTGCCCACCAACGTGCCCGTGTAGGGACCTGCCGCCGACCCGAAACGGTGGCAAAATGAATGGCATTACTGCACGCAGCAGTGGGCCGGCCGATTGAGAGAGAGAGGAGGACCGTTGGCAGAAAAGAAAAATGGGTTAGAGATGAGGAGTCGAGTCCCAGCAGGGACACCCATCCCCACACACACACTCACACACACACACACTCACACACAGGCACAGAGAAAGCACTACTACTTCCATGCCAGTTAAAGACACCGCTAATAACCCTGATTGGGCCGCTGGCCCGGGCCGGCCGCCGCTGCCGCGATGTTGCTCGACTAGGCGGGACCATTGTATGCAAACGGGTCTCTCTCTGTCTCTCTCCCTCTCGTTTCGGCGGGCCGGCAACACCTCCGGGAGGAGGATGTTCTCGGCCACCTCTGACACCAACAAGCCGCCGCGCGTCCACCCCGGCCGACCCAGTTAGGAGGAGGCGGACGGGCCAACACGGAATGCGCAAAGTCAAGGCAGCGTGTCAAAGGTGGCGCCGTGTTGTGTGTGTGCATTGTGTTTATGCATGCTTGCTGTGTGAGTGTGTGTGTGGGACGCCAGCCAATCCCTGACCCTGCCGCCAACGAGAGCAAGGCCTCGCACTTTGCGGTCAGCCCGTCTTCTTCTTTGGCATCGCCGCCTTGCCGCCGCCTCCAGCTGGGCGCGCGTCCTTCCGGTGTGTCTCCCTCTCGGCGTGGGTTCGATTCCCGACGGAGGCGGTCCAGTTTTGGGGACGGCAAAAAGGCGTCCCGCGTGTTGGCGGACTCAAATTTATTCGTCCACGGGAACGCCACAGCGAAAAAGGCCAGAGCAGGTGCCGGGAGTCGATCTTGGGTCCCTCGGCTTCGCGGAGTGACTGTGGAATGCTGCGCTACATTTGCGCTGGATTGCGTTTTGCTTGTGAGCGTGGCCTCGCGCCGAGTGTGTTCCCATTGGGTGAGCATCGCCGGGCTGGACCAGCCAGGTGCGCGGCTGGGCGAAGGACGCAGTGCATCTGCTGTTGTGCTTCTTGGAAGGCACAGGTGCGGTGTAGGCCATCCATGGCCTGCCCCAAGTCACACCGGATGGGTGCGCGACGCCGCGCGACGCGAGTCGGTAATAAAAGGAAAACAATAATGGAACAATAGTGGCCGACCCCAGTAAGATAGACGAAGATAGACGCCCGGACGCCGGGGCACACTTTCTTCGGTTTGGCCGTCGGCGAAACGTAGAGCACTGCAAGCACCGCGAGCACTGCGCCCCGTGGCGGCGGCGGTCGTAACACTCGGCGAAACGGTGCGAACGGAACGAACATCCGATGGGTGGCAGTCGGTCGCAAGGCACACCAGGCATCCGGCATTCGCGTGGAGGCGCCTGGAGGAGGGCAGAGCGCTCGCACCAGCGCACTGCAGGGTTGCCAACCCCGGCGGGCAGACAGACGGGCAGAAAGCAAGAAGAGCTTCTTCGAGGATGGCACCACCAAATGGATAATTAGTATGCCGGGCGGAACAAAAAAAAACTTTCGGCCAGTTGGAAAGGAAGGACTGGATGGACCGCCGCCGTCGTGGCCACTGTGGTAGGAGGGGGCGTGGCGACCGCACATCTCAGGGTCCGGGGGGGTCACGCCGGGCCTGGCGTGGCCTGGCGGGGCCTGGCGCAGCCTGCCGGCAGGCAAAGGAGACTTTTACTTTCAAAACGCAAATTGAGTATGCCGCGGGCATCGCGCAGTCACACACGCACGTCGCGTGCTGGGCACGGGTCAGACATGCGCTTCCCAACTTTATACTAAATTTTGAATTTTTTCGAAAAAAAAAATTTGTAGTTTATTTCAGTGTGTGTGTGTGTGTATCTTTTATAATTATTTTTTTTCTTAATATTGAGTTAAAGGTGCCCCAAGGGCCTTCAGGTGGGGGAATTAGGCCCGTGAGTAAGCGCGGCGAGGGGCAAGGTCCGCAAGGTGAAGGCGAGAGCGGATGCATGCAAGGGAAAGGTTAAGCCGAGGCGAGGCGGGGCAAGACGGGGCAAGGCGGAGGGTCTAGGGCGGGTCAGCACCGCACCGCATCGCATCGTACCGCGGCGAAAACTCATCAGTATGTGTTGTTGTGCATCCCGGCTCAACCGCCGGCCGGCCAGGCGGGCAGGCAGCTCGCGACGGAATGCGGGGAAACGCGTTATTCCGGAGGATGTGCCCGCCTGCTGCCAGCCTGCTGCCCGCCTCCTGCCCGCCGGCTCATGTGGCACGGACGGCCTCCTCTGCGGGGCGCGGCGTCCGGGGTTACGGGGGCACGGGGGCTCACACCTTGCGTGGTGACGCGTGCCACAGGTATGCGACATGGTAATGACGCTTGGACTACTTCCGCCGGCCCGCTCCAGTCGCTCGTCGGGGGTGTCTGCACCGCCTGCTTTGGTCAGCCGGGATGGTTATGGAGGCTTCAAAGACGCTCCAGAAATGGCGCAGTCTTTTAGCGGAACAGGCGCTTGGGCCGCGGCCGCCGCGAGGGTCGTGTCGTTCCCTCGGCTTCCGTTTCGGTTCCCTCCGCCCGGAGCGTCGCCGAGGTGCCGGCGAGGCACTCGCTTCGCCTCCCCGGCGGGCGGCTTGCTTTCCTCGCCGCCCTTTATGAACTCGTCCAAGGCGGCCGGGGGCGCTGCATCCTCGCCGTCGATTCGCCAAAGTGGCTGGCGTGGTGTGAAACAAGTTTGATTTATTAGCAAATTAGTTTCTCCGTCATCGCCTGACTGACGTGACGCCTGGTTCCGGCCCCGCAGTGATGATGCCGTCGGCCTTCGGGGACAGACTCGCAGCAGCCGGTGCCGCCCGCCGGTCCTGTGCGGATGCACTCGCCGCCTTTCTCTGAACAGCCCGAACGACACCGACGCCGGCGACGTCATCTCGCCGTCGCACTCAGGGCCGTGCTGTAGGGAGGCAGGGCGATGGGAGCGTTGCTCGGATCCACTCTGGCCCCACCCAAGCCGGCCGGCCGGCCGGTGGTCGGGCATCGCGCTGGGATCGCCCGAGCAACAGCGGAGCAGGAAATCGTTGCATTGCCGGCCGTGTTTTTCGTGGCGGGCCGGCGGGAGAAAGAGGCAGACGAGGTGGTCGGTTTGTTCTCGCTGACCTTTCGCCGATCGGCCACCGCACTTTTCCCGCTCCGAAGATGATGGAGAGAGGATTGTGCTAACTGCCCCCGAAGAGCGTCCGGCCGCCGCCAGCATGCTGCCAGACGCCGCGGTTCCGGCGGCCCGAATGCCGGGATGCGCCTCACTGGACTCGACTCATCGGGTATTCATGCTCCACCTCCTTTGCGCGTGGTCTGCTAGTGTGCCGGCGTGTTTAGGCTAGTTTAGATTGCGCAATGACTCACAAAGCCGCGCCGGCCAGACTGTTTGGTCATGGGGCACGATTTGCACGACGCGCGTGTGTGTGCGTGCGCGTTTTATTTGGCACGGACAGCACGAATCGGTCGGCGCTGCTCGATGTCGACATCCCGATTCTCGATGCGTCAAGTTAGAGATGATGAATGTTGCTGCACCGCCGGCCAAAGGCCTGCACTATGCAACACTCCGTGAGTAGTAAAGGTGCCTCATTGTCATGGGCCGCCATTTTGGGCACCTTCGCTCACGCCAACGTTCGAGTGGAAAACCGTGGAGGTGGGTGCCCTTTCATAACGCGTTCAAAGTGTACTGTACGGCAGATTTTGACCTGGTTCATTGAAACTGACAGACGGACGGACGTACACGCAGACGGACCGTCACGCACGCAACAAGTCAGACAGTCGGCGTCCCTCCGACCAATTAGTAACGGGACCAGGGCAGCGATGCCTCCCGGGCGGGTCGCGGGCATCACAACAGTATGAGACATTACCCTCGGAAACGAGGTCGGAAGGCGGCGTTACTTTCGGAGGGACACCGGTAGGTTGTCTTGGCTCCGTCGGGCCATGGTGGCACGCTCAGCCTCATCCGCCTGCGTCAAATTTATATAAAGCCCAACGGCAAACAGCCGCCGCCGAGCGGCCGAGATTCCCGGGACGATGACGCCACGGCCCGCGCGCGCAGTGCTGTGTGGGGCAAGGAGGGGCCGCGGGGCGGAAGGAAACGCAAGCAGCGGCAATAATTGATCGCAATCAAAGTGATTATCATTAAGATTGCATTGGCGGGTTGCATCGGCTCATCCTCAGGGCGTCCCCAAGGCTGGCGGCCCTGCCTGCCCGGCGAGGCGTAGGGTTTGTCTGACTGGCCCCCTCTGCTCCGATCTGCTCCCAGGAAAGCCGGAAGCCTTGGCGCCGCGCTCCTCCACCCAAAATCGAAAGGCGGTACACAGGGTCTTAAAAAGGTGGTAAAATACCGGTAATTTACGGTAAGTTACCCTGCGAAAATCGGTAAATTACGGTAATTTTCGACTTAACCTAACCCTTCCTGATGTTTTTACAGCAGAAATTTACTCAGAGCGCTCAAAGGCATGAATATTTGACAATAAAAGTGTCTCAACCACTTTCATATGCCTTTTAAAACACTCCGCTAGTCTTAAATTCCCTTTGAAAACAAATTATTAACAGTTCATGTGCAAAAGTGCACATAAACATTAGATCGAATTTTACCGTTATTTACCGTAAATGACGGTAAATTACCAATGATACCGTAATTTACCGTCCAGATTGAAAATTACCGGTAATTTTAAAACCCTATCCTCGTTGCCGGGGACGTCTTGTCTGAGCGACGCGAGAGTTACGCCGATCGTAGCCGTGGTCCTGTGCAACCTAACATAACCTAAATATCGACGGGGGGCGTCAGAAGAAACAACAGGGCATCCTTACCTTCGAAACCCGTCGCTGGAAAGATGTAATCCATTTGGAGGTTGGAATCGGATGTCAAGACCAGGACGACTGTAGTCTGCGCACCCACGACAAAAGCTTGTGCTGATTTCGTCCTGTTTACCTGCATTTTTTGTGTCTGCCTGCCGCCGGCATTGCGCAAGGTTATGTTTGCTCGTCGCTGATGAACTCATTGCCGCCGCATCGTCGCGGTGCTTCCGCTTATTATTTGGCTTCGCTGCCGTCGGGCGGAGGGGGAGGGGCGTGGCGTCGGAACGGCAGCCGCGCCGCTCCCATCGAGACACAGTCAATGGGCGGACGCGGCTCACTGGCTCCGCTCGCCGGCGAGCAAGCCACTGGTCTCGGTCCCGGGTTCGATACCCGTTCAAGTCGTGCCATTTTTATCACACTTTGAACTGTCTTTTCGCTGTTGTTGTGGGCCGCAACAAGTGCAGCGAACCGCAGGCGGTGATTGGCCGCAGTGCTGCCAGCTCGGCCGTCCGGCCTGCGACTCCATTTGCGCGTCATCCATGTCTGGCAGTGCAGGCGAGACGAGCCGCGGGAGCCGCGGTCGGTCTCGCCGAGTGGGCTCGCGTTACGGGGCACTTAACCTGCCGGACGGGGTCGCAGCAACACCTCGCTCGCAAAGGTACAATAAAAGAAAATGCTTCTCGGTGTCAAATCAATCCACATTTTACCGTCAAAATACGCTAGTGTAACCCGCACGGAGTGCGACGAGAGACAGAGCGACGAAGACGGACTCTGCTGTGGAACCGATTGGAAATGGCATGGTAATTGCTTGGGGGCCAAAACACTGCCGCACCGACACTGGCGGCGAGCGGCCGGCCGGACCGCGCGCTCCACTCGTCTTGGCGCTGTCAGTGCGGAAATTGAAAACAACAACAACAACAAAGGGCGTCTATCATTTGCGAATCGCACGAGTCGGACTCTCAGGAGAACCATCAGCCCCGCGGCCACCAAGTCGTGATCGGGTGTTAACGTTGGAGTTGGATCAGACAATGTTTCATTGAATCGAGCCGCTCAGCCAACCGGTTCAAAGACGAGTCCGGCTCCCAACTTTTCCCCTATGCCACTGCCTATGCTGGGTGCGCGCTGCCCCATTTTGTTGTGTCCCGAAAGTCGTCAGCTGGTGTGCCGGCAGGTGGCGAGGTGGCACGGCCAGGTGGTCGGGTGGGCCCGGCAGCCGACCAGCAGCCCAGTGGGGCCTAGGGCATCACGAGCGCTGAAAGGCACGGGGCTGACAGCCTCCAAGCAACGAGTCACGGCGGGGCGCGCGCGGCCTAGTCAATGCTGTTGGACCGGCGTGACGCGCTGCCACCCCCGCCCCTTTCTCTTTGATCTGCACTCGGCAGCGTTCGTCGCCTCCCCTTTGAAGGTACCCAACCCCACCGCCCCTCCCCATCCCCCTCAAGCCGTGATACGGACGCCTGGGTTATTTATGATGCCTGAGCTTGCGATCCGTTTATTGCATTTCATGGTATTCGCGCGCCGATTCGTTCTCGGTACGTACTTTTTTTTTTTTGCGTTCTCCGTCGATTTTATTTTTTTGAAAATTTGGTTTCGTTCTGATGAAAAGTCACTTAAAAATCACTGCCGACTGCCGCGAAATAATAAAATTACCAATAATAGTACAAGTAATAATAATTGAAAACGCACGAATGAAAAAGTGGAATCTAATCGGGCCGGTAGTTGCGCATGCGGATTGGCAGCGGGGAATGAATCACCGGCGCGATATGCCGAGGCGGCGGGAAAGTCCGAGGAAGATTCCCTTTCGTCTCTCTCTCTCTCTCTCTCTCTCTCTCTCTCTCTCTCTCTCTCTCTCTCTCTCTCTCTCTCTCTCTCTCTCTCTCTCTCTCTCTCTCTCTCTCTCGCCTACCGCCGCCGTGCACCGCGTAATGCACAAGCAGGGATCCACCTGCTTTAGGTGGAAAGCAACGCGCCGTGCCTGCCGAGCGCCGCGCGTTTTGGGATGCCTGTTGTTGTACCTCTGCAGCTCATGTATCATCATTTTGTTGCTGTTGTTGTTCACCGAGGCTGGGAACCAATTTTTTGTTGTTTATCTCGAGTTCCGCGGGGCGACGGGTTAATTCGCAACGAGTGCAGTGTAGCGTTTCACCATCAAGCAGAATTTAAAAAAACACAGATATTTTTTGTGAGGGCCCATTGTTGTTGTTTTTAAGAGTGTATGGATAGCTCCGTCTTCGGCCGCCTAGCCATCGTCCCGTGCTCAGGGCCGGGGCATTACCACGAACCGCGAGATGACGAAACCGTCGCCGCTCCTTCCGGTCACTACCGATCACTTCCGGTCAACTGGCGATCACTGCTGCCCTGCGTCAGTCGCTACCCCATCGGCCCGCGGGCGGTGGCGGTCGCCTGAGTCTGTCTCTCTCGCACCCCCACGAGACGCCCCCTGGGTGCGAGGCAGACAGCGCGACGCAGCGTCCTTCGGACTCCCGGATGGGTCGTCCTTGTCTCTCCGCCCCGTATCGCCACTTTCGCCTCGCGGTTCAAACAGCCAGGCCGCTCGCCCCATGATTAATGCAATACACGCGTTGCCTGCGTGAAAACGTATTAGCATCGCATCTACCAAAATAAAAAAACCAACAACAAAAGCAACATACTTTTACTTTGAGATATTTTTTTTTATATCAAGAGAAGTGTCGATTCTTAGATGAAGCAGGTGGGGAAATAGATGAGCGTCCTCTTAAGACCTGTGCGGACAATTAAGAGTACCGCTAATTGAGTGTGTGATGGTGTGTGTGCCCGCCCGCCGCTGCGCGGTTTTGACCTTCCTCGCTGGGCGGGGCAGGGCGGGGCGGGGCGGGGCGGGGCGCGCGACTTTGCGGAGGCGCATCGACTCTGCCGGGGAAGATGGCACATGTGATGAGGACGAGTCGGAGAAAGTAGTTGCGTGTGTGTGTGTGTGTGTGTGTGTGTGTGTGTGTGTGTGTGTGGCGTATGTTTCTCAGGGTTTACAGAGCAGGTGACACTGCCTGCCGCAGTGACTGCCTGGCACAGGCCGACTCCAAACAAGTGTGTTGCCGTCTCTCTCGCACTCATGGCGGTTGAAGGGTGCGAGAGAGACAGGCTGCCGGCCGGCAGGTGCCCCTCCGGCTACCGCTGGGAATGACCGAGTCAACAGGACGCTGCTGCCTGGAGCCTCCCCGGCTCGCTCCCTGGGGGCTTTGCAATCAGACAAATAACAACGCCCCTCTCAGGGCCTCCCCGCCGTCTGCAGTCCCACCGCGCCTCCCTCGCCGTCCTCAGGAATGCGCCGCGCTCGCCTCTTCACTGCTTTCTGCATCAAGCCGTTGCGACAGGGCTTTATGGACACACACACACACTCACGCACACTCGTCCACAGCAGGCGCCGGGCGGGCGGTCGCGGCGGCACAGGCCATGGGGGCTTTTCACCTGTTGAGTGCCAGCTGATACAGCACACACACACACACCTCTGACTCCAGCAGTGAAAGGTACGGCCGGCGCGGCGGGTCGTCGGTGCCGAGGCAGGACAGCCCGCAGCGCTGCTCGTCGAAGGCTGACCTGGACCTGGACCAGGATGTCCGAGCCGCGCCGCGCCGCTCGCCACCGGAGGAACTGGACGCCAGACATTACAGCGCATTACGGTTGCGTCATCTCACTCTGCAGAGCCGCGTGAAAAACACATACCGGGCCCTTGGACATCCGGGTGCAGGGCTGGGGCCGGCTGGGGCCGGCTGGGGCGTGAGGCGGGGTGACAGACAGACAGACAGACACACCTTGCACCGCACACGCTGCGGAGCCAGGCCCGAGTGAGTGTGTTTGCGAAACGAAGACGCGCCTCCGAAAACGAGAGCCATCCGATGACGCCGACGACGACGGTTTCCCGGCCAGGAATGTTGCGAGCGCCATAAACGGCAACCAGATAAATGGTCGTGGCATGGTGCGCAGGAAAATGATGACCACGATGACCGGGCAGTCGATGCGGAATGCGATATCGCAACCGCCGCCACGAGGACGCCGTCGTGGGAGTCGCGGCCCCGCACCGACCAGGACACGCCGCCGCCGCGCGGGGAGTGGGGTGGGGCTCACCTCCGAAACCTGACCCCGGCCGGCGTGGCCCGGCGTGGACCGGCGCCACAGTCTGGACGCAAGCCGTGCAGCATCTGTGGCTGGATGCTGCACGACAGGCTTTACCTGGACCAGGCTTCGGCGCCCCACAGTGCCCCCAGGCCACTCGCTCTGACGCTCTCGCGCCCCAACGGGACGCCCTGTGAGTGCGAGAGAGCCCAGAGTAACCAAACAAGCGACCCTCAGAGGCGCAGCGCGACTTCTTGGCAGTGACACCTGCAGGACTACTATTACCGTGCCAAGGTGGTGAGGTCGTGTGTGTGTGTGTGTGTTGTGTGGGCGTAGCCTGATGCTGCCTCCATGACAGAGAGAGAGAGAGAGAGAGAGAGAGAGAGAGAGAGAGAGAGAGAGAGAGAGAGAGAGCGGCCCACAGCTGTGCGTGGCTGTGCGTGGCGTGGCCTTTGCTAGCCTTGGCCGGTCAGTGTGGTCACTCTCACTGTCGAGGTACTCGTCGTACTCGTCGTACTCGTGGCACTCGTTGGCGTGGAGCGTCATGCGGCCGCGCGGCGCGAGGCGAGCAGCGTGACACTGGCGGCTGATGGCCGGCCTTCCGGACGGCGGAGTCGCTGTCTCCCTCGCACGCCTGCCGGCGGGTACCGGCAGGTACCGGCAGGTACCGGCGGGCTGCGAGACAGACAGCGCGACGAGGCGCTGTTCGGAGCGAGGCAGCGAGGCTCCGCGGCAGAACGCAGCGGCCGGGCCGCGAATTCCAGCTTCCAGCGGCGCTGCCCGCTTTCCTTTGGCGCCGGCCAAGTCCAGGGTAGGCCGCCACGGCGGCGTTCGCGTCCTTGTCGTCGCACAGTGGGTCAGAAGACCGTTGAGGCGGACAAAATTCTAGGACGCTTTTTGAGCTCCAGAGTCGCTAAATGGGACTCGAATCGAACGTGTGACCCCACCAATGGATTCCTCGTTCGGAGAGCAATCCATTGGTAGGGTCACATGTTGGATTCGAGTCCCATTTAGTGACTCTGGAGCTGAAACCGCGCGTGGAATTTTTGCCACTTGGACGGTCTTCTGACCCACTGTGCGTCGTGCTCGTCCGAGCGGGCGGGCCGGTTCGCCGGGTTGGCCCAGCAGCGTGTCTGCGGCTCCAGACTCCGGGTGCCGCCCGCATAAGCCTGGCATCAGCCGGCATCAGCATGCCTCGGCGGTAAATAAAAGGCAAGCGGTGCGGGCGGGGCCGGGCGGGCTGCGACGGCTGCGACATCGGCCTGCTGCGGTGCGCGCCGTCATCATCACGCCGATCCGAAGCCAAATCCAAGCCGGCGTGAGGTAAGCTGACATTGCACAACGCGATGCAGCGACCTGACCTAGCGCCGGCAGCCTTGGCGCGCTGCATCGCAGTGAGAGACGCACGATGCGCTGGAAGAAAGCGAAAGCCGACATCGCGTTGCCGGCGTTGCCGCGTCCGTCCAGGCAATGTCAAGACCCTCGTGAGCACGCCGTGTCCTTCCCTTAAACTGATTCGCGCCTTCCTGGAACGCCCGGCGGCGGAACATCAGTGGGCTGGCCCGCCAATCACACTGCACCGAACGAGCGCCGCAGTGGGAACCTCAACGAGAGCCGCCTCCACGGCAGGCCCTACCGGGCTGCTCGCTTGGGCGGAACGCGCTCGCCGGGGACGACGTGCAGGATGTGAATGTGAATGCCAATGTGAATACCGAGCGTGAATCTGAGTCGTGACTGCCGCCCCGCCACGGTACGCCCCGCCTCGTAACGCCGGCCAGCCGGGCAGGCAGACAAGCCGGTGATAGATGGCACTGCGCGGCGCGGCGCTACGCTGCGGTCCCACGAGGCACTCTCGCTCTCTTCCGACCGTCCGCCGGCCGGGCGGCGCCGGGCGGCGCTATGGTGGCGCTATCGGAAGCCGCAGTTGATTATTCGCACGCCGCGGGTTCGATAGACTCGAACAGTGCCTGGCCTCTCTCACACTCGCGAGTCGCGCCGCAGGGGGTGAATGAAACTCGCCCGTCATCCCGGCCGAATTATTCGCAGTCGGCGAGGATGCGGAGCGAGGCCGGCAAGGCCGCCAGTGGGGCGCATCGCCCCGGCATCGCCCTGGCATCGCCGCTCGAGATCTCGAACAAGGATCGAGATAAGGCGGGACGTGTATCGCGCGCGCCGCGCCAGGTCGCACAAACGGCCCGCCAAAAGCCTGGGAGACTTTGTGCGGCCACCCCCGCCGCCCTCGCCCCGCCCCGACCCGCCCCGCCCCGCCCCGCCCCGACCCGACCATGTCCAGGCGCCAAGGCCGGCCCGTGCGGGGAAAGCAACACGACGACACACCGGCCTGCGTGCGGCCTCCGGACGGCCAGGGTCTTCACCTTGACGCACTTGGCGGCGACGGCGGCAACTCACGCCATACAGCTGCAAAGTGAATAAAACAGACGCAAAAAAGAAACGCCCAGGCGGCGCTCAGTGGCATGGGAACTTTACGTCGGATCCGTACGGGATTATGCCGACGGTCACGAGGAGGCGTACCAGCCGCTGCTGAATTCCAATTTTTCACAAGTCCAGCGAGTCGAGTCACGCTTACGATCCGTCCGAAAGAGCAACCGCTCCAGCGCAGCCAATGGCGAAGACTTAAACCCGAGTCCGTCTGCGCAATGTAACGTCGCTCTCTCCCACAATGTAACCGCGCGTCGTGTGAACCGCGCAGCCGGGATGACCAATCGGAGCGCAGCGTGCAGCGGGAAAGGAATAAAAGTTGCAAGGATCCACCGCGAGGGGCGCGGCTCAAGACCGCGCCGCAGCAGCATTAAGGCCCGCCGCAGAGGGCACCACGCCGCCATTGTAATGCGCGGGCCTGCACACACACACACACACACACACACACACACACACACACACACACACACACACACACACACACACACACACGTGTGTTCACCTGTTAGAGTGTGTGGCGTTACTGCAATACGTTTCCAGAGGCCGTTTTGCCAGCACTTTTCCTTAACCCATACGCTCTGTGTGTGTGTGTGTGTGTATGCGTGCGTGCCTGCCCGTGTGTGTTACACGTGTAGGGGGGCTTTTATATCGGCCCCCTCGACCGTCAGAACGCTCTCATGCTCACGGTGAGAGCCGGTAAAGCGGGCAGGCAGAATAGGGGTATAAAAAAAAAGAAAGAAGCACATTCGCAATTTTAATTCCCCGTGTGCGGTGCGCGTGATGCGTTTGGAAATCCGCGGCGTGCGGCTATTCCCTGACCTGAGTGACGTGGCCGGCACGGCGGCACGCGGGGGGTGACAAGCCAATCTCTCTCCGGCGAGCCCAATCACTCAGCGAAATGAATGAATGAACGAATGAAAGCAAGCGCGTGCCGGCCTCGTCCCCGTCGTGGACAGGTGACAAGCGCTGTACGTGAAGACGTTTTCGAAAATGAATTCCAACTCGTTTGTTGTCTGCCCCAGGTGACGGCGCTGGCGCTGGTGGCGACGCTGTGCTCCGCCATCACCGCCCCGGTGCAGCCCGACGCGCAGCCCGCCGCGGACCAGGGCCAGCAGGACCAGAGCCAGCACGCGGCGCAGCGCAGGGAGGCGCCCGTGCCCGCGGACAGCGGCGGCCACCACGACGACCTGTTCCCGCCGTCCGGGGGCGGCCTCTCCAGCGGCGGCCTCTTCGGCGGCTCCTCGGGGCTGTCCGCCCTCGACTCGGCCGGCTTCAGCGACGCGTCGGCGGACTTCCCGTCGTCGGCGTACGGCGCCCCCGAGTCCGCGCCCGAGACCTCGTACGGCGCGCCCGCGCCGCCGCCCGTGTACGGCGTGCCCGGCACCACCCCCGGCCGCCCCATCGGGCCTCTAGGTCCGCCTGCCAGCTCGTACGGGCCGCCGCCGTCCGGGCCCCCGGAAGACAACTACGGGCCGCCACCCCCGCAGAGGCCCTCGTCGTCGTACGGACCGCCGCCCAGGCCGCGCCCCAAGTACGGGCCCCCCAAGCCGCAGTACGGACCGCCACCCAGGCCCAGCTACGGGCCGCCGCCTCCACGCCCGCAGTCATCCTACGGGCCGCCCAAGCCCCAGTACGGACCGCCGCCTCCAAGACCGTCCTACTCGCCGCCCAAGCCGCAGTACGGACCGCCCAAGCAGTCCTACGGGCCGCCACCGCCGTCCTACGGGCCGCCTAAGCCCCAGTACGGACCTCCACCTAGCCCGCCCAAGCAGCAGTACGGACCCCCGCCCAGCTTCCACGGGCCGCCCCCCAGCCCTCCAAGACCGCAGTACGGACCTCCACCAAGTCCTCCTAAACCCCAATATGGACCACCCCCAAGCCCGCCCAAACCCCAGTACGGGCCTCCACCCAAGCAGTACGGACCTCCCCCGAGTCCTCCTAAACCCCAATACGGACCACCACCCAGCCCGCCTAAGCCCCAGTACGGACCTCCCCCTAGTCCACCTAAACCCCAATACGGGCCTCCTCCTAGCCCGCAGTACGGACCTCCCCCCAGCCCGCCCAAGCCGCAGTACGGGCCTCCACCGTCGTCCCAGTACGGCCCGCCGCAGTCCTTCTCGGCGCCCAGCTCGCAGTACGGGCCGCCATCCGGGCCGCCGTCCGGGCCGCCGTCCGGGCGCGGCTCCGGCGGACCGCCCACGCCACCGGAAATCAAGTACGACGGCTGGCAGCCAGTAGCGGGGCTGTCGCTCAACTCCGTCTCCCACTCGCACGGTGACGGCGGCCACTCGGGTGGACACTCCAGCGGCCACTCCAGTGGCCACTCCAGTGACTTCTCCAGCGGGTCCAGCTCGTACGACGGGCCCCCGCCGCCAGCACACGACCACGGCGCCGGCGGCTACTCTGACGTGTCGGGTCCTTCAGGAGATATCTCCGGCCCCGCCGCGCCCAGCGCCAACTACGGCGCCCCGGACAACTACAACAACTACAACCAGCAGCAGTCGAGCGGGGCGCCCAGCGTGCCCAGCAACTCGTACGGTTTGCCCTTCGGCCAGCCCAAGCACCCCATCCTGCACCGCCAGCCCGTGCCCGTCGGCCTGCTCGAGTCCATCGGCGACGCCGTCAAGAACGACCTCCACGGCCAGTACAAGGGCAACACGTACATCCCCCCCGCCGTGCCGGACCATGGCTCCAGTGCGTCGTCCTACCAGCAAGGCGGCCTCGGCCTCGGCAGCGGGGCTCTGTCCGCGCTCACCGGCGGCGGTGGTGACTTCTCCATCTCGCAGTCGCTGAGCTACGACCTCGGCCAGCAGCAGCAACAGCACCACCCAGGGCTGGACCTGGCCGCCTCCAACGGTTACGCCAACGCGTTCGGCAGTTTGTCGGGACTGGCGGCGCCGGCGCCACTGCAGGCCCCGGCGCTGGACTACGGCTCGCCGCAGTCCTCTGGCCCGGGCGCGTACCAGGAGCCCATCGACGACCCCTCGCTCGTGAACCCCAACGCGTACCAGCAGCAACCTCAGCAGCACTCCGAGGAGCAGGTCTCCAGCAGCGGCGCCGGCGACTACCCCTCCGCGCCGGGCAACCTGTACGGCGCGCCGTCGCAGCAACAGTCCGTCGCCGTGCAGTTCAACTCGGTGGCGCCCGCGGGCCGGACGCGCGCGCAGGAGGCCAAGGACTCCGACGAGGACGTGGCCGCCGTGCAGCAGCAGCCCAGCAGCGGCGCCAGCGTCAAGACTATCCCGATCCAGGGCGCCAAGGGCAACTACACGCTGCAGATCCAGTCCGCCGGCGGCCGCGACGTGGACGTGCCGCACGAGCAGGTGCTGTCCGAGGGGCTGCTGCAGAACATCCTGGCCGCCATCGAGCAGCAGCAGTCGCCGGCCGCGACCGCCGAGTCGCAGCAGCTGCTGGAGGGGCTGCCCGGGCCGCACGCCGAGTTCCTGGCCGGCTTCAGCGGCGCGCAGGTGCAGCCCAGCGTCGGCCTTAACATCCCCGGCCTCAGTGTGCTGGACCTCGCCGGCCTGGGCGACGGCAAGCTGGTGTCGCAGAGGGAGTCGCAGGCCGGGACGCAGCAGCAGCCCGGCAACGTGGCGCTCTACTTCAACGACGCCCAGCGGCAGCAACAACAACAGCAGCAGCAGCAACAACAACAGCAAATCGACGCCGTGGCCGCTGCTTCGAAAACCAGCGAGACCGGCAGCTACGTCAAATTTGCCGACGACCACGTCAACTTCCAGTACAGCGCCCCTGCGGCGCCGGCCGGCAGCGAGAAGAGCTCCAACCACAACCACCAGGCGGGCAGCCAATGAGTCGCCACCGATAGACTGATTTCCACAACGCGAAAACGAAAACTAGATTAAGGTTAGCCGGACACTGAAAGAACAATGATGGCAAAAGACGCAATCGCTAGTCGAGGTCTGGATGTCCCCCCCGCATTTTGTGCCGCCGTCCACTCAAAGTTTCGTAGTCTCTTCTGCGTAGGAAGACCCGGGGCTCTGAATAGCTCCGGATCTTTCTTTTAAGAGGGATGGATTGGCGGCATTTTTGAACTGGGTATGAATAGAATATTAGCTAGACAGTGCTTCGGAACCATTGCCTTTTCCAAATGTAAATATTCCATGGAGTGACTGCGAAAGAATGCCTGTGTGTGAGAGAGATAAGTGTGCCTGTGTGTGTGTTCGTGGCAACGCGTGCGAGAGATGGAAGCCGACCAAAGAAGGCGGCGTGCTTAAGGGAATTCCCAAAATCGCTGTCGTTTGACTTTAGACGGCTCGTGCCTCTCGCACTACGTTCTCATCAACTTATTCTTGTTCTTTTTTTTTTACTTTTCTAATGTATTTTTTCAAATCACCATTGTACGGAAAAGTTGCTCAGCTGAAAAAATGTAAGTAATTTAAAAATGATCTAAAAACAACATGCGCTATATACGAGTGCGGCAGTTTTCTCCGTCGAACTTCCTTACATACTTTCTTAAAAATTATATTTTTAAAGAGTGTTAGTCAGTGTGATAGTTTGGTAGAAAGCCTATTGGTGAGCTACTTTGAGGTCAAGATGGTTTTGGCCTCAGTACGGGTGCTACGCTCACCAACAACCAAGATGAGAATTGTAAATTCCCAACATATCTTAACTACCACTGTACGTTTAATTTTCATTGCCTATTAAGGCAACGATTTAAATATGACACGTGTTGATAATTGTTGTAAGGGCTCTGAGTAGATTTCAGACATGGTTTATGTTTCTTGTCGTAAATCTGTCTGATGTGTGCTCCAAAGCTTTGAATTAGATGTAAGAATAGCGTTGCTTTGTTTTTCTTCATTTAATCGTAAGTACTGCGGTGCCAGTTTACTGCACTGTAAACTGACAGCAGACGCATGTTGGAAGGAATGCTTCTCTAGATCAGTAATGTACATTGCCAAAACTCTTCCTTATTTATGAATAATTAATTGAATGCTCACTGGGCGAGAACGTTTTCTACCGGCGCAGTACTTCGTGCCACCAGTTAGTTAGGGTTTAGTATAAATGTGTACAAAACCAGGTGTGCCAATATACTAACAGTCAAAAATTGTATTTATCAAAGTCGCGCTGTAAATTAGTAAATTTGCGACAAAGGCTATTTTTGGGGGTTCGGAAAAAGAGATTCGCTGCGCTGGCAAATACTGTCAATGGTGTGACAAAAAAAAATGTATTGTTTTGTTATCGTTTGCTATTTTTCCTGCATACTCAAATGATTATGTGTACATAGGCAAAATAAATCTTATTTATTAAATCGTCCTTTTTTTTTCATTGTGATTTTCAGCTGCACCGACCTTTCAAACCTACGATCAACAATCCACTACACTTTCGCGTAAAAAAAAAAATATTTTTAAAAAAAGTTGTTAAAATGCGGTCTATTGTGTTGGGCCCTTTTCATTTCGGCGGAGTCATGAATGGAGGATCGCGAAGCAAAGCAAGTGAATGGAGAAAGGGCACGATGGGTCAGTAGTGCCGGATCCGGCAGAAGAGTGGGTGACTTGCAGATTCGGCGGGCGGCAACCCGATCAGCGACGCTTCACTTGTGGCGGCCCTGCTGCAGGCCCGTGGCGAGCCAGGCGTGCCACCTCAGTAACGATCTTTGATTTCTCCCCTCGTCTCATTACGGCCCAGCGGGGCGGCACCCGCCAAAACCCTCTTAACCATGCACTGCAAAAAAAAATCAAGAGATATTTTCCTTTTTTACGTAAGTGAATGCTGGGCCAATTTTTGTCGGACATTAGGCAAGTAGTACGGGCTACCGTGTGAACCCCTGTGTGGGCGGTTCATCCACTGACGTCACAGGCACTCCCAGGCATTCCCAGGCGGCCCTGACGACGCATATGGCCGCGTAACGCGCAGCCAACTCCGCAACCAACTCAACACACTCAACTCAACACACACTCTCTTGGCAATATTATACGCAAACATTAAAATTTTTAGGGAAAAAATTCAGGTGCTTTAGATTTTTGGGCTGCAAAGTTGCCCATTTTGTTTTCTTCTCCGAGACAACAGAAACAACAGATGCGTGCTTTCACTTGGCAACTGCCGCCAAAATGGGGCCCCCTGATTGGCCGAGCGTAATACGCCCTCAATTAAGGTGTTCGGCTCAGTGAGGCTGCCGCTCCGTCTCATTGAAGAAAGTTAAAAGTCGGCCGGACTAGCCCGCGACGATTCATCAGCCCGAAAAAACAAAGCAACAAAATAATCATTAAAAACTAATCCCTCCGATGTCCGTCCGCGCTCTCCTTCTCTCTTTCTCTCTCTCTCTCTCTCTCGACTAAATTAGGATTAAAGGGTTTGGCTTAGTCACCGCCTCGCCGCCCCGGCGTCGTGCGCCACGACGAATGACGGAGAGTTCACGAAAAGGTGGTTCCAGCGGGCGCCGCCAGAGCGCGCCGCGCCGGCCGTCTCGGGCAGTCTCGGGTGCACAACACCCAGCAGCGCCGCCGGCTTGCGTAACACGAGGAGCCCCACGCTGGAGTCTAGGAGCCGAAGCTCAAGTGGCGTTTAGTTCCGTTCGCCGAGGCGCATCCGCTGGAGCCCCTGGAGCCCCCCTGGCCGTGCCGGACGCCGCTCGGGGACCAGGAGGACGACCTGGAACCCGACACTGTGCTCGCCTCTCTCAGGAGTCAATCTGCATTACACCAAGAGGAGACGCGTTCGAATATCCGTCTGATGAATGGCGTCTAGGCGAGAGCCGCAAGGCCAGCGCTGGCGCCTCCTCGGACCCAAAGAGTAAAGACGGCCTGTCGAGACTTCGCTTCGCACACTTTCCCAAAAAATCTTTCCGGCTGCATCGGCAACGTGAAAGGTCAGAATACCAGACCAAGGTACCAGGCCGCCCCAGGCACCCCGGGCAACGACCGGACCGGCCGGCCATCCGAGTGATTTAGGAGGGACAGTCGAGAGCAAACGGCGACAGCGGCCAGCCCCGCCTTGCCTTGCACCCGCGAGAAAAAAAAAAAGTGGAATGTGCGTTAAACGCGCGTTATCGGACATTAAACGCGCATAAGGCGCTTTAAGCTTCCAGGTGCGGTACGCTTAGGACGCGGGCTGCAGGCCGGAGCGAGCCGCAGCGCGAAGAAAGACGAAAAATGATGCAACGCCCTCGCTCCCACGCCTTGTGTGGTCCCACTGCCTCACTGGGCTCGTTCGCACGACGAGGGCAACGCAGGGACGACATGGTCTTGCATCATGGTGGACGGTGACCATCAGAGGGCAGTGCACCCCAAAGGGACACAAAACATTTATAAGTGCAACACCTAAAAACTGTCTATATTCGCTTGCGACCCTCAACTCACGGTGAGCGACGGAATGAGTGGGAATGATGGGATGCAGCATCGGATGCAGCGGCGCGTGCCATGGTGCACCCTGCAGCGGCCTTGGCCGCGATGCGACGCGGCGAAAGCGAGCTGCCCGGCCTCATGCAGCCATACGTTCTGAGCGCGCACCACTTGACAGTTATGCCCCTTTGGTGGGGCTTCGGTGCGAGCGGCGGCAGCGGCACGATCGCCTTGTTCACGACCAGCGCACCTCGACCTGCTGCAGGCTTCGTCGCTCTGTTCCTCTCGCACTCGTGGGGCGTCCCTTCTCTCACGCCGTCAGGGTGAGTTCGGCGCGCACTGTTGAATCATCCCGCCCGCTCCCGCGTTGCCGCGGTTCGACGTTTGCCCGCTAGATGCCGCTACGAGGCAGCCGCACATATCTCGACTTGAACTCGATATCTCGAAGTGGCTCTGTTTTGTTTTGGTCTGTAGTAGACAACGTTGTATTTGTGAATTTTTTCTCATTTATTCGACCCTAGGAGTGATGTTGACTCCCGCCCTTTAGCAAGAATTTGCGTAAAATCTTGAAGGAACGTATTGTCATCGCGACAGCTGCGTCAGGTCGCTGCTGTTCGTCTCTGATGGTGCCATAACCTCTAAATTGATACGGGTGAAAAACACGACGTTCTGAAACCATGGATCCACCGAAGAACGTTCCCCTTTCCTCTATCCTGAAAAGTAAAGAGGAGGTGGTTGAAGATGACGAACCCAAGAAGAAGTCCAGGGAGGACTGGAGGAAGGCCAAGGAGCTGGAGGAGATGCGAAAGGTTTGCACCATTGGTTGCTTGTGTCTGTGTCTTGCACTGCGTTCCATGAGACTAACGTTGTTTTGTTGACCTCAGGCTGGAACAGCTCCAGCTGCCGTCGATGAAGAAGGACGTGACATCAACCCCCACATTCCGCAATACATTTCTGCAGCTCCCTGGTACTATGGCTCTTCTGGTCCCACATTAAAACATCAACGGCCTCAACCAGAGAAGCAGCAAGAATTTTCAAACCTTCACGAGTGGTACAAGAAGGGTGTTGATCAGGTATGAGAAGGGGGAATGCATTTACTGTTTCCTGTCGCATTACCATCAATCTGTAACAGACTGGCTGATTTCCTTATTTTTTACAGACAAAGGTAGTCACCAAATATAGAAAAGGCGCTTGTGTCAACTGTGGAGCAGTCACTCATAAAGCAAAAGACTGTATGGAGAGACCTCGCAAAGTTGGTGCAAAGTACACTGGGGCCAAAATTGCCTTTGACGAACATGAGCAGCCCAACCTTTCCCTTGATTTTGACGGAAAACGTGACAGATGGGCAGGTTATGACCCTTCAGAACACAGAGCAATTGTTGAAGAATATCAGAAGATCGAAGAGGCTAAAAGAGAGATGAGAGCTCAAAAGCTTAGTGATGAAAAAGAGGGTGACTCAAAAGAGGTATGTGTAGGTTTCATTCATTTATAATTTATATCAAACATGATATGTTCTTTGTAACTTGTTATATTTTCCACAGCCTGATGATGACTTGGACGATGATGATGAAGATGAGGATAAATACGTGGATGCAGTTGACATGCCTGGTACAAAGGTAGACAGCAAACAGAGAATCACTGTCCGTAATTTACGTATTCGAGAAGACACCGCCAAATACCTTAGAAACCTGGATCCTAATTCTGCCTATTATGATCCCAAAACGAGATCTATGAGGGATAATCCTAATGCTGGCACTTCGAAAGAGGACGATGAGTAAGTCCCTGGTTTATTATTTTCTTGCTCCATTAAATGTAAACTGGACTAATTTTCATTGTTTTAATTTTGCTTCTAGTGAGTACAAAGGTGAAAATTTTGTAAGATTCACTGGGGATACAGGAAAACATGGTGAGGCTCAGCTGTTTGCTTGGGAAGCATATGAACGCGGTGTTGATGTGCATCTTTTGGCGGAACCAACCAAACTTGAAATGTTGGAGCGAGAATATCAGCAACATAAGGAAGGATTTAAAGGGAAAGTGAAGAGTGATGTGCTCCAACGTTATGGAGGAGAAGAACACCTTGACGCTCCACCCAAAGCTCTTCTCTTAGCGCAAACTGAAAACTATGTCGAGTATTCTCGTACAGGCAAAATTCTCAAGGTTAGGAATGGCTCCGTGTTGTTTTTACAAATGACATTTTTTTAGCTTATCTAAAAACTATTTTTTAATGATCTATTTATTTTTTGTTAGGGTGCAGAAAAGCCAATTGTCCGTTCAAAATATGAAGAGGATGTTTTCCCCAACAATCACACGTCTGTTTGGGGTTCCTTTTGGAAAGATGGCCAATGGGGGTACAAATGTTGTAATTCTTTCATCAAGGTAAGTAAATACCAGTGATGGAATTCACTCTTAAATTTTCTGAGCCTTAGTATCTATGGCTGCACTTTTAATGTTCATTTCATTGTATGTAATTTGTATTGCACTAATCTGCCCTTTTTTTTACCTCAGAATTCCTATTGTGTTGGTGACGTGGGTCGTATGGGGAAGGTTGAAGTGCTTCAGGCTCAACCAGAGACAAGTCATGTAGAAACACAAGAAGGTATTGATAAGCAGAACGAAGAAAAAAATAAAGAAGAAAGCAGTAGTAGTAGCAGTAGCAGTTCTGACTCATCATCAGAGGTAAGAAATTTTGAAAAGGTGTTTCCCAAGTTCTATTGTGAGTGAAGTATGGTACAAAATATTAAGATTTTTGTTTTTCAGAATGACTCTGAAGCTGAGAAGAAAGAAGCTAGGAAGAAAAAGAAACGTAGTAAGAAGAAGAAGCGAAAGGAAAAGAAGAGAAAATCCAGAGCAGACAAGAAGGATCAGAAGGAGGAGTCTGAGGAGGACAAGTTAAAAGCGGTATGCTATTTCATCTTTGCCTTATCTCTTCAGTTTGAATCACCTTAGCCATTGTCACTTCTTTTTTATTTTTTTCATTCAGGCTCTCAAGCGAGAAGAAGAACAGCAAAGAGAAGCCGAGCGTCTTTTGGCGCTGGATGAAAGGAAGAGACCTTATAACAGCATGTATGAGGTGAAGAAAATATCAGATGAAGACATGGAAGCATATTTAATGAAAAAGAGAAGAGACGAAGATCCCATGGCACAATTCTTCTCATAGTTTTAATGATTGTTATTGTTGTAATCCTCCTTTCTTCCCCCCCTTTTTTTTTTTTGAAAAAAAAAAAACAAATTACAACTTCCAAGACGAATTGATAGTCTTTCAAATCATAACGATGAGTGATGACTTTAATGTAATAAAAAGTCAAAACTTTGCTTTTGGTTGAACATTTTTGAACAATTTCCCTGTCACGTCCACCCGCCGTAGCTCTTGCCAAAAACGCGCGAGAAATGCCGGGACTCGAACGCCTATTTCCAACAGTGTGACGTTCCGCGGTGTGGGCCGGCCGGCCGGTGAGGAGCGCCCGCGGACTCGAGGGTAGGCAACACTGCAGCACAGGCAAGCGCGACTGCCTTGCCCATGCTCCGGGCGCTGTGTCTCTCTCGCGCCCGTGGGGCGTTCCATGGGTGCGACAGAGAGCGCCCCGGAGCCGGTCCGCGGCCGGCTCGCACGTCAAAGCGCGGCCCCCCGGGGGGGGGGGGGCAGGGGGGGGGGAGCCGCAGGACGAGATTGGCGTGTTTGGCGCGGACGCGACGCGAAGCGCGAATCTCGAGACTCAGTCTTTGACGGCGAACTGAACCGCGAGCACCTTCCTTCCCCGCCTTCGCCGTCAACGAGCATCGGCACTCCGCGCGTTCGCTGACACTACACTCGAAATGGTGGGTATTGAGTCGGTCGACTTGGCGTTACGGGCACCGCGGCAAGCAGACGGCTTTGGTTTTTGCAGCGAGACTCCGCGGTCAGGCTGAATCTGAATTCGGCAGCAGGCATTCGTCGCTCTGCCTCTCTCGCACTCACGGAGGGTCCCACGGGGGTGCGAGAGAGACAGAGCGCGAGGCTGACGTCACTCGGACCGTGCGTGCTCCGCGGCGATAGGAAGTCCAAGCCGAGCGAGTTTAGGATCGTCTCGTCGCCCTGTCTCTGTCGCACCCATGCGGCGTCCCGCAGGGAGGGGGAAAAGACAGAGTGAGTCTGGAGTCAGCGAGGGCGATGCGCCGCCATGCGCCGCGATCCGGTCGCAGAGTCCTCCAGGGCGCGTCCTCCAGGGAGCCCTATCTCCGTGTTTGTTTCCTCCAGCCGGTAGCCTCGCTCTGATTGCCGCGCCAGGCCTTGCCTCGCCGAAGGTCACGGCAAATCGCGCGAATAGAGGGCGGGGAATTCCCCGAACAGGCCTACTATCAAAGTGCGCGGAAATCCATTTTCCAGATAAGCCTCTCTTGTTTGTTTTTGTGGGCTGGTTTTTCACTTTTTTACCAGTTGGCCCCTCGCCTCCTCGACGCACTGTTGCGTTGACGACGATGGTCCCGGTTCAAGAAAGGTGCAAGCCTGAAAACCAGACCGACTAACGCGTCCGGTGCCATTATGAGGGATCACGCACTGCCGTGAACGTGCCATTGCCCCCCCCCTCTCCCGCCACGCAGGACTTGGAACCTGCCGTCGGGAGATTCCAATCCACCAGCGCGCCGGGCTACGCCGGGCCGGGCGCAGCAGGAGGCGAGGTGGACACCCTGGTGCTGAAGAACGCCGCACCGCCGCACCGCCGCCCGGGGAATTCCGCCTTCGTCACGTAGCATGAATCCGAGAGTCGTCTTCGTCGCTCCGACTCGCGCTCACGCTGCCGTTCGGCCCGCCAGGCCCAGGCCCATGTCCATAACCAGTGCACGTGTTGGTCCTGCAGATGGGCGGCCCGCTGCGGCCGCTGCGGCCGCTGCTGGTGGCCCTGGGCCTGGCCCTGGCCCTGGCCGCGGTGCAGGCCTTCACCCACGCGCCGCCGCCCTGGAGGACGCGCAGGGCCATCGAGCAGCAGCAGCAGCTGGCGCCCGACCCGCGCGTGCACGAGCAGGCCGAGCAGCAGCTGCGGCACCTGGCGCAGATCAGCCGCGCGCACTTGCAGAACTGGGCGGCGCTGCAGCGCCAGCAGATGAAGCCGCACGTGCCGCAGGGACCGCCAAAGAAGCCGGCAGCCCAGCCGGCAGCCCAGCCGGCAGCCCAGCTGGACGACCGGACGGGTACGAGAATGATTACAAAAAAAAATAAAAAATGCTACGGTTTTGTTTTTTTTTAATTTAAAAAAAAATTAAGCAAAAGTTTACATTTGTGTAATTATGCCCCGACAGATGCACCTGCAGTTCCTCCATCCACAACGAAGATGCCGATTGCCCAGCATGGAGGAGCAACCAACGAACTAGACACAGTGAGTGCAGCACGCGGCGTCTTGTTTTTGTTTTCAAAGACTAAATACTGCCCTGACCTACAACAATACCAACACAGACGGAGAAAAAAAAAACTTTCTGTTTAGTTATTATGGTCTTTACTATGTACCACAAACAAGGTTGCTCTGGCTTTGCAGGACGGGCCGCCGTCCAAGTGCGTGTGGGCCATCCTGACGTGCTGCCAGCCGCAGTCCGCCGCCGTGCGCTACTCCTGCTTCGAGCTGCTCGCCTGCCCCGGCGCCTTCTGGGACGGCAGCCCCTGCGAGGCGGACGTCACCTCCGCGGCGCTGCGCAGGGCCAACAAGTTCTACAGCAAGACGCCCTGAGAGAGAATACCCCTCCACCATCCCCACTCGCCGCGGCACTCGCCAAAATAAAGACACACAACGAACTCAGTCCCCCCCCCCACCCCAACCCCGTGCAATAAAGACTTCCAGTAAACCCGTAAGATATTTTATTTTCACTGCCGTCGTTGCTCACCCACCGCAAGCTGCTATACCCCGTTCGTCTCAAGCTCGCTTTCTCGGAGAGGAGCGGTCGAAAGACTGACTCCGCCATTTGCTCATCTTTCACGGCGATGATTCGTCACTCATTTATGATGGTTTGATCGCCTCATCGAAGAGAAAAGAGACCGCGCCGGCATCATGAATGAACGGGCCTTGGCGCCTTTGGCCTTCCCCACCAGCCGAGCTATCGATACCGTTAATCGAGGTATATCGTTTTCATTCGATTTCGATTCCTTCCCTGCCCCCTCCTCGCCCCCTTTGTTTCCTTCCCCTCCCCCCTGCCCTACCTCCCCCCCACCATCCATACCTCAAGAAAGAAAAGCGTGACACTGTGTCTTGGTGTGAGTTGTGTGTGTTTTGGAAATTATCTGTTGTTCCCCCGTTCCCCCTTCCCCTTGGTTTTGAGTCGCGCCCTGGAATGACACCATCTCACCCTCACGGGATGCGCTGTCGGATTACGTTTCTCAAACCGAGTTGTTGTTGATAACACATCCAGGATGGCTCGGAATGGTGGTCATGGAAGTCGCGACAAATCCCGGTACATTGTGTTGTTTGTGTCCGACTGTAATGCAGTGAGACTGCCCCTTAATGTGATAGTGGTTGTAACCCAGGTGTTGGGCCATGTTAGTTCTAGTGTATCATGGCTGGCCCGGCACTCCCCCTAACCTCGAACTCTGGTGTGATAGGCTGGACGATTGGTCCGGCATCTAGTTAGTGCCTCATTCATTGGTATCTAATGTCATCTTGATTTCCAGGTTCCGCCTTGTTGAGCCTTCAAGGATGTTAACACGGAGTAGAAAAGACGATGATGAGGATATGGAGGAGAAAATAAACGCCGCTCTTCAAAGTAAGTTTGCATTTCTATATTAATCTGCCTAATAGATTAATTTTCGTGTATCTTTCTGGCTAATTTTTGTGTTATTGCTTTGAACTAGAGGCGGGTGTTGATAATGCAGAAAATATGGATGAGCAAGAAAAGAAGAACTTGTATCTAGCAATTGTAACCTCACAAGAATCTACTGGTAATAGAAAAGACGAAGTTTTCTACCAGGACTCTCCTGGAAGCCCTAGTGATAGACCTGAGCTTTCTCCTGATGTAGAAGTAAGTTCTCTTTATTTTATGATTAGCTTGTCCCATGTGTGCTGTCCCCTGTGATTGCAGTACCTTTGTAGCTTCTTCTCTTTTCTTCCTTCTCATTAATTTAAATTTTACCATAGGCGTATACTTGCAACAATGATGTTGTCATGGAAGAAAATGTGGGTAGATCGAACAAGACAACAGCTTTAGGTAGGTCTGTAGTGCTGAATCTCAAGCTGAAAAGATTGCACTTGGAATTATTCTAGCACTATTTCTATATTTTATAATATTTTTCATGGCTCTCTATACTTACAGGTCAGCCAGGAACAAGTCACCCTCCCAAGACTGCTGGCCGAGGCCGAGCCAAACCTGTTCGGACCAAATATCCCGTTTTAGACATAAACTCTAGTCCTGGACAGAAGTCTGACTCCACCTTAAGTCCTCATGCTTGCAGTAAACTTAACAACTCATCAAGTCATATCGCAAGTCCTGGTAGCGCCCACAGTCCGACGAGTTTTTCTAGCTCTGAGTCTCCGCCTCCAGTTGTTCAGAGTAATGGTTCTGGGCCTGCCGACGGTACTGCTGCTGGTTCTCAGAGTCCTCCAAGCCAGCCTTTCCTGCAGGATTCTCCTGGTATATTCAGTCAGGATTTGACAGACAACTTAGTGGGAGCTGAGACGGAAGGTTCTCCAGGTGACAATGATATACTGTTTGATGTTGAGTCACGTGATCCTGAAGAAACGGCTGTCTGTGACATTGAGGTAAACACCGTGCCCCACACTCCTTTGTTGGATACTTTCGTATTGTGTAACTGCACTGTGTTTGTTCTTGTAGTCCGACTCCCCAGCCTCTGTTCAAGATGCTGGCGGAGATGAAAAGGAATCTGTGAAGACTATTTTCATTGGAAAGACTGCTGCTCAGGTCAGCCCGTTGGAATTTATGAACAGGCAAGATCCTCCTTTCATGAATTTTTATTTTAAATATGTAAAATATGCATATTTGGAGTAACATCTCATCTACTTTCACTCTCTTTATTATTCTTTAAACAAATTTGCAGAGGCTTGCCACCCAATGGTTATCCAGGCTTTTTCCAAGAATTAGAGCAATATAGAGGTGACAAGGCACTATGGATGGCCAAAGCTAATGAAAAGGTCAGAGAGCGTCGACTAGCATTGTGGAAAAAATTAAAGGAAGATAATCCTATTTGGGGACCGCCTATAACTGATGGTGGCAGTTTCAACCAACGGACTTTATTCAAGGACTCAACTCCAAAGTTCAGTCAACTCTTTTCGGGTTCCCCTGAAACTCAAGGTTTGCATTGAACTCTTTTTCATGCCTAACTGAACCCTTCAGTCAGTGTGTGATCTAATCCTTATTTTTAGTCGGAACTACAGCCACTCATGGGCGGGCGGAGCGTCAGTCCAAATCAAGAGCGGCAACAAAAATCCAAGAAGCACTAAATGACGGCCCCTTTGATGAACCAGAATTTCATAGCCTCAGGCGATCAAAGCTAACCGAGGGCAGAAACCAAGGGCATGGAAGTAGGGCACCCAATAACGCTTGGAACTCTCGTAAACAGCATGATATTGAAATCAATGACGTTGATTGTATGGAGGACACACCATCTGCTGCAAGTTCTGAAAAATGGGCTAGTAACAGAGATGAGCAGGTCTGTCTTTTTATATTTTTGTTCATACATTGTGAGAAATTTTTTGTATTGTTCCGGTCAATTCCTTTAATTTTACTTAAAATTGATGACTCTTTAGAGAGGAAGGTCTTCTGATGGAGATTTTGAATACCCTTCAGAGCCATCAAAAGTTAGTGGCTCTTCTGATCCATTCCATTTTGAAGAAGAAGAAGATAGTGAGATTTGGGAAAAGCAACCGAGTAAAAACAAAAAGAATTTTAGGAAAGGTGGCGGCAGATCTGTCCAAGCCGATGTTGATTGGGATCCCAAAGGTACTCAGAGGCCACGAGGTGCTGGCCCTTCTCAACAAACCCAGAGTATGTGTCTTTACCTCAGTGTTATTTTTTTCATGGTTCTCCTCTAAGGCTCAAGGCTCCTTTAACATGACTTAACTCCTCTGTTCCTCGCCAGGATCAAAAAACACTAAACTCAGACTGCAGAAGGGTGCATTAGCACCACTGAATCAACATGGACAGAATCCAAGGCCCAAAGTTGGTAACTCTCAACACATGGAGGGAGAGACTAATGCTCGGAATAGTGCAAATAATGAGGGGTAAGATTAAATGACTGTCAAACAAGTTGGTATTTTATTTATTTCTCATGTCAAACTGTGTGTGTATCAGGCGGTGGCTAAAGAATGATTCACCAGGAATTGAGGATTCATCTGGATCTGGAATTTCGCCTAAAACCTTCTTCCCTAAGCCTGGGCAATCAAAAAACTCCACATCTCAGGCTAGAAGATCCAGAAATAATTTAAGACCTGATGATATATCCTCTCCACCCAGTACTTCAGAGGATTCTTCTAACACTGTGGATGTAATGTCCAGATGCCATCTTAATTTCTTTTCAATTTATTATCTTTTATTTTTCTGGATTCACTTTGATTACCCTATTATGCTTTTGCAGTGTCCAATTTGTGGTGAAACATTTCCTGAACAAGAAATTCAGGTAAGTGACCAATTACTGGAATGTCTTTTAATGTAACTCTGTCATTACTGCATATGATACATGATATCTTTCTAATTACCAATGCCAGGTCCATGCCAGTGATTGCAACCCGGCTCCTGCTGTGGGGGAGTAAGTACAGTATGTACCTCTCTTTTTACATTAGTGTTCTGGCTTTCAGCGTTTACCTCCTGCTCTTTTGAATACTGGAGCTTTTGTGTTCTTTTGCCTCATGCCTGATTGATGTTTTGTGTATTATGTGCAATATCTGTGTTCTATCAATTCCTACTGAGGTTTTGTCTCAATGTTTCCGACAAACTTCTCTTATTGTCCTTTCTAGGAACCCTAAAAGTGATGAAGATCAGGATAGTGAAGAACCAGACACAGTAGTTGTAGGAGTGAAAAATATAAAAACTGCTGGAGAATCTAGTGTTATATTTGTTTGTGAACTATGTAGTAAGCGTTTTTCCAAACAATCAGAACGGGCTGAACATAGGAAGGATTGTGTTGATATTCAAATAGCACCCTCAAAGAAAAGAGGTTAGTAGTTTTAACTGGTGGCTATCTGTTGCCCTGTTGCCTTAAATATGGGTTAATGTAAATGTTAATAAAATGTTCTTCTTTTTATTTCCTGGCAGCAAATTCAATAGATGCTGATGGTCCAGTGAAAAAAACGCGGTGTGGGGATTAGTCTTATCTCAAATCTTCATACAACTTCTATTGGCTCAACGACTGCAGTGTTTGTTTTCTTTACTTTTCCTGAATGCTTCATTGTCTTTTGTAATGGTTTCCTGTAGATAAGTTTGTTAGCTCTGTTTATGCAGGATGTTATCCTCTATTGTGATACCTTATTAAGCTATTATTTGTAACTTTGTCCTCATGTGGCCCAATAAGTCATCAGCTAAAAGGCTTAAGAACCTTATCTTTACAAAATAAATGATTGATGTGATGTATTGAGTCCTTATTTTTCATTCCACATGTGTAAAACCTGAGCCTTAATGCAAAATACACTTGACTTTCAATATATTTTATTGTATCATGGCTAACATATTTTAACACCTATTTATACCTACGGCACAACCATTGTGTGAGGCAGAATCTGTTAACTTATGAGGAACAGAGATAAAACAAATTGCAGAGTTCATGTTGGATTGGGCAAAATTTATGAAGAAAATAGAGATTACCTTTGCAAACCAGAGAAAGACTGGTGCATATGTCCTACCCACCACTCAAAGCAGTCGTAGTTCTTCACTATAAGTTGCGGCAAATTTCAAAACTAAGATACAACTAGGATTTATATACAAAAATTCTCTGAGGTGGCACTTTTTAATAATACAAAAACCCAAAGGTTACAATCTATAAGACATTACAACTTTTGTTAAAATGCTACAACCCAATTTTATATTTGGCAATTTTAAAATTATTTTGACTTCACTTTGTACTTCTTTGCTACTTCTTGGACTGGCTTATAGGCTTCTATGAGGCGAGCAAGGAGTGTCATGTTTGCACAGAAGAATGCAATGCCTTGAAGCCAAATATAAACAAATGTATCCTCGCCTCTGAATTCAAGCCAATATGCTGGTAAAAGCCATGCTAGTTGGGCTACAATCCAAACCACAGAGTGAAATGCAGCTTGTTTCAATGTCAAATCAAGCATTGGTATGCAAGCTGGCAACAGTGACAAAAACCAAACAAAATACTGACTGGTTATAACAGGATTATACATGACTATCACAATAGTTTGAGCCAATAAGCAAAATGGCAAATCAATCATGCGTCCATATCGAACACTCAATGCAAGGAGGAGAAAAAGTTGAGGCACAAACATAAGAATTCTTTGCCAAATGCTCACTACAGCCCCAGCACTCAAGTACTGTAGATAGAAATAAACTGAAAAGTTGTGACGTATGTCTTTCCTTACTAGGTGGAAGATCATGCTTTCAAACAAAAAGTGGTACCCATACAACCAGTAAAAGGCAGCAGTTAATAAAAGTAAAGCAGATGTACATCCCATCACCAATTTGATTTGGGACTTATTAGGAATGAAAATCCTCTTACACTCAACAAACAAGCTGGAACTTTCATGGCTTGTACTAGGACCTTCTTTTGTTAACGATCCTTCTGGACTAGGGCCACTTTTATCACAGATGTTACTTTTCCCATGGTCACTCAGAGTAATGAATGAGAATCTACTTCCACTTGACAAAGAAAGGTAGAGGGGCAGGCTAAACACTACAGGATACAAACGCATGTGAATACACAAACCATGGACTATTCCGGCCAAGGCAGGTTTTCCTGCATTTAAACAGAGAAGGGTGGCCGTTACTAACAGAGATGACAAAGTGTCAGCATTTCCCCGAGTAGAGATCACCACAGAAATAGGGTTGTATAACCAGAACAGTGCACTGAGGTGTGCCTTTTGTGAACTAACATTTCGTTTAAGCATCAGCCTATATATGAGGTGGGCCATAAGAAGGTCTAACACAGAAAATAAAATTTTACCAAATGCTTGATGTACAAATATATTAGGTGTTAAAACATATGCAACTAGAGGAGAGTACCGATATGTGTGGCGACTGTAAGGAGACGCTCCCATAAGAACGTTTCTAGCCGCATCAGTAAAAACTTTGTAATCTACATCAGTAAATGGTACAACAAAGGTTTTATCATGGAATTCCCCATACAATATGAGGACCAAGCGGATGGTGAGACCAAAGAGAAAATGTTTCATTTTCGTAGATTTACAGAAGACCACTTTTTACACTGATTTATTGCTAGGAAATAACAGTCTACATAAATACTAACCTTTGTGTCAGCCAAAGTCACAACATTGAGTTAAGAAAATTGTACAAATCAGACTTATAAACGCGTTCCTAATTTGGCTGCAGACTTAACTAGGCATTGCTTAAACTTCTCAAACTCGGCTTGGCAACTCCCTTTCTGCATATGACCTTCTTGGGCAACACACGTTGCATAAGCACTACCCTCAAGACGACACTCAACAAGCAGATTGGGATATTGTCGGAAGCGGGAACGTGCTTTCTTGACTATCTCCATTCTGTAACCGGAAATACAAAATCTTAATAACATTAAAGACTTTCAACTTCAACAATACCAATAGTTGTTAACCCTTGGCTTACTATTCAGTTCCTCTTCAATGCGTTTATAATTAGGTATCGGTTGCCCTGAAGGAAACACTGCTTCTTCCAAAGTTGGCCTGTTGTAATAGCGATACACAAAGGGACCAAAGAAAGCTGACACTCCAAGAATGACAATGACGTGATGAATGCCCCGATAGTGACGGGCATAAAATGTTGTCTTTTCGACTGGGCCAAATCTACGCCTTCCGAACCTCGACCCTGTAATGGTAAATAGACATGGGATTAATGCAAAGATACAAAAACTAATAGAAAGGCAAAGAAAGGAGCACCTCTTACCTACAGATTCCTTCTGACTTGACATTACTTTTCTCTACTTCTGCTGGGCCAATTAACATACCAGAACACACTAATGACTTGTGTTTCCAATGACGACAACATTCATTCAGATTTTCAATTACTTCAACGCAAGCCGATTCTTGAAAGTTTTTGGCTGAAAATTAAATTAGGAATGGTTTATGAAAAAACTAAACATCATGTAGCAGGCCTGGGCATGAGGACGACATGAAGTAATAATTCTATTGATATCAAATAAATACAATTTTTCTTGAAAGAGACGTGAAAACTAAGTCTTTTTCAAGAAAAACTTTCAAATCCTTGGTAAAATGATGCTTATCGGGACCATGCTGAGAAACATTTTCTTTAACCTAACCTCTCACCACAGCACGTACCCTTGAGGCAATCTTGAATGGCGCAGGCAAATGGTTTACAAGGGTCCTTAGACCGCTTCGACATACGAAAATTGGTCGAAGGCCGATTCAAATTGGCCTGCAACAGCCGATAAAACAAAAGGTTTCGCAATTTTTCACTGTGATACCACCTTCTCACTTCTGTTCTGCCCGTTTCCTCTTTTCTGCCAGAGCAGAAGCAAGCAGAAAGAACAAGAACAAGAACGATCTGCCGGGGAACGGGAGGGGGGAGGGAGGAGGGGAGGGAAGGGAGAGGGAGGGGAAGGGGTGAGGTGAGGAGTGGGTGAGGGGAAGGCGGAATCGTTGTGCGTCGGGTTTTGGGCAGCAGTCTGAAAGACATTTGTAATGTTATTTCACGGCGCCTGATGGCTCGCAAGAAACGCTCAATCTCTGTTAGCAATAATCTGCCTTTCTGGCTCTCGCTGATGAATTAATACCCGTTGAAACTTAGCATTTCTGTGTCCCCAATCATGTCCAACGATGATAACGCCTGGAGGACTCCAAGTTTCAGACAAAACATTGTCAACAAAATGTAAGGAACCGTAATTTTTATATTCATCACTACATAATTTCTTTCAAATCTCTTGCTTTACTCATTTTTCATAGTCTTTTGTTTTGGATCCCAAAGAGAAGTATTGTGGGTGATGTTTTTAATAGTGAGCCATAACCTCCCTTCGGCTGGTAAATCTTTTTGGTACTTAGCTGCAGTAGTGTGGACTGGGAACAGGAAGAGGCTGTTCTGTTATGTACTGGAGGGTGGCTCCCAAATTTTTCACCCCTCCTTAATGTAACAGATTTTGCATAGTTCGGCTGAATACAATTCCTGTCCTGTGCGAGTCCTTCTTTCTCTCAGCGAGATGTTTTTCCATTTCATACTACTTCTCGCTGAGATGCATAGCGTGCTGTAAAATGCATGACATGTTAATTGTTTTTTCAGTGATGAAGCGATTCAGGCAGCTGGAATGCCCACCGCAAGGAATAGCCGAGAAATGGAAACGCATGTGTTCGAGAAATCTAAGACTCGGGTGAGCCTATAATGTTCTAAAGACATCCAGAAGCGAGTGAAACGAAATTATTGAGCTTTAAACACTCTTGTGTCTTGTTTTCTCAGTCAACCGTGGTTTTTCTTATATGGAATTATGGTTGTTGAAGGATAACTCGCATTTACATGAAGCCTCAAATTAATCAGAATTTCTCTGACTGTTTCCATTGAATGGCCACACATATTATGGAGGAAAATTACTGCTTTTCTTATTTCTCTATTCAAAAAATAATTTGGAAGATCCTTTGGTTCCTCATTTTTAGAATATAGGATGGAATGTAGGATGTTATGTTGCTCTCTTATGCTGAGGGATCCATAGGATTTATTTTGGTTAGCTTCTTAAAGAAAGAAAGAAACAGGTTCCTTTTCTTTCCATTTTCCCCTGTTATATCTATCCTAGGCTCTGTCTTTCATGCTTGTGTTGAAAAATTTTAGAAGAATTAATTTTATAAATGTGTATTTCTCTTACAGGAAGAATATGTAGGGTTTGTCGCTCGTTTAATTCTTCATGTACGAGAAGTCAGTAAGTGTCTATACCATTATATAAGTTATTTTCTCCTGCTATAGTTATGTACCATATTCTCTCAACATAAATTTTTGTTCAAAAATTTTTTTTTCTTTCATCCTCTTATCCATTCATCCCTTCATTCTTTCAATCATTCGCTCATTCAATTATATGGTTTTGAAGTTGCAATTGGTACCATACCCAAATCATATTCACTATGCCTGTAAAATAATCTTCAGCATGTGTTCTCATAATTCATCTCTCTTGTTTCTCTCTCTTGACTGGAAAGGTGTCAAGCATGCTGTTTTGCATTTTATGTAAGTGTTTCAAATGCTTGAGGGATGGAAGCTTACTTATACTTAAACTCACCTCATAAGGTGGCCAACTTGAGGCTTCCAGCACACAGTTGATAAGAGTTAACAGTGGAGTGCATTTTGATCATCCGTCAAATGGAGCATGAACCATGGCACTAACAACCTGGCCTCAGCATAATTCAATTTAGGTAAGCTTATGGAATACAAGAGCTAAACATTTACAGTTGGAAGGATAAAGTTGAAAGTAAGCAAAACGTTCTTTTCAAGCCTGTTCCAAGCTAGTAATGGTCAGCCAATGGTGGTCACTAATATTCTTTACCCAACAGTTAAAACTTGAACTCCTGTTAAATTACAGTGATTAAGGCTGGAAAAACTTCGTAGAAAGTTGAATGTGCACTGTTGCATTTCTGGGAGGCCATGATGTGACCGTGTTGTGTGTTCCGTAGTGATGAAGAAGAGCGGAATGGTGAACAGTGTGGGCCTTGGTGTTGGGGGTATGAGCATGATGCAGGGTATACCTGATCCCATCAACGCTCTGCAGACTCTGGCTAGGCAAGGTACGCCTCAAAGCTTGAATGTGGTCTGCCTCACTGTAGATAATTAACAGCTGTGCAACTGTACTCAGAAATTGTTGTGCTAATCAAGTTTATTATGGTTATTGCTTGTCTTAAAGCGTTATAGATTCTTTTTATCTTTAGAAGTAGACTAGGAAAGGGACATTTTTTTGTGACATTATTATTATAATGGTATATCTTGGCAGTGTAATAATTGGAAAAGCGCATTCAACTTTCACAATTCAGCTGTGTTACTTGTTTTGTCCTGTGTTGCATGTTGTGTGTTATGTGCACTCTCTAGTCATTGACTTGCATGGTGGCTGAATAGCAGTAAACCTCTCCATACTGGTACCATTTATTTTGTTTGTTTTAAAATTTCTCTATATATTTTGTCTAGTTTGCTCTTTTTCCTGAATCTCTGTGCATGCACTAGATGACAATGCATTTAACTTTGATTATTTTAAACATAATTTCTGAAGTTTATTATTCACAGATTTTTTAGTTTTTAAAACAGATTTTTGAGGCCACATCTACTTTAATTTATGTTGTTTACTTTGTTTTTCATATTTACTCTTTTCACTAGATTCTTTCTTCAATTTGAAGACAAACTTGTTAGTGTAAAATTGTTCTCTTAGCTTCATGCTTGCAGTGTATTGTCTATCACACTTGATCAAATCAGATTTGACCTATCATAAAATTTCTTATCAATATCTTTCACCAGGAGAATTTAAAACTAATGCTACTGTAATGGTCTGAATATAAGCTTCCCCCCTCCTTTACTGTATGACACGTGGAAAAAAATCTCTTATGAAATAAGCCCCCTGCTAAAATGGGGGCTTTTATTTAGGGTAATACGGTACTATATTTTTGTAACAGAGTAGTTCATTAAACTTACTTTTGCAGGAAGTGGACCAGGTCCAGGCAGTGGTGCAGGGCCAGGTGGTCAGCAACAGCCAAACACCACAACATGTACGTTTAACTTCCTTAAATCTGTCTTTTTTTCTTTAAATAAAAGGCGGTGGAAATTTATTAAAAGAGCCATTTGTTCATCTTGCAGTGCTTCAAACATTGAATCAACGACCCGGCATGCAGCGAATGCAGGGCCTAGGTCCTAATGTCCAGGTAGTTGATGTTAAAAACATTTTATCCTTATGCACACTGTTAACTATGGAAATAATGTCAAGCGAATGGAATTGGATCCATTTCAGGGACAGCAGATCCCTGGACAGATGCAAGGACAAATGCCAGGACAGATGCAGGGACCGATGCCTAACCAGATGGGGCAAATGGGGGGGCAGATGAACCAAATGGGAGGGCAAATGGGTCCCATGGGTGGCCCGATGGGCGCTCAAATGGGCAATCAAATGGCGAGGCAGATGGGAGGCCAAATGCCCGGGCAGATGCCGGGGCACATGACTGGTGGCATGAACAATCAGATGGCTGGTCAAATGAGTGGCCAAATGGGAGCCCAGATGGGAGGGCCAATGCAGAACCAAATGCAGGGGCAAATGGGTGGCCCCATGGGCGGCCAGATGGCTGGGCAAATGGGCGGCCAGATGGGTCAGATGAGTGGCCAGATGGCTGGGCAAATGAATAACCAAATGGCGATGAATGGACAAATTCCTAGTCAGATGCAAGGGCAGCTTTCAGTCCAAATGAATGGACAAATGCCGGCTCAGATGGGAAATCAAATGCCCCCACAACTAAGTGGACCAGGTGGGCAAATGCCTAATCAAATGAATGGGCAAATGTCATCTCAGATGTTGAACCCTATGAACAATCATATCGGTGGCCAGATAGGTGGCCCTATGCCAGGTCAAATGAATGGGCAAATAGGAAATCAAATGCAAGGGAACCTTAACAATGCTGGCCCCAATCAAATGATGAATCAAATGGGACCACAAATCACTAACCAGATGAGTAATCAAATGCATGGACAAATGGGAGGACAGCTGCAGCAGCCGTCTGGTGCGATTGGGAACATTCCCATGCAGAACCAAATGGGTGCTTCAATGGGAGCTCAAATGGGCAATCAGATGCATAATCAGATGGGCAACCAATTGAACCCTGGTCAAATGCCTAATGCTGTGCATATGGCTCAACGAAAGGTAAGAATTCATTCTTATTTTGCATGTTTCTTGTGTTAAAAATATAATGATATCCTTTAAAAAAAAAAATGTTGTTGCAGGGAAATGAAAGTGCTATGATGAACCAAAATGCGAATTTTGTAGGGCCACGTAATGTTACTCCTAATCAGTTTCTTCGCCAGAGCCCTTCACCAAGTGTTCAGTCTCCAGCAAGCATTGGAGCTGGGCCTCCTAGGTAATTCAAGTTTCTCCCAATTTTGATACATTGTAAATGAGTTTCCTTGATGAATGCCCAATTATTCCTGCCTTTGAAATTTCCAGTAACCAAATGGCTTCATCACCTGCGGTGGGCCTAGCTCCATCCCCAGGCTCCCAGCTGGGATCGGTTTCAGGTCAACAACGGTCAATCGGTGCGTTCTTAAATGTGCTGTCTGAAAAGTAATTATGGTACAATTTGGTAATTTTTTTTTAATTTCATGAATGGTTTTAGGTGTTGCATTGTCTCCTGGGTCCTCTCTGAACACGCCAGGACAGGCTCAACCCACCCCTAGTCCCTTAGCTCAGCCTTCACCTGAGGAGCAGGCATACAGGGAGAAGATACGATACTTAAGTAAATACATTGACCCTTTACGTCGGATGATTGTCAGCATGAGTGCGAATGCCAAGGGTAATTTTTAACAATATTTATTTATTATTTGATTTCGTATCTTGTATATTATTAATACTAATAAATAAGCAATTAATTTATTTTCTCCTTCAGATGGTGATAAGATGAGTAAGATGAAACATCTCTTAGATCTTCTGTCTAATCCTAATAAACGCACTCAGATAGAAACGTTAAACAAGTGCGAAGTCGTTTTGGAAAAACTTGACTTTGCACGAGTAAGCCAAGAAATTATATACAGTATTTCACTTTATTTTCAAACATATTCTATTTTTTCATTGCACAGGTTTGTTATTTTCTTGCAGTATATTGAACACCCACCAGCACATTCTCCTAGCAACTTACCTCCTAGTGCTTCAATGGGTTCCCTGAAGGATAATGTCTTGTTCCGACCTCTGTTGGAGGCGGTTAGCTCTACGCTTCAAAGCCCCATGGCAAATCACACGTTACAGCGTACATTTGGCGCTACTAACATGGCCTTGTTTGGCTCTGATCTCAAGTAAGTTTAATAATATTTCCATCATGAACCATTGAAATTGGATGAGGAATCCCAAATAATTTATGGTCTTTGTTCCCATCATTTCTATTTAAGGTTGCTTCCGCCTCCCAAAAAGAAAAAAATTGAAGAGGTAGCTAATGACGTTCCAGAAATTCTTCAAGGAGAAATAGCCCGACTTGATCAACGTTTCAAGGTCAGTATATTGGACTTCAGAACCATGCAATTTCCTGTTGATATCACACATCCATTTGTCAATATTTCTTTGCATTTCAGGTTAGCTTGGACCAAACTCAGCAGTCGGGTGCAAATTCAATTCATCTGCTGTGTTGGCTCGATGATAGACATTTGCCCTGTGTTCCTCCTGTATCTCTTACTGTGCCTGAGGACTACCCCTCATCTCCACCTCGCTACGCACTAGGACAACACGATTATGGTGCCACAGACTTTTTGCAAGCAGTGCAAACTGCATTGGATGTAAGAATGAAGAAACTTCCTGTTCGGTTCACTGTCTCACAGCTGCTTCATACGTGGGAAATGGCTGTGAGACAGGCATCCGCTCCTTCGAGCTCGCAGCCAAGTGCGACAACTGTGCTATTAGGACTGTGATTGCCCCCTCTTTGTTAATTTTATCAGTGATTGTCTTGTTCAATCATGGATAATAGTTGTTATTTAATGTGCGCTTTCTCAGAACTTTCTCATTTAAGAGAGAATTTTGTTTGAGGAACTATTTAAATTTCTTTTCACATGTAAATTGTACTCGCAAAGTTTTGTCGCTTTTGTTTTTGTTGTTTTTAATCGAAGTGAATCTATTGCTAGTATTCATCATCACCCCAGCTGAATCTTATTGTAGAGAATTTGTATTCTGTTTCATAATGCTTTTATGGATAGTAGTTTTGTTCAATGTGTGAACCTCGTTCACTGAAGAGACATCATGTCAGGGCGATGTGATATTTAAATAAATTAAATTTTCTTGTGACCAGTTTTGATGATAGTTCATTTTTATCTCAACTGCCAATAGTTATAATTTTTATGGAATTTTCCAATTGTTCAATATGATATTGCACAATTCATGTTACTCTTTTGAGAAGAAATAATTATAAAGTGAAATGTGGGCTGAAATGAAAGGTAGCTCAATTTGACAAAATTTGTCTTCCTCATTGGCTACATGTGTGAGGTACATGAGCTTGATTTATACTAAATTATTATGACTTAGGTCACTTTGCTTTAGAAATAGTTAAATCATATATTTTCATGCTGTGTATTGTTATGAAAGATTGTACATTAGGCTACAGTTATAGTAACAAATCAGAAAATCCTTGTTTGATAACATAAGGTCACTCTTTCCCTTTTTATTGACCCGGATGGTCTTCTGGTAAAATCCAGTTGTCTGTATTTATTTCATTTTAAAGGAAACAAAAACTTTATGTGAAAGGGTGAGAAGCTCCCTGCATTGTATGAAATTATTTTAAAAACATACCATATTCTTAAGTTTAGAAACGACCTTTATATTTATGTAATTGATTTAGGGAAGTGATCCGCTGTGGCCTCAAGACTGTTGATTCAAGAACCCTCTTATTACAATTTGTTTGGAATGAATTGAAGGTGAACCAGGGGGCGTCTCACGTGTGTAACGGAGTAGCTAAGGAAACCCAGCATTCCATAGCAAATTGTAAGGACATTGCTTTGTGATTCCTATACTGAATGTGTTGCTTGATTCTTTTCATTTCCTTTCATTAAAATTTTTTCTGGAAATACCATACTTTGATTTTATTCTACACCACACAAGAGTAATGGATGGAGTGTTCCTTGCGTCATCCGTTCACTCTGACATTTTGATGGCTGTATCTAAATTTTGCAACTGAATGAAGCTTAAGCTAGTCCAATTTCTTTTCTTATGGTAAAAGGTTTATAGTTCCACTGAAGAAGAAACTTTGGTCTGGAGAGATGTGTGTTTTTGTATGTCTATGTAACTGATGTCTTTCTTAGGCACCTAACATGAGCAATGAAATGTAGTACAAAATTTATTATCGTTTTCTCTGGTCATTTTACATTTCATACAGTGATATGTTGTTGCTCGTGTACTTCAGTATAATAGTAGTATTAATTGCTGTGAATATTTTAGAATCTATTTACATTGTTTGCTGCAGGAGCCATTCTCTCAGGTATTTAAACTAATTTTCCCTACGACTCTGACATTATTAAATCACCTCACATGTGTCTTCTTTGGGAGGGAACATATCTTCCCAGGGAATAAATTAACTGATGATATACAATAGATGAACAGCAAGGACAACAATTGTCACAATGTTGCTGATATTGCTGGCTCCAGCTGTAATAGAAAAGATTTTTACCACACACTGTTGAAGTATTAAAATAATTATTAAGATTTGGAAATGGCTGTCTTGTTGTAATCACTTGAACTAATTAGTGATTAGAAAGTGAGAGGAGCACAGTTAATTAACTCAATTTCCATCCCTGCTAGTTTTATAATGAAATAAGTTCTAGCATGCAGTGCTTCTCAGTTAGGCACTTTGCTACAATTATATAATTATTTATCATAATGTTTGAATTAAATACCTACCCACTTCTAAAAATTTATCTGTTAGTTCCCCACATTTTTCCCCTCTCAAATATTCTATAACCATTTGACTGCGGACAACTCCATTTTTCCTTTCTGATAACCCTCCACTTATTTATGTACTTACAGCAAATTCCACCTTCCCCCTCCACATAATTTTGTTGACACTGGCAAGTATGTGTACTCTTGTGGCAGACCACCACTCCTTGCAGATTTTTTGCTGTGGCACACTCACCATCTTGGGTGCAGGGTTCACCCAATTCTGAATTTCAGAAAACATCAGTATTATTAGGGAAGGCAACATATAGTTTATGCTTCGATTGGAAAACCAAAGTCAACGCGAGGTTCCATTCCTGCGCGTATTTCCTCACCTCTGGTGGGGACACACTTCTGTTGATGCACATGCCACCCCATCTTACAGGTGCATTTTCCATTGGTGCACACGGCCCCCTGACCGAGGAGATCGCATTGCAGGTCGAGCAGGCACTCCTCGTTCATGCGTTCTGCTCCTTTGAGACAGTGCGTGCCGTCAGGGGCGGGCAGATAGTTGCCGCCGCAGTCACACACGTTCTGAATGCAGTCCGCTTCGGCGCCCAGGCCCGAACAGTCGTACTTGTAGCTGCAGGCCGCGCCCACGGCTGCCAAAAGGAGACATCGTTTTAAACGCGGTAGCGATAGGTTGTTGAATGTCTGGTATCTACGAGACTGACTGGCAAGACAGCGATCGCCCGCTTCACTGGGCACGTAGTTGTGCTTGCACTCGCACGACTGCTGCATCTTGCAGTAGGTGTGCTCCATGGAGTAGCAGTTCTCGTCATAGGAGCACGGCGAGCCCAAGCCTTCGTCTGCAACAAACCGGAGCCTTAATTCCGTTTCGTAGTGCAGGTTGTGTTGGGTGGAATTGAACAGCTGGGCACGAACCGGTCAGCCCGAACGAGGGCCCCTGGAGCCCGGGTCCCGGAGCTGGCCGCACGCCGAATCCACCCTGTGGTCCCTGCGGGGGGTTGTAGCCCTGCTGGGGGTGGTAGCCCTGCTGGGGGTGGTAGCCCTGCTGAGGGTGGTAGCCCTGCTGGGGGTGGTAGCCCTGCTGCGGGTAGCCCTGGCCCGGTGCGTGCTGCGGGTGGCCGAAGCGCTGCCCGGCCACCGTCTGGCCCTCCAGCAGCAGCAACACGACCAGGAGCACCGTGGCCCTGCTGGCGACGGCGACGCCGTGATCCATGCCTCTGGCCCTCTAGCTCTAGAACAACGCGAACTGGGTCGCAGGCATCCGCATGGCGGTCGGCAGCTCAAGCACTGCAAGGGCAGCAAGGCCGCGGCGCTGGGCACTTGGAGCTGACAGGGAGTTGACAGGGAGTTGACAGGGAGCTGACTGGGAGTTGACAGGGAGTTGACTGGGAGTTGACAGGGAGTTGACTGGGCGCGCGGCGCGACGCGAGAGCGAGGACTTTCGGCGCAGGTGGACCGCGATGCACTAGATACCGCGGCCGCGCCTTCAGCCACGCTCGCCGCGTTCCCGCACGACGCGCCCCGCCGACTCGCTCCGAGAGTGCCTGTTCGTCGCTGCCTCTGTCGCGCTCACGGGGCGTGTCCTACGGACGCGAGAGAGACACGACGACGAAAACGACTCTCGGAATCGGCCTCCTGATACCGCGCCGCTATCTCCGCTATCGGGATGGTTATCCGCGGCGAGCGCACGCAGCGGACGCCGCGCGCCGCGGACGACGCGGACGTGCGTGCCAGACCGCGGCGACACCGAGTTGACGCAGACCTGGCCGCCGCGCCACCGCCGCGCCGCCGCCGCGCCGCCGCCGCCGACGCCACGCCCCTTGCTTCCGGCACCAGAGGCACCACCCCGAGCGGAAGCACCGCTTTCTCTCTCCGCTGAGTCAGCCTGTCTCAAGGGGAGCGCCGCACAAGGACAAACTTTTGACCTGCTGTGTCGTGCTGGGGCGTATAGAGTCGTTTGGTTGGTTCGGAATTAGCCCATCCAGGCGCTGTCCTTGTAACACATCGACAAGGCCGAAGGACGGAAACACGACGTCCTTGCCTTGGCTCGAACCCCAGGCATCGCCATCGCCGTATCAGTCGCACTCGTGAGGGATTCACGCACGGCGCCTCCCAACGCACCTCAGGGCGCAGGGTAGGCCGCCCAACGTACTTCAAGCCGGACACTCCGAGGCGCAGGGAGGCCACCCAATGTACTTCAAGGGGCAGATTAGGCCACCACACACACTCCAAGGCGCCGGGTAGGCCACCCAACGTACTTTAAGGGGCAGATTAGGCCACCACACACACTCCAAGGCGCCGGGTAGGCCACCCAACGTACTTTAAGGGGCAGATTAGGCCACCACACACACTCCAAGGCGCCGGGTAGGCCACCCAACGTCAACGTGTCATAAGATCGATCCCTGGTGTGGGCGGGGCGAGGCGCGGTGACGCAATGGGCGGTGGCGGTACGGAGAATTTAGATACCGCTGGCAAAGGCTTTTGTGTCATTAGAAGACTATTAGCGAATAAAAAGGCAATTGTCAGATTGTTACGGCGGATGCCTTTTTCTTTTTTTTTTTAAGGAGTTAGGCCTCTACGAAATATTTTAAGCGGACAAATCGCTCATAGCAATTCGCCAACAAGGGAAAAACGCATAAATTTGGCCAGCAGAATTTCGTGAATTCCGAAGAAATTTGACCAAAAATTAGGATTGTTCATGAAATTCGTCGTACAAACGTTTAGGAGTCATTTTCCCCGACCTTGCACTGGAGCTGCGAGACAGGTTCTTGAATGTACTTTGAAGCAAGCGCTTCAGCAAGTCGCGGTATCTTGGACAGGTTGTTTGTCGCCCCGCGTGGCTAATTGCTGGCCCGATAACAAGGCGCGTGCTTAACGGCTGCGTGCCGCCCGAGTCGCGTGCCCGAACCGATCCGAATGCTACCCGAACGGATCCGAATCGGCGCCCGAAGCCGAATTTACACCGCGTCGCGCGCCAAACCGGGTACTTGAGACGACTGCCTCAGCGCGCCAGGCGGTGACAGTGCACGCTTCCGCCAGTCTGATACCTGGTCAAGAGAAGTCAGAGGAGGCAAAGCCAAACAACTGCACAAAAAGAAATTAAAAAAAAAAAAAAAAAAAAAAAAAAAACCTCAGCTACAAAAAAATAATTCTATAATAATGTAGGCCTTCAGCGAGACCCAACGCTCAAAATTTCAGCACCGATTCTTAAATTTGATACAGGAATGAAAGGATTTTGCAATGGTAAACTTAACATTAATGTAGTAAGTCAGCTGAAAAAAAATAGGTGGGTGCATTCAAGTAAAAAATTAACACCCGTGCAGGACACTTAAATTGCGTTTTATTTGTCACTATTACGGGCGTACTTCAAACCAGGTATCTCTTATGAGGAAAAAAACCGTGTGGTTTTTTTTTTCCTTCCTCCACGACGGGCACGCGTGTGCGGGTACATGTGGGTATGTGTGAATGTGTGAGGGGGAGGAGCCACGGTAGTCAGCTCAGAGCAAAACAAATGGCATCTACTCGATAGCACGACTCCACCTGGGCAGCCCTCCCCTCCCCTCCCCCTCCTCCGACCGCGCCGCTGCGCCGCACTGCCAGCCGAGGCGTCTTCATCGCGCCAGGCGATCCCCTGGACCAGTCCCAGTCCACGACCAATCAGCGGAGCACCACCTCCCCGCCATGGTGCACAAGACCCCCATCGTGTGGCACGGTGAGGACAACGCGGTGCTGAATACCCCCATCGCGGCGCGGCCCGGCCACTGTCCAACCTTCATTGTTCATGGTCTCTGCGACAAGAACTCAACGAGAAAGCCATCGCTTCATAGTGGTTGTCTGTGGTTGGCACGTTCTTCTCGTTCGCAAAAACCACGATGAACAATTGAGGTTGGTCAGTTGCCTCCCCGAACCGCGATGGGGCAGACTGTTTCTCAACGGAAATCATCACCTTCGTTGAAAAACAGTGCAGCGGTAGGAGAAAATTTGATTCTCGACGGAGGGAGGCCCTCTCAGGTGTTAAGCGATTCAATAAGACTGTTCTAGCACCTCTCGGGTGCAACATTTCTCTCTCTCTGTCCTCGGACGTGAGCGAGGTCGAGTGAGGTGGTTTTCCTCTTCAGGTGCACTCGGTAACGCCTCGTCGCCGCTATCACAGAGTCCACTTTACTGGTCCCTTACCCACTCATTCACGGGCAGTTGGCTACTACGGCAGCCTTCCCCGATAACCTTTCCTTCCTCACCAATCAATTTGTCTCTCATTAAATTAGTGAGAGGGGAGGGGGGGCTCACGCCCGTCAAGGTCCCTGGCCGATTTCAAATCGCACGACTGTTCTACAATGGCCGCTCACAGCCGAATATTCGAATCAAAGTCGGTGGCGTCCAATGTGGTTTCGGGAGGTTTACAGTCAAATTCAGTTGCGCGCGAACGGAGTAACAATGGGGTACCGTTACTACCAAAAGTTGTTCCCTGCCTTCTTTTTTTTGGACAAACGAGACGTGACGGTGGCGCGTGGCGCCGGTGCGACGCGCGAAATTTCGCCGCGACGCAGCAAAGGTGCCACCTTGGGGCCTACAGGGCAGTCCACGCGGTCCTCTGAGGCCACGGTGAGCGGGCCCACGCCGTCGGCGAGCTCGCGTCTCGGCCTGCAGCCTTGAGCAGCGGGGCCGCGGTCCGCAAAGCAGCGCTCGTTAATGGATCAAAGAGATATCGCGAAAATATCAGTTGAGTTGACATGAAAAAGCGGAGCTCCCCTGTCGCGACATGTGTTGTAACAGGGGTGCGTTGTCCCCCCACAGGCTGCGTGCCGCAGCGCTACATCTTCGTCGTGATGGGTGGCTTGGCCATCTTCAACGCGTACACCATGCGCGCCGCCATGAGCGTGGCCATCACGGAGATGGCGCAGGCCGCCAACTCCAAGGGGGACATCGTGTCCGTGGGCGCGTGCCAGATCGAGCTGAACACCACCAGCAGCGGCGAGGGCGGTGCCGGCATTCTCGGAAAGGTAAGGATGGGTACTGTCATGCGAGTCGATCTCGAAGCGGTCTGCGCCGCGAGACTGAATCTGAATGTGAACGTGCAGGCCGAGTTCGACTGGGACGAGATAATGCAGGGCCAGGTGCTGGGCGCGCTGTTCTGGGGCTACGTCGCCATGAACGTGCCCAGCGGCCTGCTGTCGGACCGCTTCGGCGGCAGGCGGCTGCTCTTCTTCGGCGTCCTCATCTGCTCCCTGGCCACCATGCTCATCCCCCTGGCCGCCCGGCAGTGCGGGCCGCAGTGCGTCATCGCGGCGCGCTTCATGGAGGGCCTGGGCGAGGTACAGCCGAGACCTTGGAGGACCGTGGGACGATAGGGACTCGGGGACACGTATCATGATGGAATGCGTTTTGCAGAGCGGCTGCTATCCGGGGGCGAACAACATGCTGGCGTTCTGGGGCCCCGCGCAGGAGCGCTCCATGATGGGCTCCATCATCTTCGCAGGTGAGAGGCCGCCTCGGCGGGTGCACTGCGCCCTCGGCAGATCACCGCATCTAGATTACTGTCTCCGAGCCAATGGAGGGGCACTTAGTCTCGATATCATACCCAATTATCTTGAAGGCATAAAGTGTCGAATTCCACGACGCAGACGCTGCTCTGTGAAACGACCACACATTTTCCCACATGACCAAATACAAATACAGTAATTTTCAGCTCGCTCCAAAGAAACACTCTAGTGCTTACGAGGCTGCCCTCTCCTTCCGCAGGCAACCTGCTCGGCCAGGTGGTGGGCACAGCTTTGTCGGGCGTCATCATCTACGGCACCGGCGACTGGGCCTCCGTCTTCTACGTGTTCGGCGGCATCGGTCTCGTCTGGTGCGCCGCGTTCTGGCTGCTGTGCTACGACACCCCCGCCACGCACCCCCGTATCTCGGCCGCCGAGCGCCACTACATTGAGTCCTCCATCAAGTCCACCAGCACCAAGGTGACTAGCCTCTGACTCGGGCCGGGCCACTCTGCTTTGTCGTTGGTTACTGAACGGAATGGCTTGGTCCCCGCAGCGGCCGGCCAGCATCCCCTGGCTGGCCATCCTCGGCAGCCTGCCCGTGTGGGCCCTCATCGTCGGCCAGCTGGGCCACGACTGGGCGCTCTTCACCCTCGGCACCGAGCTGCCCAAGTACATGAAGAGCGTGCTCGGCTACGAGGTGGAGCAGGTGAGCTCAGACCGACAGCGATGGCGTGCTGGCCCCTGCACTGCTCTGCTCAACGCCTTGCCTTGCAGAACGGACTCATCTCGGCGCTGCCCAACCTGGCCACGTGGCTGTGCGCCTTCTCCAGCGGCTGGCTCTCCGACTGGCTCATCCGCACCGAGAGGATCTCCATCGCCGTGCACCGGAAGCTCTTCACCACCTTCTGTGAGTCGGCCGCCGTCTGCGGCGTGGCACAGTGAAGACCGTTGAGGCGGCCAAAATTCTAGACGCGTTTTCAGCTCCAGAGTCGCTAAATTGAGACTCGAATCGAACGTGTGACCCCACCAATGGATTGCTCTCCGGACAAGGAATCCATTGGTGGGGTCAAACGTTCGATTCGAGTCCCATTTAGCGACTCTGGAGCTGAAAACGCGTCTAGAATTTTGGCCGCCTCAACGGTCTTCTGACCGACTGTGCGTGGCCTTGGCCCAGTGGTTGTGCAAGGACGTGACCGACGGACTGTTGCAGCGTGCTTCGCGCCGGGCGTGGGGCTGCTGGCCGCCGCGTACATGGGCTGCGACCGCGTCGTGGTGGTCACGCTGTTCTGCATCGGCATGGCCACGATGGGGCCCTTCTACTCCTCGCTCAAGGTGAACGCCCTGGACATCGCGCCCAACTACTCGGGCCTCGTCATGTCCATCGTGAACGGGCTGGGCGCCGTCTCGGGCATCGTCTCGCCGGACATCGTGGGGCTGCTCATTCCCGACGTGAGTCCACGACCAAACTCGACGAGCCCTCATCGATTACTCCAACTAAACACTGTCCGTCTGCAGCGGTCGGTGAAGCAGTGGCGCGACGTGTTCTGGGTCACGTTCGGCGTGTGCCTCTTCTCGTCCGTCGTGTACTGCGTCTTCAGCTCGGCCGAGGTGCAGTCCTGGAACACGGTGGGCGAGGGCGGCGAGTTCCTGGAGGAGGTGAAGCCCGCCGCCAGCATGCCGGAGACGAAGGAGAAGAAGGAGGAGAACCCGGAGGAGGCCAAGGTGTGAGGCAGCCAGCTCGCGGTGAGTCGTCCAAGAGGCAAACTGTCTATGCCATGCAAAAAAAAAAACAAAAAAACAACCCAATTACAATTATTTTTGTTGCTGTGCAGACATTTTCGTCGTCCGGCTGAAAGAATAGAGTTGAAGATCTGGGAGCAGCAGCCGTCGCGCTGCCTCGTCACAGACGTGACAGGTGCGTCACGAGACGCGTCACGGCGTCTTCGCGCCGTCGTCACAGCAGAAGCCGGCGGAAGTCCGACCAAGTACAAATAATGCGCGGCAAAGAGTTTGTTCCGCAGTTAGACTGAGCAGATCGTGTGCATGAGTGTTGGAGAGAGAGAGAGAGAGAGAGAGAGAGAGTATTGTCTGATTGTGCGTGTGTGCATGTGTGTGTATGTATAGCGATGACACAAGCACTTGACTTTGTACATAGTTATTTGTAGTTTTAACGGTGGTCATGGTTTACAGCAGAGAAAACTAATTGTGATAGCTGGCCCACGTCCGGTCCAATCTCAAGCTCGTTTTTATTACGAAGCGCACAAAGTGTGATATCTCTAACAGCCCGATCAGTTATGATCGCAGCAATGCAATAAAAATGCGCCTTTGTTCCTCAAGATCGACGGCACACGATTTCGATAAAATAATTTCCGCTCTGAATTTTGCGCTCGAATGTGGAGAAGTATTCAGGAAAAAGTGACCCATCACAATAATCTGTCTGCATCTCTGTGTTTCTTCTGTTGAAATATATGAAACAGTTCGAAACTTCGGTCTTTTCGTAATGTCTTTATCTCCCCTTCCACTCGCAGGTCGGAACTGACGCACTCGAGACGCACTCCAAGGATGTTCTCAGCCAGACAGAAATCAGCCCTGCCAAGGATAACGATTGCAACACGGATGATCTGGTTACAGATCAGACTAATAAAGGGGAAGAGTGCGTGTTTGTTGGCGAGCAAATGTTTTGAAGGTGCCGTGATCCTGGCCGTGGCAGCCGCGTCTCGAGGGCTGTCTCGTGAATGAGATGTCACAGGCAGTGTTGAGGGCGGCGGGACGCACTATAAAACAACGTGTCCGTGACCCAGCCCAGATTTACAGCTTTGTCTTCGGCTGTGTGTATGTGTGGAGGGGGGGAGGGGGGGAGGGGGGGGCGTCAAGCTAGCTAGTCCATTCTGTCAGTGGGGCACGGCTCAACCTGCAGGCTGACTCAGAGCAGTGCCTATTGGTCGGTCTGCCTCTCTCACGCCCACGATGCGTCTCGCGGAGGCGCGAGAGAGACAAAGCGACAAGGCGCTGTTGGGAGTGAGTGGACATTTCGGCCGCCGCCCCGCCGCCGCGGCGTTGGAGGGAGGTTCTCTGTTTATTTCGGTCCGATCTCACACCGTGCTGCTGCACTACGACGTGCATGACAGTTCCGAGCCGAGCCGAGCCGAGCCGAGCCGAGCCCCGCCGTCCTCTGATGAACCACGCTTACCCTAGACCAGCGACTTGGTCCAAGGGGTCGCCTGGGGTCGCGAAGTGCTACCTGAGTCTGGCCGCTAGACTAATAAAAAATAAAAACCCCATCCTAAGACAAGATCAATTACAAAATAATTACGTAAATTTTTGCAAGAGAAAGGCCACTTGGTGCAGGACCGATCCCCGAACCGTAGTGCTGTCACGTGTTCCGCCGTGAGACACGATTTCCCGCCGTTGCCGCGGTGCCTTCGCAAGGCTGGGTCCGTGCGAGCGAGCGCGACATAGCGACGACGGCACCGCCTCGGCGTGCAGGCTGCAGGTGGCCGGCGGTCCGGCGGTAGGGGTGGAGGGTGCGCCGAGGGGCGTCGCGTCGGCCGGGCCCCGCGGCCGGGCTCGGGCCTGCCCGCGGGCCTGCGCGCTCGACGGCCAAGTGATGTATTCTGGGTGCCCACATGCCCGCGGTGGCCACTGCGGCCGGCCAGGCGACCCAGTGCCAGTGCCTCTACGAGTGTCACCGCGCCGGTCGTCCGAATCCGCGAGCTCCGCTCCCTCGCGCGCGCCGCCACGACCTGGTTCTACTCCCGCGCGTTCGTCCCCGTTTTCGCGCGCTCCTCCGCCGCGCCTCGAGAATGTGACAAGTCCGTGCGACGCTGAGGCTGCCCGACGCGCCCCCGCTGGACCGCGCGGAAGCCTGCAGGACGGCGGCCTCGGGGATGGCGGTGCGGGTCGCGCTGTGCGTCCTGCTGCTCGCCTGGCCCTGCCTCGGCCAGTACGGGCAGCCCGAGGAGCCCGAGGAGGAGCAGCAGACGCTGCCAGACACGATGCACATCGGTACGGCTGCAGCAAGTGCATATTTAGACCGGGGGACGGGGGACTCAGGTGCACGCGGCGCGGCGCGGCGAGGCGCGTGTGGCGGCAGCGCAGCCGAGCGGCGGAGACGAATCGACTGATCAGTCGGAAGTCTCAGCCGAACAAACCGCTGCTGAGTAAAGTCACTCAGGGTTAGCCAGCGAGACTTCTAGGCCTAGCAATTGAAACTCAAACCGCGCACTAGGAAGTGAGACGCATCCTTATTTTGCTAACTATCCCAGCCCCGAGAGCCTCAAGGCCAAAGCCGAAAAGGAAGCAGCTCTCGAGTCAGAGGCAACCGAGAGAGCGCCGTTTCCGTTTACTCTGACAAACCAAACAAGAATTTGGCGCGAAGCGGTGCGCTCCTCCACGCCGGGAAATGTTCCTTGCAAAAAAGGGGCGATGCAGGCTGTCTCTCTCGCACTGATGGGTGGCCCGCAGGGGTGCGAGAGGGACAGGAAATGTTGCTCGGGAAAAAGTAGGTATACAGGCCGGAAGCTGGCGGAGGGCCAGGGGCTGCCTGGGGCTGCCTGGGGGCAACAGGCAGAACGGCGACGCCCTGTCTCTCTCGCACTCATGAGGAGGCCGCGCGGGTGCGAGAGAGACAGGGCGATGGTCCGCGGGTCAGCTTCGATACGGCTGTTGCTCGCGTGTCATTTAAGAGCGCAAATATCCCACGAACCGTCATCCAAACTGCCAGGCGAAGCGACAACGCGACGCGAAACGACTCGATCCGTCCGTCACCATCCCGAAGCCGAAACGAGCGGAACTTGGGCCGTGCTCAATAAACCACGGTTTTAAAGAGAGTTCGTCTTTCTGACTGTCTTTTCGTTTGTGAAACGATTATTGATTGGCAGGGGGGCTATTCGGGCCGGACGAGTGGCAGGACATCGTGGCCTTCCGCGCCGCCGTCGAGCGCGTCAACATGGACAAGCGCGTCCTGCCGCACGTCAAGCTGGTCGCCGTCGTCGAGGTGATCAACCCCGCGGACGGCTTCGCCGTCAGCAGGAAGGGTGAGGCCCGGGTTCAAGTCCCGGCAGCGGCATTTTCCCCCCTCCATTTTCAATTGGAATTGGACATATCGAATTTAAATCGCCCTCTCGCAGTGTGCAGCATGGTGGCCAACGGCGTGTCGGCCATCTTCGGGCCGAGCCACAGGGACGTGATCAACATCGTGTCGTCCATCAGCGAGACCCTCGAGATCCCGCACATCCTGACGCACTACACGTCGCTGCGGCGGCCCACCAAGCTGCGCGTCAACATCGCCCCGGACCGGCAAAGCATCTCGCAGGTGCGACCACGACACGCTAAAAATAACAGCAAACCTCGACGACGGCAGTGAACGGGACGTTTGGGCGCAGGCCATCGTGTCGCTGCTGGAAGACATGGCGTGGAAGACCTTCACCATCATCTACGAGGACGACGAGGCCCTGTTTCGCCTGCAGGAGGTGCTCAAGGCGCACGGGCCGGCCGACGCGCCCATCACCGTGCGCCGCCTGGGCGACGACCCCGACTACAGGTAGGCGTCGCACAGTGGGCCAGCTGCCTGCAGCTGCCTGCAGCTGCCCGGCCAGCACGCGACTAGTGGACGCACTGATTCCAGGCCGCTGCTCAAGGAGATCCGCAACAGCACGGAGACGCGCATCGTGCTGGACGTGGCGCCCGACAAGATCATGGAGATCTTCCGGCAGGCGCGCCAGGTCAAGATGATGGGCGACTACGTCAGTTACCTGGTCACCTCCCTGGTGAGCGAACACCGCCGTGAAGTCAGCCAGGCCAAAGGTCATTGCTATACTGCGATGCCGCGTCTCGACGCCGCCGTTGACGTGCTCTAGGACGCGCACACGGCTGACTTCGCCGAGTTCGAGGAGTGGAAGCTGGAGGGGCCCTTCGTGTCCAACGTGACGGGGCTGCGGCTGCTGGAGCCGGACGGCAGCGAGGTGCAGAACGCCCTGCAGGACTGGCTGTACAGCGAGAGGCTGCACGGCAACACCATCACCCTCACCGCCACGGAGATCAAGGCGAGTCCAAATTCACCTATTCAGTCCAGCAGTAAGGGGGGGCCCATACTCTCTTACTGCTCAGGCCCTTTCAGTACTCGCATCGCAGCGTGACCTTACCTGCCTGGACACTGTGTCCCCAGACCTCTGCCGCCCTCATCAACGACGCGGTGCACATGTTCGCGCGGTCGCTGCACCAGCTCAACCAGACCGAGCCGCCGGTCTTCGAGAGGCAGCTGTCCTGCGACGTCGCCCAGATCTGGGAGCACGGCGAGCGCATCGTCACCTTCATGAAGTCCGTACGTTCAAACCGACAAACTGTCCAGAAAGCATTTGTTACGTCCCCTTTGACCTTGTTCCGCCTCGAAAATGAAACTCGATGTCTGGTGTTCGAACCCGCGGCCGCAGATCTACAGCAACCCGGACACGAACGAGGTGGGCATGACGGGGCCGCTGTCGCTGGACAGGGACGCCGACTTCCGGCGCACCAACTTCTCGCTCACGCTCATCGACACGGTGGCCGGCGTGGGCACGGGTGTCTGGAACATGTCCGGCATCCACCTGTTCCGCTCCGTCGAGGAGATGGAGCGCGACACCAAGGAGCAGCTCTCCAAGAGGACGCTGCGCGTCGTGTCCAAACTGGTCAGTCGTGGGTTCAAGTCTCGCCCCCAGCCATTTTTTTTTCACATTTTGGGACGAGCAAAGCGATTTATGGGAAGGATATTTGGTAGTTTTAGGGTAGTTTTGCTCGCTGTAATGTCTGCTATGCGGCCGTTTGGTGATTGATCAAAACACAGGGCCCGCCCTTCCTGATGATGAAGAACAAGGACAACTACACGGCGGGCTGCGGCAATGACTGCCTGCGCGGCTACTCCATGGACCTGGTGGATGCCATCTCCAAGATCCTCAACTTTAAGTACGAGTTCTACGTGGTGGCGGACGGGCAGTACGGCAGCCTCAAGAACGGAGCCTGGAACGGCCTCATCAAGGACCTCCTGGACAGGGTGGGTTGAGTGGCCTGGCCTCGGCAGCGTGCCCTGCACTGTCAAATAAAACACCCTCCTTCCCAGAAAGCTGACCTGGGCCTGTGCGACCTCACCATCACGTACGACCGCGAGCGCGCCGTGGACTTCACCATGCCCTTCATGACGCTGGGTGCGTTTTTGAATTTTCGAAAGTGTTAAATGGAAGGGCGTTCGGCTGACTCGCGATGTCGGACGGCAGGCATCTCCATCCTGCACACCATTCCGGAGGCGCCCGAGACCAATCGCTTCTCCTTCCTGCTGCCGCTGTCAACGGAGGTGTGGATCTACATGGCCTTCGCCTACGTGGCGGTGTCCTTCCTGCTCTTCGTCCTCGCCAGGTCAGTCGCACTCAACTAGGGCTGCTGCTTCGGGGGGTTCCAAAGGGCGGCCACTTCAGTCCAAATAGGACTCATTCATTTTCCACCTTAAGGGGTTGGTTGCCCTGTCGAGGGCGTTTATTGGGGCTTCAGGGGGGCAGCAGCAGCATGGCTGCAGCCGGCAGTCCTTGTTCCTTCATTTGCAGGCTATCCCCCTCCGAGTGGGACAACCCGCACCCGTGCGAACCGAGCCCGGAGGAGCTGGAGAACACGTTCACGCTCATCAACAGTTTGTGGTTCGTCTTGGGCTCGTTCTTACAGCAGGGGTGCGACTTCCTGCCCAAGTAAGACCCCTGCGTGAGCGTGGCCGCCCCGTCCCCGCGCCCCCTGCAACACCCACACCGGCACAACCCGCTTCGGTGTACACCTTTGCTTCCACGGGTTTCCTGTTTCCCCCCAAAGAACTGCGTGCGGAATTCGACATAACGCTCTTATTCTCGGACGATTGGAAGCGCGCTGGGCAAGGAATGGTGGCTTGGACACGGCGGATGATGACTAAGCTCTGCATGGATATGCGATCGAAGCTCTGCATTCGGTGATAACCCGAGGAGACCTGGCAAGACTTCGTCCAGAGAGCGCAAACGAAGTCCTTGACTGTCAAAGACATTAACACACACATACACACACATGCGCGCAGATGCACACGCTTTCCAGCAGCTTAGGCGGACTAGATCAGTGTTTAGGGGAGGAGGGGGAGGGAAGAGCTTTGGAGAAGGGTTGTTAGGGAATACGCTCGAAAGAACGGTTAGTCCGTTCAGGGGGTCAGGAAGCGGAAGTGATTGAAAGACGAGTAGGCAAAGCAGTTGGAAGTCGGCCCTCTTGTAATTATTGTTCATGTCGATATATTTTTTAAGTCCGGGGTCTGTTTTGAAGTCGTGGCTGACGCACGCCTGAGACTGATCGTCCCTGGGTTGCAGGGTCACGCCCGGCGAGTGGGAAAGCACAACGCCGAGCGAGGAACAGACCTCGGAGACCATCCTGGAGTACACGCTGAACCTGTCGAACGCCATCTGGCACAACGTCGGCTCCCTCATGCAGCAGGGCTCCGACATCGCTCCGAAGTAAGACATCGCGCCGATAAACTCGCGCTCGGGACAGCCTCTGTTCCCATTTTCTCTTCTTTCGATCTCGATCGAGTCTCGACGGCACGCGCTGAAAGGACAGAGGTTGTTACGCCAAGAGTGTGACACAACTCCGCCCTCCTCTTCAGCCTCAGTCGCTCACGGCAGTCTCGAAACCTCGCCCACAGACCCGGCCCGGTGGATGGCGGTCCTTGCAATGCCTTCTAACGCCCGCCCCGCCTCTAACACCCGCTTTAGCTTGTTTTCGGTTTTCGCTTCGATCCCCTAATTTGTAGCACGATGCATCGTCGGATGAAAAAGCAGATGCGACTAGCAGGCAACTAAGATTGGCTAGCAGGCAACTAAGATTGGCTAGCAGGCAAATGTGTTTTGTCTTACTGTACCTTCCTTGGTCTCACTCATGATTTGTAGACAGACTGTAACAATTAAAATCAGTGACTCGGTGATAGATCTGTAGACTGCATGTAATGATGTAGATGTAGCTCGTAGACGAGCAAAATTTACCCTTTGATGACGTAGATGTAGACAGTAGACTACCGATCGTTAGACGATGATGTAGAATGTAAACTCACCAGTTTGCGACCTGCGCCCGGATGCTGTGTTGATGGGTGCGCGATGTTGCACAGGGCTGCGTCCACGCGCATGGTGGCGGGCATGTGGTGGTTCTTCGTGCTCATCATGATCTCGTCCTACACGGCCAACCTGGCGGCCTTCCTCACGGACAACCTGGGCAGCGACCTGATCAAGGACGCCAAGGACCTGGCCTCGCAGACCAAGGTCCAGTACGGCTGCGTGTACGGTGGCTCCACGCAGTCCTTCTTCGCGGTAAGCTTTTTTTTTTTTGTTAAAAAAAAAAATCAATTTGTGTTGATGGAAACACGTGTGCGATTTTTTTTGGGCTAAGTCCGCAACCAATACATACAGTGAAAATTTTTTTTGGGGTGCGGTATTTTGGCAGAACTCGAATTTCTCCGACTACCAGCGCATGTGGGACTACATGCAGAACGCGCGGCCCTCCGTGTTCCCGGCCAACAACATGGAGGGCGTGGAACGCGTGACCAAGGGCAAGGGCCAGTACGCCTTCCTCATGGAGTCCACGAGCATCGAGTACCAGGCGGCCAGGATCTGCAACCTGCGGCAAGTGGGCGGCCTGCTGGACTCCAAGGGTTACGGCATCGCCATGCCGAGAAGTGAGTGGCAATACTTTGAAGCAGTGCGTCAGAGAGCGCGGCCACGGCCTCCACGATGCGTCTGCTGCAGACTCGCCGTTCCGCGGCGTCATCTCCGGGGCGGTGCTGCGGCTGCAGGAGTCCGGCAAGCTGAGCCAGCTCAAGGACCTGTGGTGGCGGCAGTACGACGACGGCAGTCGGTGCGCCAGCGAGGCCGCGCCCACCAGCTCGGTGGACAGCAACAAGCTGGGCCTGGCCAACGTGGGCGGCGTCTTCCTCGTGCTCAGCTACGGCTGCGCGGCCGCCTTCGTCATGGCCATCATCGAGTTCCTCTGGAACTCGCGCAGCGTCGCCATCGAGAACAGGGTAACCTTCATTGCACACCATTTTTACACTTTTCACTCGCAGCTGGCGAAAACGCCTCACGTAGGCAAGATGTGTGGCAAATACGCCAGAAATTTTGCACATTCTAGCATATTCGCCGTTTTACACAAAATTGTCGGGTGTGTCTCGGATTCGCACTGCAGCGGCGTGCTCTTTGTGTGCAGATCAGCGTGTCCGACGCCTTCTGGAAGGAGCTCAAGTTCGCCATCAACTTCTCGGAGTCCACCAAGCCCGTGCGGCACAAGACCCCCACGCCCAGCACGGCGGCCAGCAGGAGCAGCAGGAGCAGCAGGAGCGGCAGCCGCACGCCCTCTATGCCCAGGTCCGCGCGGTAGAGGGCTGGAGACCATGACGTCACTGATGACGTCACTGATGACGTCATTGATGACGTCACAATCCACGCGCCGCCGCCCGGACCACCTGCCGCCTTCTTTTTGTTCGAGAAACTCGCACCCTCTAGAGAATTAGACTAAAGCATTTACTTTTGTGAATCACAGCTGTAAACGGGATCTCATTTCTGTAATAAAACCCAATGAGCAAACAAACATTTTTTATTTAATATTTTTTAAAATTGACGTAGCTTTATGATCTTGTCTAAGGATGGTGTTTTAGTTTTCTATTAGTCCGGCGACCCCAAAAAATCAGGCACCAGGATGCACGCGATGAGGCCTGCGCGGCCCAGGCTAACGCAGGGCTAACGGTCGCGCGGCCGTCTGCGCGTCACTTAGCGTGTGGCGGTGTCGGCGTGGGGCAGCGCGGCACCGCGCGGCCAGTCGCCATGCCTCCACCGTCGCGCCTCGGCCCGCGCGCCCTGGCCGTGCTCGTCGTCCTGGCCCTCGTCCTGGCCGCGCCCGCCGCCGTCCTGGGCGAGGTGCTCGACGGCGTCCTGGAGCTGCCCGGGGGTGGCGGTCTTCTGCGGCGCGGCAATTTTGGCGGGTTGCCGCCACTAGAGGACTTCGGCGAGGACGACGCCGGGCCGCGCGTTGTGGTGCGCAGCCCCGACCGGCGGCGCGCGCGCGGACGGCTGCTGTCCAGGAACAGGCGCTACGTCGTGTTCCCCAAGGGCAGCTCCATACAGGTGAGTCGCGGAGCGGTGTGGCCACGAAGGCAAACATTCCCTCCATGCACCCAGGGTCGCCAACAACAGCCTGAGCTCTCGAGGAGAAGCCGAGAAGGCGGACCGAGGTTGGCAACCCTGATGCATGTTGGCACCCGTGGTGAACGCCGTCCCTGGCACAAGGCTTACGGTGCGTGACTGCGTGGCCCGGCAGCTGGTCGCCGAGTTCACGGTCGGCAGCTACGTGCCCTTCACCACCATCTTCACGACGGGGGTGACGTGGGGCATCGCCTGGAGGCTGCCCGCCCACTCCTACGAGCTGTACCTGCACAAGCGGGCCGCCGGCGAGGACCCGGACCAGCAGCACCGCGCCGAGCTCCTCGACGACCTGGCCGTCTTCCTGGACAAGTATGCAGTAACAATCATCATGTTTCGTGAATAGATTGTTGTTCTCTCCGGGGCGCAACTTTTCCATACTGCCGTGAGGAAAAAACGAATGTGGGGCGGGGCGGGGGATGTGTGGCCGTCTGGCGGGGCGAGACACGGGAACCCTCTCAGCGGGACTAGCGATGCGACCTTGCTCTGCCTCCGCAGGTTCGGCCTGGACGGCGAGCACTGCGTGCGCCGCACGCTCTGCGACCTGCAGACGCGGCCCGCCGCCAAGGGGGGCTTCATGGAGGAGACCCTCAAGGCCCTCTTCACGTAAGCGCGCTGGTGGCCATCCGCTCGACTTATTGATTCACTTTATTTTTCTATTTTATTTTCTCTGAATTTATTTTTAGGTTTGCCGGCGACGGCCCGGCGTCCGGCGCCTCCAACTCCACCTGCGCAGCGCGCTTCCCTCGCGGCGTGTCCATCCTGGACGCGCGGCCCGACCTGTACGATCACAAATAAAGACTCTGGAAACGAAAGAAAACGGAGGGACAGTTTATTTCGCGAGGGCCGGGCAGGTGACACCGCGGATCGTGCCGCCGGCCCTTCCCCACACGCCGTGGGGTGGGGTGGGGTGGGGGTGGGGTGGGGTGGGGTGGGGTGGGGTGGGGTGGGGTGGGGTGGGGTGGGGTGGGGTGGGGTGGGGTGGGGTGGGGTGACGGAATGCCCTTCGGCTAGACTTCGGGCCCGTTCGGCTTCACTCGGTCCGCCTCGGCTCGCGGTGAGGGGTAGTCCGAGCGGAGCGCCCTCCCTCCCTCCAGCGGCCGCGCCAGTCGGCGGTGGCGAGGGCAGGGCGTCGCGTCATCCTCCGCGTCGGACCAGAGCACCCAGCGGGGCGCGCGACGACGCAGCCGGTGCAGGGGCTTCCCTCTCACCATGGTGAGTGTGGCCGCCAGCGTGACCGGGGCGCCACTGCCTGGGACGACAGGCTCACCGCGTCACAGCGTGACAGCGGAACCATAACGTGACCGTTGGACAGAGTGACAAGTTGATTGTGAGCGGCAATGTGCCGTGTGACAGCGGTGTCCGTCATGGGCCTGAGCCACGAGCTCGGCGTAACCCCACGAGAGACGGGATTTCAATTTTTGATGAGTTTTACGACTGATCTGAATGTCGGACGTCGAACGCCTCATAAAATTCTCCATCAGAAGCGAAAGGGAACTGTGACGGATATTAAGGCGTGTCAGAGGTGTCAAATGGTGACGGGCGGCGGGCAGGGCAGAGGGAAGAGTTTGGAAACTTGGTTATTTCTTTGACGGACGGTGATGCCGACAGACATGAGGTGACCCACTTGTCGAGTTACCAGTCAACTCGCCTCGTAGTCATCGGCCGCACGCGAAACGCATTAAAAATCCATCGACCGGGCATGCAGCCGTGCAGCCCCTCGCGCAGCCGAGGCTTCCATCCCCCCCCCCCCCAAAAAAAAAAAAAAAAAGAAAAGAAGGCGGACGAATACCCGCGCGGTTGTCGTTAGGGAAAAATAAAATTGGGTTTCGACGCGGAAAACCCGGTCGCCACGGGGCGGTGACGCGAACACTGGCAGGCAGGCCGGGTTTTTGTGCTCTTGGTGTTGGCGGGGCCGCGGCCGGGCCGTACGGCGGTGGGGCCGCAGGGCACCGCAGGGCCACTGCATCTCGCAGCCATTGTGTGTCGAGGGTGTGTACACGGGCTTTATAGCGAGCGGGGTGAGAGTGGGGCTGCCTGCCTGCCGATCCGAAGCCCGGCCGGCCCCGCTCCGCCCCGCGCAACCCCGCGCAGCCCCGCGCAGCCCAGGCGACACCTCGACACCCTCCACCGTCTGGCACGCCCCGCCGCGCCCCGCCGCGCCCCATCGCACGCACATTACGTCCCCGATCCACCGCCTTGGTGGGGCCCACATGCGGTGACTTTGACGAGCGCGCGCTCGTTTGTCGTTTGTCGTGTGAAACGCCATGCAGCGCGGGGCCTCTTGGGAAGCAAAACCGATCCGCCGACGATGCGCGGGGCCTCTTGGAAAGCAAAACCGATCCGCGCTTGCATTATTCAAGGCGAGAGCCCGCCAACAATGCTGCGTTGCGACCAGCGCACTCCGCACGCGGGGAGTAGCGGCGGCGCCGTTTAAAAAGGGGAAGGGGGGGGGGAAGCGGAGACAAAGGGAGGAGCGAATATGAAAGGCGAAACCTCGACGAATCCGGGACCTCTCACACACGTGCGCGTTAAATGACGTCGGCAAGTCCGCCCCCTGCCCCCTTCCCAGCCCTTCCTTCTGCGCGAGAGGTCGTTCAAACGAAATACAGCCCTTTTTATTTCGGTTTTTCGTCATTTTGCATCAAATCTTTCCGATCTGAATTCGTCCGAGGACCTATGGATTGTTCCCTCCGTTATTGAGCGCGGACGGAATGCCATATTCCTGCATCGGCATGCGGCGAGGCACGCCTTGGGCACTTGCCTGCCGGGCCGGGAAAGCCAGGCGGGGAAAGCGGAAAGTCAGAGAAAGGTGGAACTAGAGCGGGAAAGCAAGTGTTGCGAAGTCAGGGAAAGCTGCGTGGGAAAGCCTCGTAGTGAAGGGCAAAAGGCGCGCGGACCGCCAGGCAGTCGTCCTGCCGCCTGCGGAGCCGAGCGCAGGCAACCCAATGCACCCGTGCGCCGCGGCACTGCCCACGGCCAGGCGCTGCTCCCAGCCCGGCAGGCAGGCAGGCAGGCAGGCAGCCCGGCCCGCATTGCTTCCCAATGATCCTCCGCTCCTCTTTTTATTTCCTCTTCTTGCTGCCCGCCCGCCCCATCTCCATTTTCTTCCTCGGCCCGGAGCAGCTTTTAATCACCCGGCTGGCGCGGCTTGTCGTGGTGAGGCTGAGATAAGGGACCCCCCCCCCCCCCCCGGTGGGGCCGGCGGGCGCTGGCGGCCCGGCGCCCCTGAATCTCTTTTTGAGTCGGCCAGGCCGGCCGGGCCGCGTGCCGGGGGCATCTTCGCGCCAAGATTACCTTTAGCTGCCGCTGTCCCGCCAAGATTAAATCATCTCCCCGAAAATCGAATATTTATGAGGTGTGAGGGTTTATGAGGTTTCTATCCGAAGCACTGCTGCTGCTGCTGGCCGTGCACCGAGAGCGAAATTTGTTCTCCTCCGCGAGTTCCAATAAATTCATACGCCCTCGAACAAGGCCATTGAACGTTTTCCGATATTTAGCGCAGTCTGCCGTTGTTTTTCGTGTCTACATGCTCACGGGCTTGTTGCAACCACTCACAACCCTGCCAGCCGCTGTTATGAACTACGCAGCGCCGAGCTGCCGATCAAGTGCACCGCTGCTGTGGCCGCTGGCGAAGTGACTGGCAGCGTCGGGGCGTGGCGGGGCGGGGCGGGGCGGGGCGGGGCGGGGCGGGGTGAGCGGCAGCGGCAGCCGGTAGGTGACCTGCTGCTCGGAACTTCCCCCACTCCTGCGCCGCCACCCCGCCGCACTGTCCAGCCCCCCAAGTAGCCCCGTCCGACTCCACTCGACCTGCCGCAGGGGTCCGCCCCGCCCCGCCCCGCCCCGCCCCGCCCCGCCCCGCCCGGTGTGGGACTGTTGGCAGGCAACCGACCCGACCCCCATCGGCCGGTCGCCGCCGGCCCAGCGCTGAGATAGGTGTCTGGGGAGCGGGGTGGGGCGGGGCGGGGCTTCAGGCATACGTGTGTGACGAGGGTCAGGACCGCCGGCGCCACCACGACGACCGTCCACACGACCCACGCGGTTTTCAATTCCGAATGAGTGGAGGGCCGTGGAGGGACTTAACCACTCACCCACTAACCGCTCACACGCACTCACACACGCACGCGCACACACACTCACACAAACATACGCTGAGCACTGAGATGGTGCAGGGCTCCTTTCCCCCGCCCAAACAGGGTCCGATCGTCTCCAAAGAACAATAAAACGACGTGCTTTCGGTGCGTTTGCGAGAAGCGACTTTGCCTTCAAGAACCTCCTAGCCCCGCCTGGGCCGCCTCCGCTCCCTCGGCAGCACGGGGCGTGCCGGCACGGACCGCAGGCCGCGGGGAGGGGGGGGGGGGGTCATTACAGCGAGTGGCCCCAAAGGGGTGGGGCCCGCGGGGGTAAAGGGGGCGATGAAGGACATCCAGTCACAGCTGCACACGGGAGTCCCGGCCAGCGCGGCCAGCCGGCCAGCGCTCGCCGGTCAAAGGAATAATGGAGTCTCGGCGTTGGAAAATGAATGGTCTTCTCGAACGCACTCGGCAGAGAGACGAACAGACAGAAAAACAAACAGACAGACAGACTGACACGGACGGACGGACGGACGGATGGACGGACGGAGAGAACGGGTGTGGCCATGCCTTTCCTCATACAGTCCGATCGATTCTCTGGCCTCGCCTTGGCTGCATGGCGTCCCGCTCCTACTCTCCAAGTCGCTGGCGAGGCGCGGCGGTGTGGCGGCCTGATGCGGCAAGCCCTGGTGATGGCCCCGCCCCGCCCCGCCCCGCCCCGCCCCGCCCCACCCTTCGTTTTGTTCCACGCGCGCAAGCAAAAAAATTAGAAAAAGAAAAAAACCGGAAAAGTTATCAAACTCAATTATAAGTTGATTTTGCGATAACTATGCACTCGAAATCGGCTCGCTCACAAAAAAGTTTCGCCGACCGACCGCAGAGCATGCCGCGCGCAAAAAAAGAGAACTCCCGCACTCATGTAGCAGTCCTGCCAACGAACTAGATTTTAGTTGGTCGGAGCTGGTGGAGACGGTTTGCTTGCGACAGGACTTATTTCGTGCTGAACCGAAGTGAAGCTCAGAGGGAGTCGTCGCGACGTCTCGTCCTGCCCTACGCCAAGTGGCGCGGCGACGCGGTCACAGTGGGCCGCACGCACGGCAGCGGAGGGGCGCTGGAGGAGCTGCTGGAGGAGCAGGGCGCTCGAGCGGCACGGCGGGGCGCAGCGGCGCAGCCAGGCGACGCCAAGACGTGAATTTATCGTGCTACTTTGGCAACGATAAAGAAGCTGGGGGGCGGTGTGCATCTAGCGGCAGCACACTTTAAAAAGGCGCAGGGCGAGCCGAGTGGCGCGGAACAGCGCGGGGTAGCACGGCCTGACAGGCGGGTCGGGATCGGCAGCGGCGGAGAGCAGCTTGTTGTCATACACCAAGCGCCGCCTCACATTCAGAAATGTTTTCTCCGTGTTTAACTAAAAATAAATTTTTAAAAATGGAACTCTACACCCCCTCCCCAGTCTTAATGGGGAGGCCTCCTGCTTTACTTCGGTGTTCGGGATGGGAACCGGTGCTATCAGGTAACTGGGGTTAATCCGATCCAGCGACTTCGATATCGTACGCCGGGGGACCCAGTAGGACCCGAGCCGCCGACACGGCCCAACATGGGCAGAGTAGAGTAAGGCAGAGACGATAGAGAGACAGAGAAAGAAAGAAAGAAAGAGAGTAGTTTTGGGAGCTTTTGTTTGCGCAGGGTGGTCGGTACCAAGTGTACCCCCGCTGTCCGGCGCTCCCAGACCCGAACATGCAGTCAGTGGGCCAGCTTCAAAGGACTTATCAACTCCATCCGACGAATCGGAATGGACCCACTCGCGACCAATTTCGAGTGGCTGGCTCGATCGGGGATCGAACCAGTGCCGAGGCCAATCCGCCGAAGCGGACTGCTTTTTAGACACCCGGGTGTAATGGCCTGGATTGAGCCTAGACCACTACACCACCCTGACTTGCACGTCTGCCGAGTGTTGGACGACGGGTTTGAGTCGCAGTGGGAGAAAGCCACTCGAAAAATGATAGGAAGCAGTGGGATTCGAACCCCGGACCTCACGGTCGAGGGCCGACGCCTTTCCGCTCTCAGCCACCACGGCTCATGGCTGACGCCGATTGCAGCGGGCTCTTGACGCGACAATGAGCAGCGGTCAGAAAAAAAAGTTGTATAGTTAATAAGATTTGAACCGCCGTTCCTCGTACCGGGAAACCGACGGGTCTACACCTCCAGCCGCCAAGGCAGATGATGGTTATCGCGCATTGCTGTGGGTTTAAAGCACACTGGTGGAGGCAGCGAAAAAAAATAAAATATTCGTGTGTGGAATAGCAGAATGGCTGGAACGGTGGCTGACAGCGAGCGCGGCCATCGCTCTGTCTCCCTCGTCTCCCCGTGAGTGCGAGAGAGACACTCGGCGCCATCCAGCCCGCTGCGGCGGGCTGCGGGGTGAGGGCCCCGCGGCCCGGCCCGTGCCAAGGAAAATCAATTTCCCTGACCTTCACGCGGTGTAGGGTGCAAGGGACGCCGCGCCCAGGCTGCCCCGGGACGCACCGCTAGCCTCGCGCCGATCCTGTTTACCAGATGTTGTTGCCCCCCCCCCCACCCCCCGCCCCACTGCCCCCAGGCAGGCAGGCAGGCAGGCGATATCCACAGCCTCCCGATTTCGGTTTTGCTGCGCGACCTTGTTTGCGATGTAAGCAGCAGCTGCGCAGGAAATCCAGTGTGCCGCTCATGGCCGCCTCCAGCAGCCTTTATAAGCACACTGCGAAAAAAACAAAAAACAGAAAATAATTTTTTGCCGCGACTAAAGCAGTAGTGTGGGTAGAAAGCCAGCCGGTGGCACCGCGGGTCACTCGGTGTAGACGGTGTGAGCTCCCCGCCGCGCCGCCCTGTCTCACAAGGTTCTCTGGCGCCGTGGGGGAAACGGCTTTTTGCTCGCGAACACGAGCTGGGCGTTGATGTAGGCAGACCCGCAACACCAGGCCAGGCCCGGCCAGGCCCTTGAGCCCGCGGGCCCGCGGGTCTGTTGCGTTGCCATGATGGCTTTGCCGCACATCCCTCACCCCACACCCTCCCGAGAGCCTCGCATTCGTCCTTGCCCCCTCCCCGGTCGACCCACAAGAACAACGTCGCGAGGGAACAAGCCGCGTCGGGAGACAATTTTCAGCTCACCCCGAACGCGAACAGGGCGAGAACAGCGTAGGGCGTCAGCGTGACTCCGCACGTAGGCCTGCAATATCGTTAATTAATTTCCCTCGGCCATTTTTTTTTATACCTGTGTTCGTAAGGGGTACAGTCGTTAGCAACGTTTTACTTCATCGATTCAAGTTTTTTTTTTTTTTTTTTTAGGGAAGTCGCAACAAAACCTGTGTGTGTGTGTGTGGTTTGCCGCTGGCTTCACCTTGCCCTGGGCCTTGTTCGCAGGGGCTGGCGTGCCACGCCGTCGTGCTGCTGCTGGGGCTGGCCGTGCTGTCGCCTGTGCTGCACCTCGAGGTAGGTCCGGTCGCCGCCTCCGAGAGGCAGTCATCATGCATCGTCACGACCACAGTCGGCTCTAAACACACACAAAAAAAGACAGAAAACAAAAACTTTCCCGCTTGATTCACAATGACACTTCGGCATGCCATGCAGTGGCATGGACGTACGAGCCTGTACATCGCATCGGGCGCCGCAAACCAATCAGAAACGCGAGGTGGGAGGGGAGGGGGAGGGGAGGGGGAGGGGAGGGGGAGGGAGGACGAGGTAGCAGGGGCCGAGCGGGAGGGGGATGGCAGTGTGAAGGGAGGGGCATAACTTTGTTCCGAGCCATTTGCGTCCTCCGTCCGCACTACTCCCCCCCCCCCCCCGCGGGGTGGGACCCCGAGCGGCCGGTCTGTCTCTCTCGCACCCGCACTGCGCGCCACGTGAGTGCGAAACAGAGAGAGAGAGAGAGAGAGAGAGAGAGAGAGAGAGAGAGAGAGAGAGAGAGAGAGAGAGAGAGAGAGAGAGAGAGAGAGAGAGAGAGAGAGAGGCCTCTGGGCCGCCCTGGAGATGATACTGGGACGGAAATGACACTGGAGGCGAGGGGCGAGTACTTTTGTCCAGGAAGCTTCTGTTTCGGCTCAATTTCAATCCGCAAAGAGGTTCGTTTTTTTCTTTCTTTCTTTTTTTTTTTTAGCCCCGTTGCTATGCGGGAAAGCAATCAACGTGTTTGACCGGGAAGAGTGACAGACATCCTTCATTAAGGCTGTCCCAAGACATTTCCCCTCTCTCGCTATTTATATCGATTAATTAAGTTAAACTTCAAAAGATGGGGCAGGGAGTGTTGGCGCGCGAGGGTCGAGGGCTGGCTGGCAGGGCGCAGAAGGATGCAGCAGAGGACAGCCGGGGAAGCGGGATGTGTCAAGTGCGCTGTTAGCAGGTCGCGCCGAGGAGCGGCGGATCGGCGCGCAATCTCGCCAAAGACGAACCGTCTCTTGCCAAGTGGGTCACTAAAGCCGCGACCCCAAAATATTTTTCCACGACCCAAAATAGGGTTGCGATCCCAAGGTTGGGAACCGCTGCGGTGGATGAAGGTAGATCAAGGGATGATTAAACGATTACCCCGGAGGCATGGGGGCTTCCGGGCGACTCCGGGGACAGCGGGACCGACTTCCGAGGAGAGCTGCACAGTAAAAAGTCTACGAAGCATCGCTTTGTAAATGCGAAGAAAACGAAGGCATTGTAAAATCTACGAAGAAACGCTCCCCATTATGAAGCAAAATCCTTCGTAATACGAAGCAATTCCACGATGCCTTCATTTTCTCCGTAGTTACGAAGCAGATTCTTCGTAGACTTTGTGCCGGCTGCCAGCAGGGCTCCGGGGCCGGAGGACCGAAGGACGCTGGGCCCTTTGTCCGCGGTCCTCGTCGCGCTGTCTCCCTCGGCCGCCAAGGGCAGGGCCGTAGGGCGAGAGAGACGCCGCGGCCACAGCCACGCGGAGGCACCCTGCTGCTTCATCGCGTCGTGTTTCGCCGTCCATAGTTTGGATGAATAATGGCTCGATGGCCCGCCCCGCCCCGCCCCGCCCCGCCCTGCCCCACCCCGCCCCGCCCCGCCCCGCCCTGCCCCACCCCGCCCCGCCGGGCCGCCTTGAGCGCTCCGCGGGCCTGGCTCTTCCAGCAGCGACGCCAAAAGGAAAATCAAAACAACACCGCGGGGCGTTCGGCCGATTCTTTTAAAGTCGCTTCTCGTGTTGCGGAGTGGAGCGCTGCCACTACCTTCCGCCGCCACCGCGCAATGCACCGACACTAACGCCCTCGCGCGTATCTGCATTTCCACAGCGATATTTTTTTTTGTTGTTTTTTTTTGTTATCGTTGTTTTTGTTCTTGTTCATCGCGCGTCTTCTTCTTTGTCTTCGCGATCCGGTCCGAAGGGAAGGGACAAGGGGTTGGGGGTGGGGGGGGGGAGAGCACGAAATGATAGACCTGATCCCTTAATCCCAGAGGAGATCTTGCCCCGCTGCTGCCGAGGTCCGCCTGGCTGCGCCTGGCTGCGCCTGGCAAGAAGGGCTGTGCGTGCTCACAGCCGGGCGACGACGCGCCCGGAAAGAGATGGCGGCGTGTATCGGCCAGTCCCTCGCCGCCCCACCCGAATAAGCCAATAGAGGGGCCTAAGGCTCTGCTTCGCCCTGCTTGCGGCCGCCACACCACGGCGCGGCACGCGGCTGTGTTTATATCCCCCGGCTGTATAGCCTGTGAGCCTGCCAGGAGGTCGCTGTGGGTCGATATCGCGGCACTAGTGCAGTGCCACACAAAGGCCGAGTACCTCTCTCTCTCTCTCTCTCTCTCTCTCTCTCTCTCTCTCTCTCTCTCTCTCTCTCTCTCTCTCTCTCTCTCTCTCTCTCTCTCTCTCTCTCTATCTCTATCTCACGCACACACGCACGCACGCACGCACGTTGCGAAATCAATCCTTTGAGCAGCACACATGTGAGGCCCGGCCGCCTCCTGCGCAGGTCAGGGCGCACCGCAGGGATCAAAGCGGCGGGCGGAGGCGGGCGGAGGCGGGCGGAGGCGGGCGGAGGCGGGCGGAGGCGGGCGGAGGCGGGCGGAGGCGGGCGGAGGCGGGCGGAGGCGGGCGGAGGCGGGCGGAGGCGGGCGGAGGCGGGCGGAGGCGGGCGGAGGCGGGCGGAGGCGGGCGGAAGCGGGCGGAGGCGGGTGGAGGCGGGCGGAGGCGGGCGGAGGCGGGCGGAGGCGGGCGGAGGCGGGCGGAGGCGGGCGGAGGCGGGCGGAGGCGGGCGGAGGCGGGCGGAGGCGGGCGGAGGCGGGCGGAGGCGGGCGGAGGCGTTTGACTCGGCAGCGCGGCTGGAGTGGCAGAGTGGCAGCGTGCGGTGGATTTGGATCGGAATCTTGGGCAAGTTTTTGCCGCGGTTCTTCTCCAGCCGACGCGCGCCGGGGCCACCACACCAGGCAGGCAGGCAGGCAGGCCCCCCGCAGAGCGTCGCCGCAGCGGTATTCATGTGGCGGCGGCGCGGTGGCCGGGGATGGGAGGGGAGGGGAGGGGATGGGAGGGGAGGGGTGGCCGGATAATTGTCTCCCAGCCACAAAGCCAGCCGAGGGGTCATTTCGGCCCCGGGGCTGAATGAAGCCTCATGTAGCATGGCGGTGGCGGCCGCGGCTGCTTTCCATCACGTTTTTTTTTTTTTTTTTTTTTTTTTTTTTTTTTTGCTTTTATCCTGCCGATCGTGACCGGCGGCTTTCCGCGACGTCCGGCCGCCACAGCGCGTGGGTGTTGTATCGAGACGGAAACGCCACCGGAGAGTGTCCTCCCAGTGGGCCCGGACAATTTTTCTTCCCCGTTGCGACACAGAAAAGGATACCCGAATCACCGGTGAATTTGGTTTAGTCCCATGGTTCCACCGAAATATAATTCACTTGGCATTTTTTTTTTTTTTTAAATAAAGTGAGTATCACTGGTTTCGTTGGTCGAAGGCTGAGATGGCCTAGACGCCGGAGACCAGGAAGAGGGAACGGGGCGCTTGATTTCATGGGCCCAGCCGGCTAGCCGAACTCTGAAGCGGCGGCGGCGGCAGGACTCTCCTAGCCCCTTCTGTCTCTCTTGGTCTCTCCTGGCCTCTCCTCGCGTACCCGGGCCAGCCAGGGCTTCAAAGACCACCACGAAATATTACTTTCTGGTGGCGCTGGCGTGCCGAGGCGTGCCCGGGGTGGGGCTTCGGGAAATAGGGTTGAGGCCCCACCCCGCCCACCCCGCCCCACCCCGCCCCACCCCGCCCCACCCCGCCCCACCCCGCCCCGCCCTCCTTCTGCAGCTGCTCATTTTGGCGCGCCGAAGCCAGAAGCCACTGCCGTTGGTGCCATCCGCTTGGGGTCAGAGTCCAAACCACTCGCTGTTGGCGCAAGCAAGCAAAGCTATCAGTGAAAAAAAAAAAAAAAAGGCAGACAGACTGGGTGACACGCGATATACCTCACACCCGAGTGACTCTTATAACGTTGCACTGTTTTTTTTTTTGTTTTATGGAGCATAAAGGATCAATCATTAAATTCTTTCCTCTGTGTGTGTGTGTGCGCGTCGCAACTGTGGGAGTGCACAACGCGGCCGGCAGCGTGTCTCTCTTTCCAACCCAATCAAACTAAGCCCCCGCCTTGTTGCAGGTCTCCGCCAGGGCCACGGCGCCCCAGCCTCCTCAGGCGGCGCTGGAGGTGGCCGACAAGGGTGAGTCGCTGCACTTCGGCTACTACACTGTGCGCGCACCGCGGGCCGTGATATCGGCCGAGCTTCGTGTGAGGAGGCTGCAGGCTCCAGGTTGCAGCACGGTCACGGTGGTGTCTTTGTGCAACAGCGCTGCCCGTGGCCGCCGCCCTCCGGCAGCCCAGCTCCACCGCCAGGCCCACGCCCGCCTCCGGCCGCGCCGACGACGACGATGAGGAGGACGACGACGAGGACGACGAGGACCTGGAGGAGGAGGAGCAGCACTACGAGGACGAGGAGGACCAGGGCGACGCCGACGAGGAGGACGACGAGGACGACGAGGACGACGACGAGGCCTACCAGGAGGACATGCAGGCCCTGAAGCACACCGACGTGGACCGGCAGCTGCTGCTGTTCAAGAGCGAGCTGGAGTGCCCCGACGTGGACTACGACAAGATGAAGGTGCGTCCCGAGTCCACAAAGTTTGAAATTCTTTCTGCCGGTTCGCGGTCCCGCCGCCTCGTTTCTCTCGCCCCGACACACGCACTCACTAATGCAACACCGTTTGGACCCGTTAAGCCGGACGCGCCGTGAAAGGGAGAGAGAAAGAGGATGATGCCCGGTGAATGGCTGCCGCACACGCCGGGTGAAACAGTAGCCGAGAGGGAGGTAGATACGGGGTTAGGCACAAAGGCGGACAAACAGACAAACATGCAGACAGACCGATCCCAATCCACTATACCGCTCAAGGACGCCCGTGGTGGCTTTCACGTGTGAGCGTGGAAGGGGTTGGGGGTTGGCAGGTGAGAGAGGGAGAGGCTGAGCGAGAAAACGGAATAGAAATGGAAAAGGGAAAGCGAGAGAGAGGGGGAGGCGGGGCGGCATTCTACGTTAATTAATTTCCCAGGATGTCTCTTTCCTGATAGGGACCCCGAACAAACGAATCTCTGTGGCGGCATGGCCGATATGGGTCCCAGTAATTAACTACAACAGCCACAGTGGAGGGGCCTCTGTACAGCGCACGCAACCATGCGGACGCCAAACGCGCGAGACGCGTCAGCGGTTCGAATCCCGGCGAAGCCGTTGCCATTTTCTGCTTTCGAAAACAGGGCTTTTCCTCTCGACTGACGCGGGAATATTCCAATAATAAGAGTGGCCGCCGGTCGTGTTTAGTGGAGCAGGTATTTACGGGAGTGTCCTTGTCTTCCGTGCGGATGCCGCATAACTGATGTTGTTGTTGTTGTCAGGACAAGATGCTGCGGCACTACGAGAAGCGCATGCGCGGCGCTTACGCCTCCGGCAAGGGCATCCTGCTGAGCTTGCTGTTCATCCACCTGGACAAGAACAAGGACAGCCACCTGGACCACGCCGAGCTGGACAAGGTGAGGGGAAAAAAGGGAAAGCCCGAAAAACCGTTTGAGGGGGCCTTAATGGCTTTCCGGCCTGGCGGCGATCCAGGAGTGCGCGGCGCTGGAAAACCGCCATGCCCTGCTGACAAACACGCTTCGAAAGCAGGGTGCGCCCCGGAATGGGAATGCGACTCGCACCGGTCTTTTTTTTTTTTTTTTTTTGGTTGTTGTTGTGGGTGTGTGTGTGTGTTTGCTGAAGGAAGCTACGCGCTGGTTGGTGCTCCAGGTGCTGTCCGAGGTGCACGCCGACTGGCCCGAGAACTGCCGGCCCTCGCTGCTCATCATCCACGACGACAGCGACGGCGACGAGGTGCTCAGCAACGAGGAGTTCGTCAAGTCCTTCAACAAGACCAAACGTAAGCGGCCGGCCGGCGAGGGCCGCCACCACACAATGCTTGACCTAGTGCTCTCACGCCAAAGTTTCTCGCAGCACTCCAACTTTGCGTTAATTCCAACACGCTTGGCGGGTTTGGCGCGCGCGCCAGCGTGCGCGGCAAATGGAGCCAAAGCCAGCGTGGCTTCACCTTGCTCACTCTGACCGCAGTGAGCTACCCCATCGAGGGCGTGTCGCTGGTGACGCTGGACAACGACTTGCAGTGGGTGGCGCAGCGCGCCAAGCAGGGCGACAACGTGGAGCTGGCCTGTGACGTCAGCGGCACCCCGGCGCCGCCCATCGTGTGGGAGCGCAACGGCGTCTACCTGGGCGCCTCCAAGGTGAGCACCACCGGCGTGCCGTTAGGACGCCGCAGTCACACTGTGCGCTCACCGCCACGCCTGGCCACGCCCTGCACAGCCCGCCGGCGCCGGCGCGGCTGGCGCCACGGAGGAGCCGCCGCACTACCCCGCCGTGGACCTGGGGCTGCGCGTCTTCGAGGACGGCTCCCTCTTCATCCCCAACACCAACATGTACCACGCGGGCAACTTCTCCTGCTACACGCCGCGCAACACGGAGGTCGTCCAGAACCACCACCTCGACGTCTACAGTGAGTGCACGTCACCTTGTCTTTCAGGACCAAAAACTGACAAAAAATATTTTTAAAAACTAAAAAAAAAATTGTACAATACCAGAAGAAAAACGTTACTTTTTTTTAAAAAAATTGTTGTTGTTGCGCCGACTAAATGCCGTCCTCCTGGCCGCAGCCACGCCCACCGTGACCGTGGAGCCGCGGGTGCAGACGCGGCAGCCCGGCGAGGACGCCGTGGTGTTCTGCCACGTGACGGGCGAGCCCTTCCCCCAGGTGCAGTGGCTGAAGGGCGAGGAGCCCCTGCGCGCCACGGACCCGCGCAAGTACGTCACCATCGGCAACGGCACCGAGCTCCGCATCCGCCACGTCGACTTCACCGACACGGGCGTCTACTTCTGCCAGGCCAAGTCCGGCGTGGGCACGACGCGGGACATGAGCACGCTCATCGTCATGCGCCAGGACGCGCAGTGTGAGTGGCCGCCGGGGGTTCCAATACCGAAAAAAAAATTTAAAAAATCGCCAAAAAATTAGACTGACGTTCTTGTGGCCTGCTGCAGCGCTTAAACTACAGACCATGCAGCACCGGTTCTTCGTGTTCCACGACCGCGGCGTCTCCATCCACGAGCCGCGCTCCTGTCACATGCACCACTACATCCGGCCCGCCACCGTCGTCCCCGGCACGCAGGTCAGTCCCGCAGACCGCAGGGCGAGACACCCCGCGCGTGGCGATACCCCGCGCGCCGTGCCACCCGCCGGGGTATCGTCGGGGCGCAGTGGTACAACCAACCCCGCTTTGCCTTCAGAGCGCGCTGTGCGGCGACGACGTGGACAAGCGCTGCATCTGGGGCGAGGCGCTGAACGTCGAGGACCGCTACATCTACGTGACGCAGCCCTACCTGGACCGCATCATCGTCATCTCCGTGCCGCTGCTGGCCGTCGTGGAGGTGGGTCTTGTTTCTGCCAAACATGCGTTCGTCACGTTCGGCATTGCTCACACCTTCGGCTGACTTCGGCTGACTTCGGCTCCCGCAGGCCGTGGCCACCGACAAGTTCCCCGTCAGCTTGACCTACGTGCCCCACACGAGCCAGGTGTGGGTGCTAAACTGGCGCAGCGAGCAGGACCGCGGCGCCAAGACCATCCAGGTACGTGCCGACGCACGCGGCGGGCCTGCGAGCGCCTGCTGAGTAGAGGGTAGGCAATCCGACGCACGCCTGCGTGGCGGGCTTGCCTTCCTGAGCGCCTGCTGAGTCGAGGGTAGGCAATCCGACGCACGCCTGCGTGGCGGGCTTGCCTTCCTGAGCGCCTGCTGAGTAGAGGGTAGGCAATCCGACGCACGCCTGCGTGGCGGGCCTGCCTACCCTCCAGGCGCCCTGCCGCGGACTGGAACCCGGACTGTTGCAGGTGATCCGGGACGCCGTCGAGAAGCGCAAGCACGTGACCGTGCACCTGGAGCCCGTCCGCGGCCAGTTCGACCTGATCCAGGGCCTGTTCCTGCCCCCGATGGGCCGTGTAAGCATCCCTCCCCCTCCCTCTCTCTAACCTCTCTCCGGCTCGCCGTCATGCCCAGCTTGTTGTCGTCCAGGACCTGATGCGCGGCATGCGGTTCGGCTACGTGTCGCACGCGCGGCGCCAGGCGCTGTCCAAGGTTGACCTGGAGGAGCTGCGCTACGCCCGCACCGTGGACCTCAGCCGCTACTCGTGCGTGCCCGTCGACGTGGCCTTCTCCGCGCTGTGTGAGTCCCCTAACGACCTCGGGTTCAAATACCGCCAACTACTTTTTTTTTTTTTTTTTTTTAAATAAATATTTTATTACTTTGTGCGACTTCGGTTTCGCAGACGGGTTCGTCATGGTGCGCTGCCAGAACCCTCGCACGGGCCAGGACTCGAAGCTGCTCCTGCTGGACTACATGACGGACGCCGTGCTGGCCCAGTTCCCCAACCTGGCGGGCCGCGTGTACGTGACGCCCGACTCGAGGAAGCTGGTGGCGCTGCAGGACGGCAAGCACGGCGTGGACATCGTCGTCATGCGCATCACCCGTGAGTGACGCCGCCACCCCGCGCCGCCCCAACACGAGTGCCTTGACGCCATGCTGTTTCATTTCCTCCGTAGCGATGGGCCTGTCCTTCCACTTCGACATCCGCAGCACGCTGAACGTGAGCGACGTCGCCTTCTACCCGTCCACCTCCGCCCACGGCTACGACCTGTTCGCCACCACCGTGGACAAGGACGACGTGCTCTTCCTGGACCTCTTCACCGGTAAGAGTCTAGTCAAACACGAAGCGACTCTGGAACCGAGGTGGATTTGAACGCGCGACCTTCTGTCCTGACTGTGCAGGCCAGGTGGAGATGATCACGGGCGCGGGCAAGCCGCTGCCGGCGTCCAAGGCGCGCTTCGGCGCGGCCAGCCGGCCCATCTACTCGCCCAGGACCTTCGACCGCTACCTGGTGTCGCCCGGCTACGACGCCGTCTTCGTCATCAACGGCCACGCCCGCGCCGTCAACTGCGAGGTCGGCGGCGTGGACGACCCCCGCCTGGTCGTGTGGGCCGCCAGCATGCCCGCGTAGGCCGCCTGCACGCGCCACCCTGCTGTCCCGCGGCTTAGGGACGGGCCCCGAACCACCATCGCGCACCCAGCCCTCCTCCCTCACGGCGTCATGAGGTTGCTGGTTTTATAGTCAATACGTCATCGTCGTTCCCCGAGAGCCGCGCGCCAGTCACGGTGTAGGGTGGCCGTCTACCCGGCGACACGCTCACGACAAACGTCGACCACCGTAGAAAGGCACTTCCGCAGGCCACGCCACCCAGTGGCAACCCTAGTCTGCAAACCCCTTCCTCCCCACCCCTTTCTCTCTGAGGCCCCGCCCCGCCCGGCCCAGTAGCTGTCCCGGTCCTTGCCAGTGTAGCGATAGCGCCCCGACCACCTCAGCTCAGAGCACGCCCCCTTCCCCACCCCATCCCCGGCGGAGTCGCCGTATTTTCCCAGGAAATGATAGGGATTTATGGCTCGCTCCGAGGTCCTTCCAAACCGGATCGTGGGAGTGATACCGAACGTACGCGAAAGTCGTGCTCTCTTCCCCGGAGAGAGCGTCATGTTGCTACCGTAGTACGCTGCAGTAGAGATTGATTATGGTACTGTTTATATCATCTCAAGATATCGATGTAATTTTTAAGCTATCGTAAGTTCACTACTTTTAAACGGATCACGTTGTTGTTAAGGCAGTTATTGACTTGTACCTAAGATTAATTATTTTGATAGAATCTGTCCTGCTCGAATTTTCTCCCTGATCTTAGCCGCCTTTACATTCCAAGTAGAAGGTCTAAGTGAAACTGTAACCATCAAAGAGTAATGTCTAAAATAAGTGGGATCCTCTTATTGTTATTTTTTAGATTATTTGCACGTGGGACAGGATTTGTCAAGTTATTTAAGCCCACTGAGTCCGAAACATTCTAGATGGTCAATAAATTTATGCATGTTTTAAAAATGAAGATATGACGTAGGTTAAACGATGCCTTCCATGGTAGATTGCTTCAAAATAAAAAGTAACGTTAAAGCTTGCGATTTGCAGTGCACTGGATGAACATAATACCAGTCAGAAAAGTTTGTTTTTGTAAGAAGTGAGCAAAGAAAATCACTCAAGATCGTGTAAACGATGCAGAATGTATGGTTGTAGGAAGTAGAAGTACTACTTGTGAGACTGAAAAGAAAGAAAGAGAGAGAGAGAGTAAAAGTTGCTGTGAAAGTATGTAGACTTAGAAACACAAAGTGAGCTTGGAACGCTAATTTTAAAGAAAAATGCTGTATGACAGAATGCCCATGTATCTATATGTTATATAAAAGAATAACGATGAATGAATGATGATCACCGTGCAAATCAAAGGTCTCGTTGAACTTTTTAAATATAAATGAAAACTGGGGTAGTTGAAGACCTTGCGGATTTAACTGTCGGACCGGCAACGACCCATGACAGATGCCTTGAACGCACAAACCTGTTCGACAGATATCTCGCACCCCACGACAGCATATTGAACTACCTTGGACCACAGTTGTGATACAATCTGTTTCCTGGGGACTACTCCTCTTATCAGTAGATGCAAAAACAGGCAGCAAGAAATAATATATTTATATAACCCTTGTTTGCCTGCAGAGACATCGAGGATTTAATCATTTGAATCATATCATTTTAAGCAGAATAAACGAATGTCCAGATCCCCTCAATCACCCTCTTCGGAGAAAATGAAGCAACAGAGGACGGCCGTTATGTATGGACAATGCTTATACAAACCTCTGTACCCCAATGTGTCTTCTGTCTGTTCTGTTTCCTGTAGAAATAAAACCACTCATGCTAGTCTGTTTTCATTTTTTTAAAAATCACCCTCACGGACTACGGTTGGCACAACGACAGGCGGTCGTCTCACACGTACAAATCTGCGTCGGGTTTTAAAACCGCCCTTAAATCGCGCCGTGCAACTTGAATTTCTCATCTTACCGCTCCTTTTTGCAAGCATTGGAGATGAGAAATTAGAGGGGTCTTCAGCGCTTTCCTAAACAACAACTTTGTTGGTGATAGTCTGCCCACATCGTTTCTTGAAGTGAAATGGGATGTCACGTCGTCCGCGGTGCCGCAAGGGCAGGGTCTTTCCAGCTGAGACCCAACCTGCTCCTCTGCTCCAACCTGAAAGTGAGCGGCGCCGCCGCGGACCGTGTGCCTGCAAGTGACAGGAGGTTATACCATCACCACAGTGGTCACTCTTTGGCCCGGTCTCGTCGTATTTACTTCCGAGGAGCTTCACTGCTGTCCACCGTCAACCGCGGTTTTTTGCCCAGTCCTCCTCTGCAGACGCGAACCATAATCATCAGCAGGATCATCGATGCCTTCCGCGATGCAGACATCACTAGCATCGAGGGACTGTCCAGGTTTATACTGGAGTCGACACCAGTCACTGCCGTCTCCAGTGTGTACGAATCGTCTCTGGCTCTTACCGGCCTCCCCGGCGTGGCTAACTTAGTCTTGTGCAGTACGGTCTTGCAGCTTCTTTTCAACACCCCAGCCATCGTCTACATGGTACGAGTCATTGCTTGTCGACGTTTACTGTTACCATCATGAAATAGATGCCTTATTTATCTCTTGTTTCAGTCAAAGTGGACGACCCGGAAAGAAAAGCATGTTGGCGACATGGTCGCAATTAAGGCATCTCTTATGCGTTCCCCCTCTCGTGAAGGTTTTCTTAACGTAAGTTTCATTACTGTAAGTTGGAGCTTGTCTAATGCCTGGATGTTTTCAACAGAATTTTTTTCTTGTCATGTTTCAGTTTGCCAGAACGAATGCTGATCTGACTAAAGCATATGGCTGCCAAAACTACAAGCTTTATATGACAATTTTCTATCAAGTAGTTTGTGTTACTGTTTCCTCTTTTGGAGTAAGATCCTTTCTTATGAACCAAAGTAATGGTAAGGACACTTAAGATGTAACTCTTGGGAGGTGCTTTGCTTAAAATTTATGACATTAATATTTTTTATGGATTTAAGGTGCAAGTGCAGCCCTATTACCATGGGGAGTTTGTCTAGGAGCACCTGACGCTACATTCATTCTTCCCGCTTTGAATCTTGTCCTGAACCTTCTGGTTGCGGAGGTTAGCATGATGTTCTGTTTGTATTGAGTTCCTTCCCCTATCTGATAATAAGCTTTTTTTTAAAAAACAATATTTTGCGTGTTTCTACAGGTTGCTCATTGGAAGCAGAAACATTCAGATGAGGGTTTAAAAATGACCCTTAGAAGAGCTTCTACTCCTTTTAAACCACGGCAGTTACTGATTTTGAATATTAGACGGCTCTGCACAGTACCATTGCTAGTTATTTATAGTGTAGTCCCATCTGTAAGTTATTTTGATTCCAATGTTAATTTGTTCCTAAATGAAAATGATATTGATAAAAAATCAATCTATGTGTTATTTTGCAGGGTTTGGCACTTCATTGGTTGGTCATGGCATCGTGTTCATTGAACACCCAAATTATCCTGACACACAGACTGACACGGCAAAGACTCAACATCCCCACCTGCTACTTTGAGACTGATGAACCTTACAGAAGTTTCCTGCATCATTTAAGGAATGATGTAGAAGTTCTGCGTAAGAAAGTCTGATGTTTTTAGTAAGTACTTGTTTGCATCTTAGAATTTTTGGTCTGGGATTAATACCAAAGACACTTGAAAACACAACTGACCTATTTATTTGAGTTTACGAACTCACATGTGTAGCAATATTTATAATAGTCTCATAAAATTTTCATCAAGTGTTAGCATCCTTAAAAAAAAAATTGCGCCACAAGTAAAATCAGATAGGATTTTGAAACAAAATAAAATAGGAGGGCAATCAGTTCATTAAGTACCTAATGATGTTGGGACTCAAGAGCAATAGGTATCAAGCCTCAATTTGCCATCATGTTCTGTCAGCCATAGCATATCTGCCATTGTTTGTTCAACAATAGCATCCTCTGCCTTCTCATGCATCTGTGGAAGGACACAAAAATAATTAATTTCTTGTATTAGTTTAAAAGAAGCTGTTTGGGATGATAAACTTACCCCTCTAAATTCATATTCATCTGGATGATATTTAAATTTGGGCCCAAAATTGCAAGTAACAGAACAGCTTTTGTGTAGTGACACAGCTGGATAATATGATCCAAAATAAATATCGGTAAATGCTTCTCCTTGGCATTTTCCATTTTTAAAAAAGATGATCTTGCTGCCAGGAAGAGGTTTCAGGTTCTTCAGTGTATCAACAACTTGGTCCTTTTCCTCATAATATAAATGACTTTTGAACTTAACCAAGGGCTGTAAAAAGTAAAATGCTGTAAGTAAGAGGACTGATTTTAATGGCATGTTGGATAAATTATTTAGTTACCTTGTCCTTGTAGACAGGTGGCATGTAGTTGTGATCTTTCAATTCGGGCAAGATAATGAGAAAGCCTAAAGTATCACCCTCACCATACCCTTCACTGAAATGCTTTCCATGGCACTCATGAAACCGTGTTCCCTTCCTACAAAAGCAAAAGCAAGACGTTAAATTTCTGATAGCTTATTTTTTCATGTGAAATGTAGGTCAATATTGTTTACTTTGATCGCCAAGAATATCCAAATTTGTCATAACCCAATGGAGCTTGTAAATTTCCATACTCTTGAGCCCACCCCAAACGTGTAGCTGACCCTTCAGGCATCTCATCGATTTTAACTTCGAAATACCACTGCCCTCTACTCACACCTGAAAAGGAAACCACAGTGACTTTGACTTTGCAGCTCAATAGTATTCAGAGAGTAGTGAAAAATCAAAATGAAATCAAAACACTTACAATGAGTAGCACGAATCATACAATATCCCTTATCACCAGTCACAGTCAGCCTGTCTTCAGAGACTTTCAACTGTGGAGCTCGATCATGAAGGGCAAGGAGAACTTGGCTAGGACTGAGCATGCGATACAGCCACCCAGGGATCGGCTTTCCAGACCATTCACTACTCTCATCGAATTCCTGCGCAAGGAAACAAAATGTTACCAAAAAAGAATTAAAGACAATGATAAAAGAAGTATGTATTTCTTTAAAAAAAATACCTGTCTGAATGGGGCATGGGAATCTGGCTCAGCCAGAATGTATCTGTAGCCATCTTTGTTGAAGGGGTGCTCCAAGGGGTAACCGTGAGCTGGCAATTTAGGTGCACCCTCTCCACCCGCAACACGCCCTCTCTTTCCAACAGCTCCGCCTCCTTGGTCAGGAAACTTTCTCTTTGTTCCACGGCCTTTGACATTTGAGGGATCCCTTGCTGTGAGTGGCAAATAAAAAAAAAAGTTTATTTTACAAAAATATTTAGTATTGTTCTGTTTTTCTTTTTTTTTTTTTTTTTTAAAAGTCAATTTAGATAATTATAAGATAAGGCTTTCATCCCTAAAGTACCTTGCTGCACTCCAACATCTGTCATCTTTAAAGCACCACTTTTAATCATGGCTTCATAGTTTGGTTTGATTTCAGACATGGAATGTTTCAAACCAAATGTCTCTTTGTCTGTGCCATTTCCTTCACATTCAAATAAAGTGCCAGAATCCTTCAATAAAGCTCGGTGAATCTGGAAAATAATTTTCACAGGTCAACATATTGTTTGTTTGAATATGTGGTTTTGCAAAGATTATCTGAAGTCGCACTCACAGTAGCATGCCAGGACTGGGTAACTCGACGGGACATTGTTGTCATTGCCTCCCAATGCTGGTCTATGAAGGGAATAATGTCGTGGTCTTTGGAAAATTGTGTTTTAGAGCTTCCCTCCTTGACTCTCTTTTGAGTTAGATTACAGAGAGCTGTAAGTATCATTTGTGGAAAAGCCGCTTGGGTCTTTTTGAAACTTTCAAGGCCAGAGGGGGAGCAGTTTTTACAGAAGAAGGTATAGTTTGTCATGAATGGGACTAGTTTCCCTAGCTGGTAACTAATACAAGATTCATGAAACCACCTCCCGCAACTTGCACACAGGAGTTCTGCAATATTCATATTGCGCTCTTTACCGCTGCAAATTTAAGTAAGTGAGAACAAACTGAAGGTTAATTTTGAAAGTGGTTGAAGTCATTTTCTTTTTTAAATAACAAGATCTTACCAGTAGCATTGCTCATCTCTCTCAGTCTTCAAGGCCCCGTCCATTAATGGATCATCATCAGTCTTGTCTTCTTCCACCTTCTCATCTTCGAGGCCTTCTATTGGCTCGCTCTCCTCTGCGGTGTCTGCAGTACCTCTACTGCTTCCCCCGTCATCCTTTTCCTCCTCCATCGCTGTTTCAAGGGATGATGTGGGCTGCTGACAAATTTATGACTGAATTTCAGTAAAGTTGTGGTACATTATAGCTCATGAGAACAGCACACGCATTAAGAACTGGTCTGATTGTAACAATTTGTCAAAAAGTCACTTCCTTGACAGCAAAGTTGAGATAAAATACAACTCCATAACTTGAGTTTAAATGTATATTAATTCTGTTTCTTTGATTTTTTTGATTTCTTGAGATGAAGACGTTAAAAAAATCCAAATTTGATTTCAATTGATAATCATATTAAATCCACTGGATATTTTTTTCGAATACATCAGAAGAAACATAGGGGCAACCTAACCTTAGTACATAAACAAGTCGCTCAGAAACTACTTTACACACCTTCTATTGTTCGCAAGAGTCCAATTTACACTTCACAACATCCGTAATCATTCGGTTTGGTCAGCCGGAAAATTAAAACCACTTTTCCACACTGCGGACTGTAAAAACGACCAAACAGTCAGCAGACCAGGAAGCGGCTTTCTTCCCGCTCCGCTCGCACTGTGCGTGCGTTACGATTTTGCTCTCATCATGGCCGCGTCATGGATGGGAAACTGGTCGGAACGTTCTCGTTCCCCCCTCCCCTACCTGTACTGCCTGTACCCTCCCCTCCCCACTACACCTCCAAGTACTTCCCTCTTAATGCAGACGACCCGAGCAGCCTTTCATTTCCGCTTCTTTTGCGTACTATCTTTATGGCATAGCCTCCAGTTGTAATTTTTTTTTAATTTTTTTTTAGTTCAAGGAGGAGTGTAATGGTCTCTGGCAGAGTCTCTGGCAGGGCGTGCTTGGAGGAGAGCGATGCCGCGGTGGGCACGGGCGGCACGGGCGGCACGGGCCTGCACTCGGGCGGCGCGTTTGTTGGCGATGGTGACAAATTGGTCCTGTTACCGCCACCGACGGCTGCGTCCCGAAGAGTCCCGAACGCGTCCCGAACGCGTCCGGGGGATGATTGATGCGGACCGGCCTGCATGTCCTCGGCGTCCTTTGAGGGGTAGGCGGTGTGTCCCATGCATCATCAGCGAGCTGGGCAGTGCTTCATCGCTCTGTCTCTCTCGCCCTCACGCGGGACGCCCCGCGAGTGCGAGCGGGACAGAGCGGCGGGTTCGAAATCAGTCTGCTGGGCCCAAGGATGCTTTGACGCCCGTGGATAAATGTCGGGCGGTCCGCGCCGCGCTGGGATCGAAGGGAGAGCTGTGAGGCTGCGAGACTCCAGGCCCAAGTCCAGCCCATAGTCTGTTCTATTCTCGCTAGTATGTGAGTTGAAATCTAATTGTGAGTTCCATTTACTCTGTTAAAAGAGGTGTCTTGTTTATTGACTATTTTTTGGTGATAAATTGTTACTGTTTTTTCAGTGATAAATTCAAGTTTGGGTTCACTTATGCTTATGGAGTTGTGATTTCTTTCACTCCTTGTCAGTTGCTTGAGTCGCTGGGCCGTTGGTGGAAGTGGCCGGACGAACACGCAGACGACCCTGTGGGGTGGATAGATAGATGGTGCGTCCCGTCTGGAGGCGGCTTGCTAGGCTTGCCCCCTTAGCCGTTGCCTGCCGTGCGCGCTGCTGTGCCTCTGCGCCGCGCTCTGCCTGCTCGAGGCCGTCGCGGTGCTCACCGCGCTAGACGCCCAGGTGGTGGGAGCGCGGCGGGCGGCGGGGCGGCCTGGCCTCCGCCGACTCGAGACTCTTGACTCTTGAAGCGCGCGCTATATGCACCCAACTACCACATGAATGGCATGGCTCTGCCTGGCCGGTCCGCCATTTTCGCTTCAGAGGAACTCATTTCAGACCGTCTTTACACTGACAACACGGCCGCGCGGTGGGGGTTGGGGTGGGGGCTGAAAGGTCACCACGAGGGGGTGGAGGGGGGCACAGCCCGGGAGCTGGTGGAGGGTCGTCTATTTTTAAATGACGTCACGTGGAAGCGAGCGGTGCCATTGGCTGCCGGCCAGTATTGATTCGGAGGGGGCAGCGTGGGGTGGGGCGGCCCGCTCGGCCTGCGTGGGGCTGCGGGGGCCTCGGTGCCTCAGTCGGCAGTGGGGCTGCTAGCAGTGTGGGGCGGAGTGCGGCGGAAGGCGGCCGTGCCAGAGTGCCAGAGTCAGGGAGCCATGGGTTAGACAATGACCGAGGAACCGCCGGACTACACTTCGAGCCTGCCCAGCCTGCAATCCACCATCATCCCCAGCAGCGAGTGCCTGCAGGTGCGGCGCTACTGGTGCTTCCTGCTCTCGAGCATCGTCACCTTCCTCGCCGGGCTGCTCATCGTGCTGCTATGGCGCGCCTTCGCCCTGCTGTGCTGCCGCAGCGAGCCCGAGCTGGGGCCCAACGACCCCAAGCAGAAGGAGCAGAAGGCCGCCCGCCAGAACAAGCAGGAGTTCGAGGGCAACTTCATGACGGAGGCCAAGGACTGGGCGGGCGAACTCATCTCTGGACAAACCACCACCGGACGCATTTTGGTGAGTCCAGCCTGCCACTCGGCCAGGGCGCCTCGCCTCGCCGCTCGGCCACGTGCGCGTTCAACTGTTCGGAACCGAGGTTTCTCTGGGGAAGGAGGGGTTTCGGTGGAGCCGTGTCTCTTTATTGGCGGCGAGTTTGAGCCGTTTCCCCCAGGGTTAACCCTTACCGCGTTCTGACACATGGACGTGGTCCGAATCCAGTTTCCGGTCATTAAATTCGCTTTTCTCGGTGACCGATGCTCCGTCAGCATTTCCCCTAACAATGTTGTTTGTGGAGGCTTGCGGTTCTAAGTTTCAAGGGCGCGTTGTTGACTTTCCCTTCGCCCCTTGGCGGGAAATCCCTGCCTGTTTTATGAATGGATGACGCATCGGGAAGACCGTGTCTCGGGATGAATGTTTAAGACCTCGGGCGGTACGTCGCGTTTGCTTCTCAGCGACGACCAGCAGGTCTACCGCTCAGTCCAAATTCGTCAATTTGCCGTCGATTTTTTGAAAACTTTGGTCGATCTCTGGCCGTCGAAACTACACGTGACATGACTGCATTCGACTGGCGCGCTGCCTGGCTCCGCGGCGGCGGCCCTTTTGACACTGTTGTGGCTGCACTGCCACTGGGCTGCAGCGGGGCGCAAGGGAGGGGGAGGGGGCTGGGTCACTGGCCGCGGGACCCCTCGGCGGGGCGGGTACCGCACTCCAGGCTACCCCTCATTGAAATTGCCATTCGTTCACCTTGCAGTATTAGCGTGTCCTCGTCCACCTCCCTCGATACCTCCGGCCATGTACCCATTGGTTTTCCATATGGCACGATGCCTCCAACTGCAGTGAGCCTACTTGGTCCACCAAACGGCCGTATGGCCGTGTGGCCAAGGCTCCTCGTGGGCTATCCGTGCGGGGCGGCTGGCGTGGATCCAGCAGTGAGGCAGTTTGATGGAGGGAGGGGGAGGGCGCGTATTGAAATGACCTACCCCCAGTCGCAGAGCATTGTTGACTGCCACACGTCTGAAAAATGAAGACGTCTTCTTCTCTGCAAGTGCACGTCCCGCGACGCGTCCGAGCAGGGGCGGCGTGGCGTGTCAACTCTGGCCTGCGCCCAAGGCGGCCGAGGCGGCCATGCGGGCGCACTTCCTGGCGTGCGCTGCGGCCGTCCATCCGAGCTGTACTGCATTGCCTGGAAAAAATATGGAGTGGGACAGGAAAAAAAAACGGCGAATCGGGTCGGTATCTGGTGGCCAATGTCTGCGGGCTCACGCACGCCGGGGGGGCTGCCGGGGTGGCGTGCGGTGCTGGGGGTGGGCGTGCGTGCAGCGACAAGCATGCGTCGTCGCTCTCCCCCTCCGACCGCAAGCCACTCCGGATCTCGAAAATCAGAATAATAACAACGTGCTCCAAACAAGTTGGCTGGTTTCATTTTGGGGGTAGATAAGTTCAATTAATCGAAATGTTGGTGTTTGTCTTTGTGTTTTTATTTTGTGTTTTATAAGGGGCTGTTGACTGAGGACGTGCGCGGGGCTTGACGAGATAACGACTCGAGGAGTGATTTGGCGCGTCTAAACAAGCGGCGGGCCAATACAACAAAGCATTGCGTTTGTTTACGCTGAGTGCGAGGGGGTGCCGACACCTTTTACTGCCGCCCGCGGGCCGTGGGCGGCGCGGCCGGCATTCACCGGCCAAAGGCGGCCAAAATAAACAGACGTGGGGCGCATGCCGCGCTTCCCAGCGGCAAGGAGGATGTTGCGGCGACTCTAATTATCGTCAGTGTCTGGAAAACAACGCAGTGACTGGCCTGTATTTGAGTAGAAAAAAAAAGTATTTTACCTGGAAGGACCATGCTGTGGCGATTGAGGAGTGTGACCGCGAGCAGCGCTGAGAGCGCGGCCCGGCGTCAATGACCTCGATAGCGCGCGGTGCACGCATCAATACAGACTTATCGTCTGCTGTTCGTGCATAACTGGTTCGGAGGTCAGGCCGTCAACGACTCGCTGGACATGCGGGGGCGACCAAGCGCCATCGCAGTGCAGAGGAGGAGGGGAGACGCGTGTCGACTTGTTTTGATTTTTCAACTGATTGCGATGGTTTTCGTACCGATGTAGTCCGTGCTGTGCCGAATCACTCGGCGCGCCGTCCAGGCGACGCAGATGAAGCAGTCTGTGCCGTATCGCGCCGCCGTCAGTCGATCGTGGGAAACGACTAGGACAGCAATGCTCTCACCGGTTTTCACTGTAAACATGCACAGTAGGGATCTTAATTTATTTATTTATTTTTTTTTTTTTTTTGGGGGGGGGGGGGGTAGTTTCAAAGAATTTTTCGGGTAAAACTTAAAAACTTGAGCGCGCGGTTCGACGTGCCATAAAATATTAGCAAAATGAGATGGAGACAGGAATGAAAATTGCAGGAGTTCGTCAGGAAAGTTGGCGGTGCGGCAGCCCAGCAGAAATGACTGGTCAGTCCGTCTTCGATTCGATGAATTTTCTATGAGTTTTCCGTGGAATGTATTTTGAATGCTTTGGGTCTAGAGGCGTGTCGACAAGTACTCCACGGTGCCTGGGTACCCGGTAGGTGCCTCTGTGACAGAGTGGGCGGCGACAGCCAATCGAACGAAGCGTTTTTAATTTGGAGGGGAAGGGGAGGTCAGGGCCTTAACGCCATCGATCGGGCCGCTGAGGCATGCTCGGTGCAAGACCAAGGCCTTTGGGGCCTCCAAGGGCAGCAACGCGCTCATCGAATGTGATGACGACCCACAAAACAAGCATCCTGCCCCTCCACTCGCATTGACTTCTTTAGTCCAGATTCGCTCGCATTGTCTTGGCCGGCCCGCAGAGAGGCCGGCATCTCGACCTTGGTTACCGTAATCGACTTGCTTGTCCTGTCGGAAGCGAACTTGGAAAGGTTTCGCCGGCGCGTTCCCAAGTCCCCGCCCTTCACAGTTTCCTATCTGTTTGACAGTCTGTCTCGCTTATCTCGCCTCTCGGCGTCCCGGAAGCTCCGGGCGTCCCGCGCCGCAGCATCGCGGCATCGGAGCAGAGCTGGAGAGGGAGGACACGGGGACAAAAGAACTATGAAATCGACTTGTTGAAAACTTACAGTGTAGCAGCTGTCATTTATTGGGTGTAGCTTAAAATGCGTTTCAGACCGAGATCAGCCGTCAGATGCGTTTCCCCGGAGAACCAATATCGATTTGACCGATCAAAATGCTAACCCCTCTTCGAGTAAGTGTGTGAGGCCGGCCTGAGTCGAGCTCATTGCAGCCGTGGCCAGGGCGGGCCGTTGAGCAGCGCGCACTTCGGGGTTAATCAGTTAGCGGACTCGGCGTACCCTCTACGGGCCCATTGTCTCCTTGGCTGCGTTTCCGGCCTGAGCTCGAGCGCCGCGCGGTGGGAGGGGGAGGGGCCGGGCCCGGCCGGCTGGCCGCACGCAGCGCAGAGCCGCCAGGGGGTTGCCTACCCCGCCACCGTCGGGCTCTGCTCCGGTCGCGTGCACCGCAAGAGAAGGCAAGGCGCAAACCGCCTGGAACCGGCCGACCGCGTTTTTGTGACTTGCTTCCCGCGCATTATTCGGGCCGTGTGTCTGGGACTGTGTCAGACTGCCTGCTCGCCTTCGCGCCGGGCTTTGCCCCGCCCCCGTGTTCCGCCCCCTGCCCCGCCCCCTCAGTCCCGCCCCTTCCCCGCGCACCCTCGCTCAGTCCCAGCCCTGGCTGGGGGAGGGGGCGCAGCGCCCCTGCAGGGGTACGTCCCGCACAAGGGGGCATCGATTTTCGCACTATGACGACGGCCAGGCGGCCCGGCGGCCCGGCCCCGCCGAGCCGCGATGAACGGAAAGGGGGCGACTTTTGAAAGCTATCGGTGCAGTCCGCTAATAGCGGCAGTAGCGGGCCCCGACAGCACTGGAGGGACATGCAGGCCAGGACTGCCGGCCGCGCGGCGCCGCCACCCACCGCCACACCGCCCCCGCGCCAGCTAGCGCCAGCTAGCGCCAGCCTTGTGACCCCCCCAGGGCGCTCTGGGCGGCTCTGAGCGGGGTGTGGTGGAGGGGACGGCAAGCCAGCACTAGGGCAGGGTGGGGGAGGTGGCGATGCCCCACTTCGGGGGGTCACTACACCAATGCAGTCTCCCACCAAGGTTCCACCTTGCGATGCGGCCAGCATCTTGGTTGTGCGAGAGGCAAGGCGGGCCGAAAGAGGGGCGACTTTGATTGCGGGTGTCGTTGGGTCGCACGGCGGTGCACACCGGCGGATTAGCCGGGATGGCTACCGCCCTGCCGCCCCAGAGTCAATATCCGGTTCCCGCTGGATAGCAATCTGGGGAATCAGAGCCGCACCCCACCCTCGGGCAGGGCAGCCAGCCGGGCGGCTCACGGCCAGTGTATTTTCGACCGGGGTCAATATGTGGACTTTTTGCGCGTTGCAGGACTGCGCTCATGACGGTCGTGACCGTCGCGTCGGTGCTGTTGCGCAAGCCAGCTCTGTTTACTTGCACCTCTAAAGCCTTCCTTGCAAAAATGAGCAAGAGCGAGAGCCCGCTTTGTTGTCCGTGCACGGAGGCGCTGTTGTTGACGGAGATGAGGAGGGGCTGCTTTGAAAAGGCTTTGCTTTCCACACGGGGTCACCTCTTCGCACCCTTTCTGCACACACACACACACCCACCCACACCACACATCCACACGGGCTTTTAAGTGCGCGCGTGGTTTTGTGTGTGTGTACGTGTGTATGACAGGAAGAGCGAGGGTGTGCTGGGATAAAACTGGCTCGACGCTAGACGTGGAAAACGTAGGCTCAATTTCGCAGCTTCTTTCCCCCAAACTGGCAGGTTGAGCTCCAGAGGGGTTCATTGGTGGGTTTCCTTGCAGCTGGCTGAAAGATTCCCTGAAACCTCTTCGGCGCCCCACCCTACCTCCGTGGCTTTTTTGGTTAGCACCGTAATCGACCTGGAGTGGGCAGTGAAGGGCTTGGTGGATTGTATTCGTGGGCGTCGAGTACTTGTGTAGTAAAAAATCGGTTTGCGAGATCGATGCTAGTTTATCCGTGCGTTTTTATTAACAACCCTTCCTTTCTGTTTCAGGTTGTTTTGGTGTTTATTCTTAGCATTGCTTCACTTATCATCTATTTCATTGACGCCTCAAGGTAAGCTCATAATTTAAATTAGTAATATTTTTTTATACGATTGCGTATAAAAATATGCTCATGGCCTCGTTTTTCGTTTCCAGTTTGGAGGTGGAGAGGTGCCAAACATGGAGCACCAACATTACTCAACAAATAGACTTAGCTTTCAATATATTTTTTATGGTGTACTTTTTTATACGAGTGAGTATATTTAGTCCGGAATTTTATAATTAAAAGACCTGCATCATAATTTTAACACTATATTTTTTTCGTTCCAGTTTATAGCAGCTAGTGACAAATTCTGGTTCATGCTGGAAATGTACTCATTTGTTGACTACTTTACAATACCTCCCTCATTTGTATCAATTTACCTTGATAGAACATGGATAGGTATGCCTTTTGAGACAGCAATTTATTGCAGTTTTCCTTATGTTCGCCCCCAGAAGAAATTAATATCTTTAATGGTGCTAGGTCTGCGTTTCCTTCGAGCGTTACGCTTGATGACTGTGCCGGACATTCTCCAGTACCTGAACATCCTCAAGACGTCAAGCTCTATTCGGCTGGCGCAACTTGTGTCCATTTTCATCTCAGTCTGGCTTACTGCGGCTGGAATTATTCACTTGGTGAGAACATTTATAAATCAAGTGGTTTTCTGATTATTTTTTTTTTTTTTGTTTTTGGCGCGGAAATTTTCTAAAGTGCTTCTTAATATATTTTTTACTGCAGCTGGAGAACTCAGGGGACCCTCTGGACTTTGCTAACCCATCCCAGCTGTCCTACTGGACATGTGTGTACTTCCTCATCGTGACTATGTCAACAGTAGGATATGGTGACGTGTACTGTAACACAGTCCTCGGCAGGACATTCCTCGTGTTCTTCCTCCTCGTCGGCTTGGTGAGTCATTCTTTTATTATTTTCCAATGAGAGTGTGCAGGCAAAATCCTCTTAGGAGAATCAATACCGAGTTTCGGAAACAATATGCCGAGAAGAGCCGGGCAAGGTTTCCTTTAATACTTTATCCTAATTATATTCTGTAAAAGATTGTTGCTTCTTCTCAGTTACATTCTTTCATACAAACGATGATGATGTACGATTTCTCTGTGACGGTTTCCCTAGCTAACCTGTCCATTGCAGCCATTTTCCTGATTGATCTGCAGAACCGCATGTTAATTTTGCACGACAGAATAACAACGTTTTTAATTAATTCTTTTTTACTCTTGTTTTAAAACGAGATAATTCTTTTTTTCCTTGTTTTTGCGACGTGTGTTGACTTTCTTTGGAACGTATAGGCCGTCTTTGCCAGCTGGATCCCCGAAATCACGGCCTTGGCAGCACAGAGGAACAAGTTCGGCGGAGCGTACAAGCGGGAGCGACGGAGGCAAGCATCACAGCAACAGCTTTTTTTCTTTCCTTTTTGTCTTTTCTTTACAGCATATCCAGCCGGTCATTTTTTCTTTTTTACTGTTAAGATTTTTCCTTCTGGGGTTTCCTACCCCCGTATGTGTAGCCAGTTCCCAGTAATCCATAGAAAGTGTTAACACGACTGTCCCTCCTCTAGGATTGGATTTGATTGGGCCTCTGCAGCCCGCCCCGCCCCATCGCTGTACATAGTGTTACCTGTCAGCCTCACCCCCGTGTGTTCCATAATATAAAGGAAAAAACAACAAAAACAGCCATTAATTTTTTTTGAGCATAGGACCAACCAGGACCAACACTGCATAAAAACGTTTAATTTTTAAATGATGGATTTCAGTACTTTATTTTTTATGATTCAAGTTACGGTTAGTGTGATGCGTCAGCCACCAGCTGCAGGTATTGTGGGGGCGGGGCGACGGAAGGGCGGGGTGGGGCCGGCCGTGGGGGCCCACTAGTCCATCTACCACTGTAGCCAATGTAACCGTTTCTTGGTGGCATGCCTTGTTCAGATACAAGAATGTCAAAGCAGTTCGCACTAGTCTTTTTCCTTTACTTTCCATATGGCATACTGTATTGTTTGATCCAAATATTTATTAAATAAAATGTGACGGGTGGATGTCATTAATTACCTACCTTTTGTTTTTAGAGTAGACATTTGTGCTAGAACTCACTGGCTGATTAAACCTCCCCGAGTAGTTTGCACAAGAGCTGCCATATTTCGCAACTTATTGCTTCCTAGCTTCTCCAGTTTACTTCACAACTTACCCTAGTTTGGTGCCCGCCAGCCCTTCGAGACTGAGGAAACGCAGTTCAATGCGGCACGCAAGATGCCCGAAGTAATGTAACTGGTAGGATATAACGCTTGCGTACTGTAAATGGATTCTTATCGTGAAGTGGGCCCAGACACCACTCAGGATTCGTAAACGGGTGAGAGCTGTCGTGTCACTTGTCAAGATCCCTACCCCTGGACTTCAAGAAGAACACTATCTGCGACACTAACCGGTTTACTCGGGGTGTCTCTTTAATTAGCTTATTTTTCCATAGGGGATTGTGTGCTCTCCACCCCTAAGTACGTAAATGTGGGAGAAACGCATTCCGCACGATTGGTATCCAGGGATATACTTAAATAAAGGCCAGTTTGTCTGGTAACGTGCCCAGCCTGTCGCCCCTGCTAGCCCTCACACATGCCGAGAACCACATCCCTAACACCAATCCCGGCGCGCTCACCAAGAAACATTGGCTCGTTGGTGGATGAGTATATATTTAAGATGTCGGTCCTAGCTCTTTTATATTCAAACAATCCTAGATGTGAAGGCAGTACCTTTCCACCCCACAATTAAACAAAACCTGCTCTTTCTTCGTTTCTTTTTTATACTCCTCTCTTATCATCAATTTGGTACATCGTGTCTGCTTTTTGTCTGTGTTTGGCTGTCGGCACTCTAGTGCCGGGGTGGCCATCTAACAAGCCATGGTTTCTGTGATGCCGGCGCTCACCTTGTCATGTCTTTGTGTGTGTTTTGTGTGTCGTTATCACACTCTGGGGTCACGTCTGTGTGCGTAGGCCATATTCGCAAGTTGTATCCCCGAGATTATTGATCTGATCGGAACTAGAGCCAAATATGGAGGCACCCTGAAGAACGAGCGTGGTCGAAGGTGAGGATACTAAACAGCCATTGCCCCCCCCTACCCGTCTATCTGTCTCTCTTCTTTGTCTTTTTCTTATTCTATCCCGTCCCGGCCCGCCCACACTGTGAGCCCTATGATATGCATTTTGGAGGCTGGCATTTTTACCCACCGCGCCCAGTGGCCATGTCTTTGTGTGTTTTTATCCACCGCTGAGTAGAATCCCTCGTTAGCCTCATGTTCATAGAAATTTTGGATGTATTCCAATCTACACGTGAAATATTTTTTCCTTCTATACTTTTATTTGTTTTGAATAATTCTTTATAGCTAGATGGAACACCTTTTTTCCTCTTCTAGAGCATGTTTGCATCTGTGAATATTAATTGAGGCACAGACATGAGTTTTTAAAGTAGCATAACCCAGTGCCAGGTGACCCCTAGAATAGTTCGTCCTTGGGACCATTACCACAGTTTCTGTAGCCTCCAATCGACCCACGTTTATGAATAAACTAGAGCTATCGATCTTGCTATTCCGGAAGGTGTCACGCTACTTCTGTTTGAATGCGAACGGAAATAAATGTGAACTGGAAATAAAATTCTTGACTACTGTCTTTAGGGTCATTTCATAAATCAATCGATATTTCTGTCTTGAGAAATTATGTATTATTGTGTGAAAGAGAGTGAGACTATTTAATTTAGCAGATCGTTAGCCTAGAGAGTCCTTCAGTAGACATCACCTTCACATCTGAGGCCCAGCATTCGACTGTAGGCAGGCCAGCACCCGACTGTGTTGATTTTGTTGACGTTAATCGCCTCTCACCGAGCTTCAATGGGTGTGTAGAAGTTGACTTTTGACAGCAGGATGTACGTTTGTTGAAAGGCATGTCCGTTTAGTTAATGATAGAAGGCGCTGTTCCACGAAGCGCCAAAGGATTCTCATGATGCTTGCCTTTTCGTCCCTATGTTTATTCTGGAAACTATACCACCAACGTTCAGTGCATGTCTTTGCTTTGTGGTTCTGCCATCCACTGCAGCTTTTGGATTTTGTCTTCGCATCGGGTAATTGTACTTTAAATAGCCACACCTTTGATTAAAAAAATATTTTCGAGGAAAGATACGTTACTTTAAAGCATGTTTTGATATGGTGGACTGACTGCTACGCAAGGCACACCGCTAAGCCGGTGGGTACAGAAGGTATGGCTTTCAAATGCATATCACGAACGTCTTCAACCTACAGCTCCCGTTTCGCCCTATCCACGCCGCCTCTTTCTCTGTTTTCCACGTCTTCTACTCTTCTTCCATGTTGTTTCCTCTTCCGTCTCTGTACGTCTTTCTCACTCAATTTCCCGTTCTTTCGACACTCTTTTCATGACAGACGCACACTTTTTCGCACGCGATATTATACAGGTACACAACAAAAACGCGTTTGGGGGATAGGAACATTATTTGGGTCTCAGGTTAGGTTTCCCGGAACCGTGATTTTTTCCTTGGCTCTTGCGTAGGCACTTCCAGTAGACACGCCTTTTTCCTTTTGTTTTGCTCCGGACGCATTGTTTGGATAAGTCTGTCTTGAACCATTACATGCCAATTTTCGTAGTTTCAGTAATTTGTGATCCTGATGTAAGGATAGTAACGTTAACACATACATGTACAGACGAGTAGATACAGTTAATTATAAGAGATCTGCATTATTTACCCAAACTATGCGATAGTTTTTACGCAGAGTAGATTTTGACCTTAGAACTTTTTAGAGTAGAATTCCACCTTTTAATTAAGGGAGGACGAAAGGGTTCGCACTGCAGTTACACGGAGATTGTTCCAACACGTTTACCTTTTGTTAAAATACATACATTGTGCACGCCCTCCGCCCTCTTACTAGCCTAGAGTCACACAAAACATTCTTACTCACCATTTACACACACCTTAGTGATGTCGGAAATAGAAACTTTGTGTGGCTCAGGGTGTAGATAGGTAGGTCACAGGTAGTCTAGTTCAGACAGTATGCATTAACGTGACACCTATAACATAGTCGGGTTGTTTGGTGCATGATAAGCTAGCGCTTCACTTTGCACATAACTGTAAACGTTTCGTACTAATCACCGCTATTCACACGTCAACCAGCCGATCGCAAGGAATGAAATCGTTAATTTTGCGCCAGAAAACTACTATTTTTTTGTTTGAATTTTTTTTTGTACACCTTCTTGGATCTTAAAAAAAATTTCTTGATACATCTTTCCTTGTAGGAAGTGATGTACAGCATTCCACGATGTACTGGGCGATCGTGTGTGTGGACACTGGGCTAACACTGTTGTGGGCAGGGCTTTCCTCCTCCTCCTATCCCATTTTTCTCACCTTCACGCCTTAATTCCGTCTTTCTCCGTGTTTTTTGAGAGAAGTGCTTTCAGACTCTCCGGTCATCTACAGCTCGGCAGTAGTCTGAAATCACAGAGTAGATATTAGTCGTATTAGAGTTTTCAAAGCTCCAAAGAAGTGTTCAATCAACACAATCATATTTTTTATAGATTTAGCAACGTAGACCTTCCAGAATCAAAAATACAATCAGCAAATTTATATATAGAGTTCCTCTTGAAATTAGGCATATAAAGGCTAAATTGCGCTTAAAAAGAAAAGGACAAGAAACAAAGCCAAATAAACTTAAAAAACCGCTTTAAAAAGGAATGGAAAGTCCCCATGCGAGTTCTAAAACAAAGCGCACGGAGATTTCCGTTGCTTTTAGTCTTTGTGCAGCTGCTTGACGTGGTATTTCTGTTACAGACACATAGTGGTGTGCGGGCATATCACTTACGAGTCCGTGTCGCATTTCCTCAAAGACTTCCTACATGAAGACAGAGAAGATGTGGACGTTGAAGTCGTTTTCTTACACAGGTGAGGTGTTGCATCTTCAATGTCTAAATAGTTTCAACAATGAGAGAAGCATTTACCTTTTTTACAACTAAACTAAAAACAATTTTTAGCTCTCAAAGACGCCTTAATGTATTTCTTTAAAATAACACATGCACACCACAAAGCTGGAAGCATGCTGTTAATAACTTTTTTGAAGCTTAAATTAACATGACTAGCTAGTTTATTTCAAGCAGTCTTTTGTCAGCTCCTCAATATCATTTTTAATACTATTTTTAAGCATGCGCTCACGAAGACAAAGCACTGTTGGTGCTTGCTTGCAACAAAACAAGGCGAATGTCTGCTATTTGCCTATGTATGAGCCCGGTTTTTCGTGCATTTCCTACTTACTAGGGGCTTTGAGGAGAACAATGTCCGGCCCGCACGAAGCGCCTTTAAACGACGCTTGTTACTAAATTGTACCTGCAGATTGACTATTTAGGGTCCATCGCACTGTCTTAAAGTTGTGCGCGTCACATAAACCCAAATTCTAAAGTTGTTTTTTTTTACCTAAAAGTTTAAGTTTTTTTTTTTAAGGTTTTTCAGCGTGATAATTAACTTGTTAAAGAGTTTACTCACGAAGGCTCCTGTGGGCAACACTGTAGTAATCTAAAGTCACGCAAATTTTCAGTGGGCTGCGTACCTCTTCTTCAATTGAATCTAATATTAGAAAAGTGCCGCTTTTATCAAGTGAATGGCTATCACCCTTTTTTGAAAGCCCTATAATTAGGATAAATTCCTGTGCACAATTTTTTTAGTTTATAGAATTTGTAAGGAAAAATGCACACCCGTGCTAATATTCTAAAGGGTATCACTTCCTATATTTGATTTTGTATCACCTTAAAAGACATTTCAGTTGGTTTCTTTTCCCTTATTTCTTACCTACACTTTTTGTTGCATTTCTGTGTTGCTAAACTTGTTTTTACTCCTGCTATTTATTAGCTATAAGTCCAAGATGTGTTTTCCAACTAGCGCCCAAACCTGCCCCTATTCTTGCAGGAAAGAGCCTGATCTGGAGCTAGAGGGGCTTCTGAAACGGCACTACACCACTGTGGAGTTTTTTCAGGGAACTATGATGAATGCCGTAGATCTAGAAAGAGTTAAGGTAAAATACAAGGCAGAAACTGGTATTTTATGAGCCTGATTTGCGCACTTCACTGCCACTTAATTTTTGCTGACACTTTTGAACCATGTGACACCAGGACGAATACCGTTACATGTCATAATAATGCTGCCTTTCTGAAACGTAACTTAATGTTTCTACTGTGTGTTTAATATAAAAGTGCACGATAAGAAACTTAAATAGAAGTGTGCCTTTAGAAAGTGCACCGTATACAAGAGTTTTATCAAACGGTGACTCTGTTTCCTGTCGTGCACTACTTCTTGTTCATCAGTATTCAATGCTCTGAATAATCTTACAATGTCTTGCACTGCGCGTTGTAGAAACTTTCACCTATGATAAACTTATTGTCGCACTTGTTACACAGCTAAAAGTTCGGTTTGTTTTTAAATCCAAATCCTTCAAGGTACGTGAAAAAATAATCAGCAGCCTTTTTAACCAAACTTTTCAACAATGACAATGACTGACTGTTAGAAATCTTCTAGCTATAGAGACAAATAGAATTAGTCGTAGACAGAACATGGAATGTTTACATAGACTTTACAACTCTTTTTGTTTTGCGTTCATAAGGGTATTGATAGCTAATGTTTTTCCACCGACGGGCCCACTGCTCCAATCACCCATTCCCACCTTTGCATATGGTAGTGGCACTTTTCTTTGGACATCCAACAACTTACTGCTACTTACTTCTTGTAATGTTTTGTTGTGGTGAGCTAGAAAGCCGCCGGATTTGGAGCTAGAAGGACTTTTCAAGAGACACTTCACGACTGTAGAGTTCTTCCAAGGCTCTATAATGAACCCGATAGACCTCCAGAGGGTCAAGGTAAGGCAATGGCAGCTGTCCAGTTAGGGTTCCCCTTCGCGAAACACAGAGCCGTGTAGTTGTGTGCCATATCCCATCATGGCCTGCGCCCGTTTGGCACATTGCAGTCAGTCAACCAAAAATATTAAATAATTAAATTCTACTCATATATTCACCTGACTGCACTGTGCCTAGCGCAGACTTGACTTGGAGCCAGGGCCATGGGGCACACAAAACAGCTTTGTCGCTAGATGGCGCGCTCGTTGGGCGTGGGGCTGTGGCAGGACAGGACATAGACGGGGACGTACTGTGTGACCACGAGCAATGCACGCTGGGATGGCCTAAACCTTGTGACTGGACTTGTCAACGGCAACCCTGCATGTGCATTCCTAACCGTCACATTGTTTAAGTGTATTCCTAGTACGGTCCTCAGTGTGCAACTGCTGTGAAGTCCCTACGACAGCCACAGACCCCTCCATCGTGGCGTTTGGTGTGGATCCTCCAACCCCAGCCTGCATGTCCTCCTGTCTCGTCTTGCAACGCCGCTTGGATGTCTCCAGCCCGTCTGTCCGTCCTTGCCTTGACTTGTCTCTTAACAATTTGTAACAGAAACCATCTTCTTCTCCCTGTCGCGTTTTTATTTTACTGACTTCAAACAAAATACTGTATTTGCTTACAAAGGTAAAAGAACTGCCCACTATCAGATTGAGCCCTTTTCGTAGTAGACATGTGTATCTCTGGACAAACGTAGAGGCCTACTACCACTAAAATTGTATTACGGACAACTACGGGTGTTCCTAATTTTCCTGTGTATCGGAAATTAAAGCCATATTCTAGAATTTTGTAACAAAAGTGATCTCTGACTTGTCCCATTTCGTCCATACTGGACGGTAAGTGATCAGTGCCTTCCTTCTTTCTTTCGCTTTTCATTCCTCTTTCCTTCCTGGGCTTTTTCCTTGGTGCATGCTGCATGAATTTTTTTGAGTAAATTTTAAAAAATTAGTTTTGCACGCAACATTTTCACCGAATCGACAACGTATGGAACTTCTACAAGTACGTTATTTAGACTGACACAGCAGTTTCTGACTTAGATCTTGATAATAAGTCATTTGTAGGTTCTTGCTTGTGTTGTAAAGTAAATAAACTCTCAGCCCTCTTTGAATAAATTTATGATCCATGTTATGATGAGAGTGAATAACAGCAACTGTAATCGTTGCAAATAAAAGAAAAACATTTTTTGTTTTATTGAAAGTACCGCAGACTACAAAAATGCCCCGAGGCTTATCAAAACGTGTTTCTACATTTTTTCATTTTCTTGTCTTCTAATTACTCGGTTTTTTAAGCCTAAAATCCTCTTGCCTTTTAAAAGCGTTTGCTTTACTTGGCAAAAAAAAAGTTAAATATCGTATTAATATTTTTCTTCGCAGTGCTAACCTTTAAAAAACTTGCGTTTGGTTTTGAACATTGTTCATGGGATTCCCATGAGCCAGGTTTGAAAATGCATGTGTAGTACAAGACTGTAGTTTAAAACGCATTGTTCGCTGTTTGCTAGCAAGAACGTTGCATTATATTAAATTTCTTTTTTCTACCCTGAAGTTGGATAGCCGTAACCAAATCGGTCTGTAACAACCGAACGCATTTGAAAATTCAAGTTTTTCAACCCAAAAATAAGTTTTAATGAAACATATGCCCACAATAAATTGCAGCTAATTACTCTAATGTTGTTTCTTTTCCATTCATGCCAATAATAATAACATTAAAATTTAAAGAAAAAATAATTATTATATTAAAATTACGTCAGGTAAAAGAATTTTCTGGGCGTGTGGTACATCCAACGTTTTTTTTACCACAGGTGCACGAAGCAGACGCCTGCCTTGTGCTTGCTAACAAATACTGCCAGGACCCTGACGCAGAGGATGCTGCAAACATCATGAGAGTTATTTCTATCAAAAACTACTCAGATGACATTCGTGTTATTATTCAGTTGATGCAGTACCACAATAAGGTGAGGACTTACACTTTATTGTCTAATTTTATGTTGACTGGGCAGGCACATTCTAAACGTGTTGTTCTGTTTTTAAGGCATACCTGCTAAACATTCCATCCTGGGACTGGAAGAGAGGAGATGACGTCATTTGTCTGGCCGAGCTCAAGTTGGGATTTATCGCGCAGAGCTGCTTAGCGCCGGGCTTCTCCACCATGATGGCAAACTTGTTTGCTATGCGTTCGTTTAAAACGGTATGTTTTTTTTATTGGTCTTGGTATCCTTCCAAACGCAAGCAGCAGTACCCGCAGTAACTTTCTGGCCCGTCTACCCATCCCCGCAGGTTTCGTTCGCATTCGTGCATTTAAACACCAACTGTTATGTAAAGTTTTCTCACACAGCCCTTGTTGGCGGAAGCTGACGGCTCTAGACGGACCCTTTGTTAACCCACTAAACGTTGCCCTTGTCCCAATCGCATCTTCTGACACCTTTTGTTACCTCGTTGCTAAAGGCCCACCTCGTCGCAGCGTCGAACATGCAAAGCTGGCAAAATGACTATCTGAGGGGAACGGCCTTGGAGATGTACACAGAGACGCTGAGTTCTTCATTTCAGGGAATGCCCTTCGCAGAGGCGTCTGAGTAAGTCCAGGTGGCGGGCTATGTTTCGCTTTGGTCAGTGAGGTGGCTTTGCATCGCCTGAAATCTTCGTGTCTGAAAGCCACTTCACTGGCTGCTTCTGGTGGGGATGTGGCGTCTTGAGAGAGACGCATGGTGATTGGCCACCGGTATCGTGCCTTGTCTTTGCTGTTGTCATCCCTTGCTCCTTGTTCCTGCTTCCCAGCCTTTCCGTTTATCTTGGTGTCGTCAGTGTTTGCACCGCGCACCCGTATCACTTTTGTTCCTTCACTCAGAGGACTCTTTCTGCCTGATCTTAAATAAAATCAGAAATTAATAGTTTCGGCGTAACCCGCCCACTGAGTGAAACGCTTTCGCTTTACGTGTAAATTTCTTTCTACTGTATTTGTGTGTTAACACATCTCAGTGCGTTTATTTGCAAATGGGGCATTTTCTTTACTTGTTTACATGTGTTGCCCTAAAATAAAACCGCGAAGTCCTTCTATAATTTGGTTTTGGGTGCGGCATCATATAATTTCCGTACTCATCATGGATAAACGTTTTTTTTTTGTTTTTTTTTTTTCACTTCCTTCCTTCTCTCCTTGACCCTATCATCGCCCTTGCTACAGCCATGAAGAAACAACATTGCTTGAGTAAGGAAGCCGGCGTCTGGTTGCCTGTACAGTAGGCTTTCAAAACATCGTTAGGCGAGTCCACGCAGGCAACAATGAGGCGTGGGTGTTTGCCATTCTGATGAAAGTGCCATTGCATTTCGGTGGCCGTGACCCAATGCAGAAAAAAGGCACACAAAGAAGATAATTTATCAAAAGTTCATCAGTATTTGTTTCAAATTTCTTGATTGGTTACAATTTCTTTTTGTTCTAATAAAATTGTAAATTGAAGAACAGATCAGTTCTAAGTGTGCCTTTTGTCACTGCGTTTGGGTTGTACCTCGTTGTACGCTTGCGGGCTGCTTGGTGGCCTATCATTTGTAAGGGCCCATAACTTGACTTTCTATGCTAGCGTGCTGTACGTACCGCATCTGGTTTTGCAGTCCCCCGACACTCAGGCTTGGCAGAACGATTATCTCCAGGGCACAGGCTGCGAGATGTACACTGAAACTCTCTCTCCTTCGTTCACCGGCATGACATTTCCTCAGTCCAGCGAGTAAGTCGTGGTTACTTGGAAACCCATAGTGAACCTCTAGACCACGCTCTTTTACCCTTCGCTGCTAATTTTTCATTGGTGTAGTCTAACCCTTTGTTTTACTAATCGAATCTTTGACTTGCGCGGCTTTGCTAAATACTTTATACATTTTTGATGTAACATCGTTCTGTTACATTTGCTGCACAAGCAAGTCCTTTTTTATACATATGATTTGTCACCAATTATATTGTAACGATTTTATTTATTTAAGTAAGATGTAAAACAGCTAGTTTCGTTAGAATATAAAACTACACACGCTGACCGAATTTGAACCTTAAAAATATCGTTATTGAGACATGAAAAAAGTTGTATAGTACGACGAGTAGCCGTTTGATGTAGATGAAGCCATGGTTCTTATATTTCGTTCATAGAAACCTTTGATTTTGTGTATAAAATTATGACACACTTCACTTGACACTTGTCAGCCTGTTTGTCCTGCATGTCTTTGGTGTTCTACCGATTGTGCTATCCTATGCCTGTAAGCATGTTCTCACCTTCGTTACCTTTGCTCCCGAGGTTATGTAAGTGCTACACAGCTTATCACAATATTTATTTGCGTTATATAGCTCTTTTCCATAATGCGTCCATTATTGTTGTCTCAACCCTAGAGTAACAAAAAGAACGCATGTTCAATCATACATAGACAACATTAACCAAGATCCGTTATAATTTAATTAATTTGTCTTGAATCAGCACCAGCATAATTCGGTCTGTGCCAAATGCTTAAGCGTTTTTTTTAATCATACAGATTGTGCTTTACAAAGCTGAAACTACTACTCCTAGCCATTGAACTGAAAGGAGAGGATGGCCAAGATAGCAAGATTTCAATCAACCCTCGTGGTGCCAAAATTGCTGCAAACACCCAAGGCTTCTTCATTGCACAATCTGCCGATGAAGTGAAGCGGTATGTTAAAGAGTATCCAGTTTCCTTCTGCCCTGGCGTCCTACCTTTGTACTGATTTATTAATGTTTGTTTCAGAGTTTGGTTTTACTGCAAAGCATGCCACGAGAACATTCGAGACGAAACTCTCATCAAGAAGTGCAAGTGTAAAAACTGTGAGTGATCAAAACTTTTTTTATATTATATCTAGGTTTTTTCATTTCAGTCTCACGGAAATCAGATATAGTTTTATATACACCTCTTTAACCTTGGTTTTATATTATCAACTGTAACCAGAAAGGGTTTCGAGTCACCCTAATTTTTCAGGTATTAGGCATGTGCAAATTTGTACTATGCCAACTTGAATCTTATTACAACACAAAACAATTGAATTTATGTTTGATAAGCTGTAAATGCGTTTACGTGCCACTTTGCGTCTTACTACGCCACTATAGTAGAGAACGCAGTTTACCCTCCAGAATAATTACGCATTGAGCAACGTCTCTTTTTTGAAATTCTGGCCCCTTCCCCTTTTAGGCGTGTCAGGCTGAATCGGGTGGTGCTTGATGATTAACATGACTAATCTCAATGTGGCAAGCCCGAATAAAGTTATTGTAAAAAGCTTAAGAGAGACCCAAGGGATGTTTAGCTCTCTCTATCTCTCTTTGTGATAAGGCTACCCCAGCCTTGCTTAAGCTTCCAGCTATTATAGGGTAATCTCTTTTGCCCTTATAGTATTATTTTTGCACTGACGATAAATGCAAATTTATTCAAAGTGTGTAAAAGTTGCATTGTTTTATTTTATGTAAGCAGCGTTTCTATTGGGTAACCTTTTTTTTCATACCCCCAGTTGTTGCAATGTGTAGATTCGATCTGTAGTTTGTTTCGCGGAAACGTTGTGTTTCCAACCTCTACCTCTTTTTCCAGATGTTGGGATGATGATGATGCAGTCAGGAATGGTGAAAACTGACCACTATCACCTAGAGGGTAATGAGGATGTTGTATGCGCAGAGCCTGTTCCTTGTCTTGCCCTTTCTTTCCTCTCTTTCTCTCTATATTTCCCGTTCTGCATCTCGCTATTATCTGCCTTTTCTAGTCTATCTTTGGCTGTCTGTGTCTGTCTTGCTGTACCCTCAACTTTCGCCGGCGGAATAGGTACTTCTATGAAAACCCCACGGACTTTTTCAAACTCCCCTTGTCTGTGCCGCCGGTGTGAAGTAGGAATCTTCTCTGATTTGAAGTAAGAACCATTGTGCCACTTTGAGCTACTTCAAGTTGACATGTTGCGGTTCTTGTTCGGAGAGGAGTATCCCCGAGGACAGCCACGACCTTTTCCCCATTGGCTCCGCTGTAACTGATTGGAAGAGTTGATAATATTGATTTCCTTGCTTTACCCGTGCAGGCACAACCAGGGCTGTGGCTGAAACACGTAACGAAAGTATATCTTTGGTGTAACCGCATGTATGGCGCTCGTTGCAGTAGCCTAACAAAACAAGTCCCTAAAAAACTAACAAACTTGATCATTAGTCGCTTTTGTACAGCCTGATGAAGTATTGCTAGGGTTGGATGTAACCCCTTCCAAAACTTACGGCCTCTCGGAAATTGCCGAGTGCCTTTATACCCATCACACGCGATAATGATGTGTCAAAAATTTCGCTGCACCATACACTGGGAAAATGCGCAGAACCTGAGCACTGTGTACGGGCCAGTTGTAACATTGTATTAAATATGTGGGAATTAATAATATGCTACGCGCGGAATGTTTAGGCCGCTGGAAATGTGTACGGTAAAAGCTTGGTTTGGTCCTCATTGCCAATGGTTTGTCTGCAGTGGCTCTGGCGAGCGCTAAGGCCGCTGCCGCTGCTGCTCCCACATATCCCACTGATGGTGAGACTTCATTTTCCAGTTGTGCGTATTCGTGCTGGCATGCCAACGCCCGCCCGGCTTCACATAGCGCCAGTATCCGGGACGTGGAGTTTTTCGAAATCTGATGAAACGCTGGCATGCGACGCAAAAATCTATTTTTCAGATTTTCTAATTCATGTTAAAGTAAGAAAAGACAATAAGAATTATCGATTAAAGTAACGCCTCAGCTTGTCAGATTTCGAAGCCTGTCTTGGTTCTGCCCCATCTGAGTATATTCTGGGAAGCCGGTAGACACACGTTTAGCTCAAACTCTTATCTTTATTATATTTCTGCACACGACGTTTTGCGTATTTTGGGAGCAGTATGTAGTATATTTGCGCAATGCCGCACAGGTAAGTGGCGCTAAGAGCAAAGCGCCGGGTTCAGACCTATGATCGTAGCATGGTTGCCTTCCTTCTGGTCTCACGAAGGCGCCATCGTTAAACCATATCGCGCTGTGCACAGTAACATGTTGAGTCCGGCCAGTGGCAAAGTGATGCTCAGCGTCACTGCGTCTACTGCGTGGAGTATTTTATTATGGAGCATTTGGCATATAGACCATATTATTTCTAGTGCACTACCCGATAGCAAATAGCTACGAGCACCTAACAGACAACGAGGTAGACCAGAACAAATTGAAAGCTTCGCAGAGTAGACTTGCTGCTTCCCTGAATCGGCATTCTGAATCGGCCAGGCAATGTCAGGGTGAAGAAAACGTGTGGAATGTTGACGCTGCTCTTATTGGCCGGCGTTTTAAAATAAAGGTGGCGACACACAACTTTTACAAACAGATACTTTTTTTGTTAAAACATACTCTATGGAAATCCAGGACATGAACACGCTGGATTGGTTAAGACTATACTTTTTAGGCGTCGGTGGATTTTCGCAAGTTTAAGCATCTACTACCGAAGACACCCAACACAGCTTATACAGAGGGAGTGGTGCGCCGCGGAACCAGCAAACCACAGCTCATCCTGCGTCTCCAAAGTGTTTCTGTGAATCAAGACACCCTGAGAGCATGGTCCCGTGCACTCTGTTACCATTCGGCATGACTTGTTGTGCACGGGGTCGTGTTCAGTGTGTGACTGTATGGCCTTCTTGTTTCCATGTAGTGGCGACGTTCCGGAAGGGAGTGCGAGTGGTCCAGATGGCAGGTCTCAGGCCAAGTACGTATGATGAGTGTCTGTGCATGTCTAGCCGTGGTGCAACACTGTCTGTTAATGTTTGACGCAATGCAATGGAAATCGTTCAGAAACGATATTAACTAGCCAACTTGGTTTTGATGAACGGAAAACTACATTTGATTGACGACAAAACAGAGCTTGTCGTTCATTCATTTCTAAACATTGCATTAATTTGCATTTTTTTAAAAGAGAGTTCATATCTAACTTGCTCATATGATCAGCAAAAATTTTCATAAACACAAAATTCTAACTCAGACATCTCAAGTGACAATGCTTTACCCAGTACTAGCCTAGTTAATATTAATGTGTCCATGTTATTTCCGTAATGTAATGCCTGTCATAAATATAGAACCATTTTTCAATGCAAGTGATGTCCTAGTGTTTTAACAGTCTGAAATTTATTGTGAATTAAAAGAGCGATGTAGCAGTCAATGTGAGCAGAAATGCATCGCCCTATGATTGTTATGATTTTTTTCATTCATTGCAATACTTCTTTATTACTGCATTTTACAATTATAAGGTGGTCTCCTAAATTTCTGACTGTGTACAGCCCCCTCAAAATGCTCCCAAAAATGTATTTAATGTCCTCTAAGCTGGTGCAACAAAAATAAGGACAACACGAACGTTGTCATATTTTTTCTGGCCTACCTAATCCATCCTTCTTCGAGCTGAGCTGAGAAAAAAAATTATTTACTAGGAATAATAAAATATATACGCTTGTAGCTTCCCCATATCGTTGCACAGAAATTTTAGATTGACATTTAAATAAACAGAAAAAGTTATGTGTCTTCCAGCTTTGCTCGAAGAAAGATAATGATTGAAATACCTTTCTCATACTCTCCTGAAGTTCCATGAAAAAAAAACTCAGCTTTAAAAACTCGTGATCTGTCCCCTTAATACGATGTCTGAAAACACTCACTTTTATCATATATTTGTTCCTCCGGGACTTCAGGAATAGTTGACTAAGGCCAGTGCTTCTCGACTTTGTAGCCTTCTAAATGTTTACATATTAAACTGTTGCTATTGTTATTCAAAATGTAACAAAATTCACCGTTCAAACAACGGGTGAGAATCTCCCCCAAATATCACTGCCTTTTTGCTTCCAAGGGGAAGGCGAAGGCACCGCAGATGCTAACTCTTGCAATTTCCTGCCTCTTTAGGGCTGTGCTAGACTTCAGACAATCATGGCATCTTAATAATCGTTTTTTGTTGGGGTTTTTTTCACCTCAAGTTTGTTTGGCCAGTTTTCATATACATATCTTCTACGGTCGAGACTGACTCGCTAGAGCTCGTAGTCATTAGCTCATTTGGTTCCAAACTTTCAGCTCCTGTGCCCAAGCCTCTACCTCGAATCTGTGAAGTAGTCAGGCTGCATCACGCTTGTTGTGCACCTGTGTATACAAACGTGTTCTCGGTGTTGTAGCTGAATGTGAATGTTTTTTTAATAAGTGTCGTGCTAGTGTGTAAGTTGTGTGTCCGTCCATCTTTTGGCCAGTACACTGTTTGAACTTTGCCAGTACTTGAAAGTAAAAGGGTAAACAAGTGGTAATTAGGTGTCTCCGGTTTGCCGTTCTTTTTTCCGAACTTAAAAAGGTCTGGGTCTTGGAGGATTTCATCCGTTTTAAATTCGTTTATACTGCAAAATTCTTTCAGTGTACGGCTAGTCTTGCCACCACACCATTTCCACGCCGGTGGCTCGGCTTCACACCCTGCATGATGATCAATGTGTTTAGCAGCGGTGTACTCCGACTTGTCAACGGCACATCGACTACGTTCCTTGCCGTGTCACACAGACATTTTCGGCATCGACTAGGCGCTTTTAAATGCCATGGATAAACTAAAACTTATTTTAAAAATGCATAATATTTGTGCGTAGAACAGGGAACCTGGTCGATAACAATGCTGATTATTTTTTCTCGACTACATTTAATATGAAAGTGTTCTGTTTTTATTTATTTTTACCTTGCCCGCCCTTGTTGCGTGTTAGGCGAGGACAACACGTATGCAAGTAAGTTAGGAGAAACAAAGAGAAGCAAAACATGCCTCCAATGGCAATGCCATGAGCTGGCAGCTCCGACATGAGCCCTGGTCCACCTGCCAAGCCAATTCAACCTGCCTTTAGCCAAATTGTGCACCATTTTACGAACTGCACTGTGAAATAAGTAGATTTACATGGGAAATTGCCTCGTTCCTACTGCAACATAAATTAGGTTTACTCGCACTTAAGCGTTCATTAAAAAAGAAAACCAAGATAACTCCGCGTTTGTCTAGGATATATTCTTTGAGGCCAAGCAATTTGTTGGCAAGTGATTCAGGCAATTTCTTGTCCAAAACCATTTATTAGCACAGTACGCACAAAAAACTTTTTATTTTTTAATTTTTTTAAATTTTTTTACTTACCTGCAAATTTATTCGTAGCCTAACTGCATGAAATGTGCTCACTCTGCTTGCATGTCATTTTTTCCATTTTGCATGTGCGTTTCATACTAATTCGTCTTTTTTTGTGTACGTCTACCGTGTAGTTTATAGGTCAGTGTTAGATTTACTCATAGTACCGATCTTGCCACGACTGCCTCGTCAATTCGAAAGACAGGAAATTCGAGCACTGTAAACGTTTCCTAAAATGTGTATGTTTCTTGAAGGGTCCCGTTTTGCCATTATTGGTATGGTAAACCTCGCTTCAATATAGGGGTCAGTGCTCGGGCCTTAATTGCCTCAACATTGGGTCGCGAATTGGGGACAAAGCTGTAGTTTCGTTGAGCGCATATTTTATTTAAATGGCGCATCTGGAGACCTACCTGTTAGGAATCCAAGGCGCCCGTCAAATCAAGCAGGAGGCTGATGTGCTTTTTGTCCATTTCAGATGAGCACCATCTGCCGCCCACCTTCACACCACCAGAGCTGCCAAAGAAGGTTCACATACGAGGTATAAATTCACGCGCACATCACGTGGCGGCACGTGTAGATGGGCAGTTAGAAAAACAAGAATCATCGCGTTTTTTGTTTGTTTTTTGTTTTGTTTTCGTTTTTTGGACCGAGGAATTATTTGTTCCGACAGTGCGGTGGCCTTATGACTGCATGTTGTGTACAAACACTTGGCGTTTTGTTTCGAAGCTCTGGTTATTTTGCTTGGAACAAGTGCACTTCATGGCAATCTAAAATTTTAACTCCGGGTTGAATGAAGGGCGATCTGTCTTTTTTCAGCCTCCTTAAATAGGGGGCATGTTGTACAAAGCTGTATGATAATTAGAGCGTGCATGGCAGTATCAGCTGGTGCATGTAGTAAAACACGTGCAACGATGCGCACGGTGTGTTAACTACTTTTGTTACTTTTTTTTCATATTAACTAATAACCGGGACCGAGTGAGTATAGTAATGCTACCCTTTAAGTCCGCATCATCAAAGCTGGTTCGCGTGTCAGTCCTTTCCAATTCCATGTTTAAAAAAAAAACATTTTATTTAAAAGCGCCCGCTGTAGCAAAAACAAGGTTTCTTGTGCTTTTGGCAACAAAAAAAAGTTAAGACAATTCCGAACCCCTCTTATGGACGATGGTCTCAGAGAATGATTGTGTGTTTGTCGTGCTTCCAGGTGAACAAGTAAAGGACCGCGAAGACGTTTCTCGTAAGTTTGCACAACGTATGAAAAGACTATGCCTCGCCGATTGCTTTAGCTTCTGACTGCCGTGCTTTCCCTTGCAGTGTTGGGCAATAACCGGAACGGCCGCAGTGTCACCAACAACGCCCTGGTTAACTCGACGAAACAGGTGAACAAGGTGAAGCCGACGGTGAACCGTGCCAACGAGGGTCTGACATCACCGAGCCAGCAGGGCTACAACAAGCTGTGAGTGTTGCGCTACCCGCATTCATTCTATTGCAGTGAAACGGACCGTCCATGTGCCTCGGACACAGTGCCCGCGTACAGACCAGCGAGTGCACGAGCTGCTTGTTTGCTAATTTTCTATCTAAGGTATTCAAACCATTCCATAGTCAAGCGCTTTGATTTGGTGTTTGTTGTCGGCCTTTAAACAAACACGTGCGCGTCCGTTAATCGTCAAGTCTCTTTCTAACAACCAGGTCTAATGACTTTTCTTTTAAAGAAAAAATAAATTTCCAAACATTATCAGGCTTGCCAATGGCATGCTTTCTTTATCCTGAATCCTGCTTGTTTTGGTCGTATCTTCATAGAGGGCTGCAAGGGTGGAAAGGAAAGGTCACGCATAGATAAACCGCAAATAATTTTGTTTCTGATTAATGTTAATTTTGCCCTTTCCTTTCTACTGTAGCCAAATCCAACTCCCCCTTTTTCAGCCAAATGGCTCAAAGAAGTCAGTACGATAGCCGCATTTCCTTATTTTTCACCCTCATGTGGCAAAGGCAGCTTATATCTGGCCCATAATTTAAATATTCTGTAAAATTTATTTTTGAAAAAGGAGAAGGAGTGGTGAAGGCGATTCCCTTGTGGTCTGGTTGAGGTGTTCATGAGCATGGCTTGCTTTAGAACTCCTACACTTTTAAAACAAAGGGCTGTGCAGAACGGAAATTTAAAAATCAAACTAACGGATTTTTTTTTGTTTTTGCATTAATTTTGTTGTGTTACTGGAATGACTATTTTTGCTACGTCGGCACAACCCTATGTCACCTTCATTCCCTTTCTTGCGCCATCAATCCTGAACCTCTCTTTCTCACGGACAATGCTTCATTTCTACTCTTTCCATTTTTGGATAGTCTATGTAACAATACGAAAAGCACCATACAGCACCCAGCTTTTACGGTCTCTTTCTCTTGTCCATCTGTTTCTTTCATTGTCACACATGTTTGCTAAATTGCATCTGGAAGTAACACAACGGAGAACATTGGTGCGAGAAAGAGTCAGGCCGCCATTCGCCACACTCTTTTGTAAAAGTGTGACACAGCAATGGTTGTCCGTGCATGGTGTGATTCTCCTGTGATTTCAGGGCTCAAGAGGACACTACATATTCCGGGTATCATCTGGCCTATGAAGTGAAAAAACTCATGTACGCTCGTTTACTTATCTTAGAATGCCTTCAGATACTTGTACTTTTGGTGTAAATTGCTGCGGTATGTTCGCGAATAGACTTTGAAAAACCGCGCACCATCCTGGGTTGAAGTTTAAAGTAGTGGGACAAAGTGTTCTGTATACAGTAGATTTCTAACAATGCTTTAACTCCAAATTCGGAGCAATTTATTAATATGTGCAGAAAACGTAGAGACTTGAGAAGGCTTTTACCTGGAAGTTAAAGCCATTTAGAGAATCTGACGGCGCTGTAGATCGACTTTGGAGGTTCCAATTTTAAACAAGGGGTGGTTTTGGTAAAAGCCGATGAGACCCGCAGCCCAGGAGGTGTGCAGTTGGTGCAGAAGCAGCTATCAATCTTAATACTATAATTTTATTCTGTTTACGTCTTTTATTGGTAGGCACTTCTGTACTGTGCTCCAGACCCATATATTTAGTCCCCGAGCCGCTAGGGCTCCCTCGCTCCTCGCTTAGTGTCAAATACGTGGGCATCTAGTGTAGTGGAGTCGCATGTTTGTTTGCTTGTAGTGTGACACACCTTAAGTGTGAGTACGTGCCCGTGTGAACTGTTGTGGACGGCGTTGCCAGGAGGCACCATGAATTGTGCAGCAAACTGTGAGAAATGTTCTCCGAAAAGGTTTTTGACAGTGCACTTCGTGTTTCTTGTGCTTTCGGGCTGCCTGGTCTGCTTGGTGCTTGAGTCCATGATGCATGATGCCGCAGCGGCATTCGTTGGCTGAGAATATGAATGTGCTACGGGTCGTCTGTTTATCAAATGAAACCATTTGTACTTGGTGTAAATTTATTTTCAAAAAGCCTAACAAAGCGAAAAAAAATACTCTGTGGCCCAATCAGGTAGCGTGTCTTTGCACTTGAATAGATACCTTGTCTCTGAAATTGATGTAGTTTGGGCTTATATTATTGCCTGCTCTCCATACCCTTAGGCGCGAAAATTAAATGTAGTGCACACAATTTTAGAAGAACAAAGATTTCCAATCATCTCTTTTGAAGTAGTTTAAAAAAAACACACAATTGTACGTCAGAGGGAGTGCACTGAACGTACTGATCAAATTACAAACACCCCAGATTATGTATTGTCCGTTTTGTATCGCATGGGTAGACAAGACTCCGTTGACACTCCTTTTGGATCTCTCTGTGCCCTGTAGAAATAATTTTAGCGGCTTTTTGGTGTGTATTGTCTCGAATGGGTTCTCCTTCAAACTCTCCATATACTCCACTTCCACGGCGAACCACACGATTAAAAACAGCTTCACTCTATTCTTTGCTTTCCTCGCTTTCTTTCCTACTCGTTCGAGAGCAATACACTTCGAAGAAGCACGCTCTTCCATCTCTGTCTCTCTTCAACTCCTTTTTCCTTGATTTCTATTCATTTTTTCAACGGGTATCTCTATTTATTTGTCGACGGCATTCATTGAACATTGAGTTGACTGTCCAGTAAACAAGCTTGGCCGAGGAGGCCGTTTCGTTTCTCGGGAGTGGTCGAAACGGACGCCGTCTCGGTGCCTCCCGCGCTCGCCGCTGACAGTCCGCTTGCCCGCAGGCCCACCAGCAGAGGCACCAGCGGCGCCAGCAACGCCAACGCCAACAACAACCTGCAGATCGGCATCGCCGACGACCAGGCCAAGGACTTCGACTTCGAGAAGACCGAGATGAAGTACGACTCGACCGGCATGTTCCACTGGAGCCCCGCCCGCAACCTAGAAGACTGCATTTTGGTGAGTCAAAGTCAATATCGGGGTCGCGTGTTGCTCTCCGGAGCCCCTGTCCGGGTAGGCAAGCCCGCCGCGCGCCAGAGTCGAGCCGCGCGCCACTCTCTGAGAACGACCTTGGCTTGCTCCGCAGGACCGCAACCAGGCCGCCATGACGGTGCTCAACGGGCACGTGGTGGTGTGCCTGTTCGCCGACCCCGACTCCCCGCTCATCGGGCTGCGGAACCTCGTGATGCCGCTCCGCGCCTCCAACTTCCACTACCACGAGCTCAAGCACGTCGTCATCGTGGGCTCCGTCGAGTACATCAGGCGCGAGTGGAAGATGCTGCAAAACCTGCCCAAGATCTCCGTGCTCAACGTGAGTATGACCCTCGTGTTCATGGAAACCCTTCAATCTTGGCGGCCGGAACTCAGGTTTCGACTCAAAAGAAATTCTCTTTGTCAATGGTATCCTGTGACAGGGGTCGCCGCTGTCGCGAGCGGACCTCCGCGCCGTCAACGTCAACCTGTGCGACATGTGCGTTATCCTATCGGCCAAGGTGCCCAGTAACGACGACCCCACCCTGGCCGACAAGGAGGCCATCCTCGCGTCCCTCAACATCAAGGCCATGACCTTCGACGACACCATCGGCGTGCTCAGCCAGGGTAAGCAGGGCAGTGCTCGCTCTCTCTTTCTCTCTAAAAAAAAAAAAATTGACTAAAAAGAAGAAATATGTTATTCTTTTGCTTCCTTGAAAAACGTGCGATATGAATACTACTAGTCACTTAAAACGCAACGGTGTTGTTACAACTTTTTTTTTAAATTTCCACTTTGTCTGCTGCTCAGCCAACAACGAGGAGGCCGCGCTGACGCCCGTCGGCAGCCCCATCGTGCTGCAGCGGAGAGGGTCCGTGTACGGCGCCAACGTGCCCATGATCACCGAGCTGGTCAACGACACCAACGTGCAGTTCTTGGACCAGGACGACGACGATGACCCCGACACGGAGCTGTACCTCACGCAACCCTTCGCCTGCGGCACGGCCTTCGCCGTCAGCGTGCTGGACTCGCTCATGTCCACTGTAAGCTTCACTACTCGAGCCAGCCAACGAACTGGGCCAGCCCTCCGATCATGTGATGAACGCGGCCTTTTTGCCCCGCAGACGTACTTCAACCAGAACGCCCTGACACTCATCCGGTCGCTCATCACTGGCGGCGCCACGCCGGAGCTCGAGCTGATCCTGGCGGAGGGCGCCGGACTCCGCGGCGGCTACAGGTGGGCCCCTGTGGATCGGGGGGTAGGCAGGCCCGCCGCACTCCGGTGCCTGTTGGCTGCCTACCCAGCAGGCGCTCCGCTCCGCGCTCTGCCACGCTGTGGCCCCCACGACCAGAGACACTGACCAGCTGCTCTCTCTCTCCGCAGCACCATGGACAGCCTCTCGAACCGCGACCGCTGCCGCGTGGGGCAGGTGTCCCTGTTCGACGGGCCGCTAGCGCAGTTCGGCGAGTCTGGCAAATATGGCGACCTGTTCGTGCTCGCCCTCAAGTCCTACGGCATGCTGTGCATAGGGCTGTATCGGTAAGGACTGCCTCGCCGCCGCGTGTGCTGTACGGGGCCCTGCGCTGTGCATGCGCCACTTGAACGCGTGTCTGGTTGCAGGTTCAGGGACACGAGCAATTCGTGTGACGCGTCCTCCAAGAGGTACGTCATCACCAACCCGCCCGACGACTTCGCGCTGCTGCCTACGGACCAGGTGGGTGTCGACGCCTTGAGCACGGAAGCAACGTATTGTGTTTGTTGCCCTAAATTTCCAGCCAAGTCGTGACTCGTCGCTGTGCGTTGCAGGTGTTCGTGTTGATGCAGTTCGACCCCGGTCTGGAGTACAAGCCAAACAGGGGCGCGCCGAGAGGGAAGGACGACAACTCCTGACTATTGCTTTGTAGCGCCCTCACGGACGGCCCCTACTCCTACATTTAAACGACCTCCATCTGCGCACGCCCCAATCAACTCCATTTTTTGTATCATTTCTTTTCTATTTTATTTACACGTTTTATTTTTTTCTTTCTTTTTCCTTCGTTTGCTCTTTCCCCTGCACCCCCTTCACCGGAATGCACGCTACACTCGAGTCCGACTGTGACGCGCAGTTCGGTCAAGCTCTGCCTTGAGCGGGCAGTTACACTCTCATGAAAACCTTCAGACAATCGGAGATATTGCTTCAATATCACCAGATGACACGAAATGGTTGAACCATTGCCACTTTTACACTAAAATATTTTATTTTTTGTTTTAAAAAGAATTATTATTCGGCTAAGTTTTACTCCCTCCCTTGCTTTGAGTTGTTTTGGGACAACACGTGCTGCAGGCGGTCGTGGGAGAGGTTTCGTCAGGCAAGACCATGGCAAGTCAAGAGCCGACGCAACCAGTGTCTCCAACCTGGTGAAACGTTCGCTCAAAGCTCGACTAGCTCGTGGTCTTCCCGAGAGGACGCTACGGTGGGCGTGTGACCCACCAAAACCCAAGAACTCTATCTCTTTTAGAGAAAACAATGAATAGAAGTTGTCTGACACTTTGTACATAGACCAACGACTTAAGTGACACATTGAGTGTGTGTTTGCGCGCATGTATATATAGAAGTAATGTGTGATGATGAGATTTCAGAATTTTACGTAGACTGTTGCTTGAAAGGTGTACATATTTTTTTTACCTGTTTGTTGTTTGGATTTTCTACATAAGATATGACCACAAACAAATTAAGAGATTAGATCTGGGCATCGTGTGTTCAGATCCCCATCCCTCTTTACAAAAAAAAACTTTAAAAAATGAAGGAAAAAATTACCTTACGGTATGCTCAGAATAGAATTGTGCTTCAGTTTGGCAAAAGATTCCTCATCAGAGTGGAGTTTTGGTTGACATTGCAAAAACATTGTTACATTTGTAATGTAAAGGTTAATCTGGCAATGATTAAATGCACAACTTAAATAGTTAAATTACTCCTTAAAAAATGTGATACCTTGAAATTACTAAGGAAAAATTTGCAAAGTAATGTTATATTGTATGTAGAACTGTTTTCACATTATTAAGGTTTACAATTTGATCTCTGGCTTCTAAAACTCACAAATTTGCTGCCTGTGACTCATGTTGTGATCAGTAAAATTGGAAATGTCTCCTGTAAATGCAGTAGGACTCAACAGACAGCTTAATTCAAACAGAATTTTTGAAGCAAACTAAAAATACGTAAACAAATTAGAAAATTTTGTCAAAAAGCTAGTCGTTACAAATTCCTGGAAATAAATTTATTTATTATTGTTGACTAAGATATGAGAACACTTTTCTAAAGCTATAACATAACAATTCTTCTGCATTGGGATTCTCCTCTTTTTCTATTTACAAAGCCCACAGTTTTCTTCAGTGTGGATATTTGCTAGATTTTGTGGACTTAGATGCACTTTTTCACCAAGACGGACTTTTGCATCACGTCAGTTGTATGAAAACAGAAGGAAAATGATGGTAATGTAGGTATTGGAAATAGAGCCAAACAATTCCTGCTTATGTGTGCTTGACAAGTAAGCCTCCCTTCAACAAAATAAACTATCAAGCTTTTCTGCATCGCTTTCTTTTCCAATCTAGAGAAAATGAATTTTAATATGGTAGCTTTGACAGTTATACTTTCTTCAGCAAACTTTTCATCATGAATCTTACAGGGCCCCTTCTGTTAAGTCTAATACTTCACTGTTGAATGTTCTGAGTTATCTCCAACGAATACATGAGTAAATACTCATATTCTTGCAGACCTCTAAACATCTGTGCTACCAATACTGTGTGCTAAAAACAAAATAAATGGAGTAATTTTGGACTTTATAAGAATATTAAAATCATGCTTACATTTACTGAAATAAAATCCAAGTCAAATAGGATTATGTTCCTATCTAGAAACAAACAAAAATTTTTACCTTTGCAAAGAATTAGAATCAACCTGCAATGTGATAAATTTCTAAGTTTTTTTGTAGATTTTTTTAAAATTGCATATTGTTGTTGTTTTTTTTCTCTCAGGAGATGCATGCAAGTGTGGGTGAGTGAATGTTTTTATGTACTAATCAGTTTGCAAGGTGGTATATGTGCTGCAGTGTCTTTACCATATTGTGCTCCTTGGCACAGTACTGACTCAGTAGGTCATGTCATGCCTAACAGGCCATGACGCAGCTAGGGTAGTAGTGGCCAGCGGCCATGCCATGGCTCAATTTCATTCCTGTTTCATTTCCTGTACTGTGTGAGAGCATGATGATGAATTCACAAGAACTGACTTTATTCCAAATTGCCCATATGAACGCCAAGCAGGGTCACTGCTACTGACAGTATTCTGACTGTAGTGTGGAGTTCTCACTCAACGTCGCTGATAGCAAAAGCCTGAAATGCGCTGAATCTTTGAACGTGTTAATTACAAGCATTCCACTGGTGTTAAAACACACAGTGGGAGGAATGTTCAGAATTCAATAAGCTTATCATTAACTTTTCAAAAAATTTCCGATTGTATCTTCAAAGGTACAATTTCAGCAGCATTTGGTTACAAACATTGGTTCATAGTGTTGATGCCTTAGACATTTAAATTGTGCCCGCAAAATGTGTCAGCACTTTAGATTCAGTGACAATCTCAGACAAAGTCAGAGTAGTTCAAAGTTCATGCACAGTTGTTTTTGATGGGTAACAATTTGTGATTGTTTCACCTAACACAATGTTTGCATTACATGTCGAGCAAAACCGTTACTCTCACCGGCCTCCCTCTGAAACCATGGCTCTAACTGGAGAGTGACTGCAATCCTTTTACTCTGCTAACCAACCACAGTTGGGTGTAGTTGCATCAAGGTGGCAAAGTTTGTCTCATGACAAACCCTAAATGGCTCATAGAAACTTTGTACGCTTAGAATGTTCAATTGAAAATAGAACCACATGTGGTCAAATTTGAAGAGCAAAATTGGTCAGCCAGCTAAGTTTTAGATGTAGACCCGTGTAGCATGAGGAGTATCCATCCCTCTTTTTATCACTGCCAAAGTAATGATTTTCAACTCTACAAATCCATTATCAAGATACTTTGTATTTTTGCTATTCTTAAAATAAACTTGGAAGTTAAAGCTTAGATAGAGAAAAAACATTCTTTCACCTTGATGCAACCAGGCCTTGACTTTGATGTTGAAAATAAAAAAGGTTATTGATGTAAAATTTTTATGAAAATAAATGGAGTTTTTATTCAATTTTAAGAATATCTCTAACTGACAACACATGCACCCTAACACAACCTATCTGGAAAGCATATTCTATTTAACTTAAAGTTCAGATGAACAGTCGAACTTGACGTGAGGGACTTGCCACACAGATACCTTCCCGTCCATAGTTCCAAGTGCCAGCAGCTGGGAACTGTTCAAATCAAAACAAAAAAAAATATCGGTGAAAAATACTGAATCAAAATTGTCAGAAATGACATTCATGGCACAAACCTTATAGTCCGTACACTAACAGTGGACAGTGAAACTTTAGCATTTCCATCATCCAGGTCTAACAGAGGTAAAATTTTTGCAGTATGAACATCATGTAAGTGAATGGAGCCTGATGACCCCCATGTCAAGGCAATACTTGGGTGGCTAGAAATTATTTGTACTCCAAATGAAGGTTCTGGTAAATGAATTATTCTTAAAAGGCAAACCTAGAAATTAGATAAGATAATAGTTGTAAAGTATTGTCACGAGATGAGTAAATAGGATAGAAAATAATCCCTGGCGGCCCAAACCTCAGCAAGAGAGTAGACGTGTAGTTCAGAATCAGAACCACAGCTAAGAAACAGGTCTTTGCTACCTGGCACCCATTGAACACCAGTGACTGTCCCTTTATGTCCTTCCATAATGTTTAGGACTGGATCACAATAATCCAATTCATAACCAACTGAAGCTGAAAATAGAAAGGCTATGGTTGAATGAGGTCTTTAAATCAATTACACCAATTTTGCCAAGAAAAATAAGCCTACTTCGCTTGCGAAGACATGGTCGCCTACTGTCCGATGAGCAGAGTGCTACTGAACCTCCTTCAATACCAGCAACAAATAAACCTGGATTGCTTGGATTGAATTTAGCACATACAATGCCATAATCAATACTTTGTTTTTCTGCTTGCAGAAGGAAACTAAAAAAACAAAAGTCACAGGTGCATAAAAATCCTCTAATAAATAAAAATAAAAAGATACAAAAAATAACAACATACCATTTGGCAGCTTTGAGAGTAGAACTAGTTGACTTCATGGTCCAAACAATAACTGACCCATCTCTTGATGCTGAGGCTAGAACTGGCCTTAGATCTGTCTGATCAAAGTTTTGAATCCATTGCATATGAACTACTGCTTCGCTGTGCAATGTGATACTACCAATCAGAGTTGGATCATCTCTCTGTAAATTCCACACTATGACTTCACCTGCAAAAGAATTATGATCAAACAGTGCTTTATTAAAAACACATGATGCGACCAAGCAAAAAAACCCTTACCACTGAATGTTCCACAAGCAAGGATAAAAGACTCTGTTGGATGTGCACAAAGAGCAGTGACACAGGCATTCACATCTAGCAACCTGTATGGTGTATCTGTCTTGCATTCTTGCCTAAAAATTGTTTCCAAATTCATGGTTAAAATTTATTAACAACCAAAATCAGTCAAATTGGTAAAATGCTTAATACCCATTGGTTCGATGAAGTGAAACACAGCCTGAGTGCACACACCAGCTCGGATGCTCCTTGGCACATCTTGAAACAGCTAGAATTCCTCCAGTTGAACTCCAATCAATAGCAGATGTAAAACACTGATTTATTTATGGAAAGAAAGCCCGAATGGATATAAATTGAACAAGGTAATGCAGAACCATACAAACAGAGACTTACATCATTTTGAGGTTCAGTTTGTGGCATACTTAAAGAAAACAGATGCCTAGTGCTACTGTCCACACTTCCTTGAAGTTTGTATTCATTAAATGCACGACTCTTGTTGCTTTCCTCAAGCTCTTCAATGACTCTAGGAGTTATTTTTGATAACCATGCAGCAAGCTTTGACATATCAGCACCTGAAGAACTTTGCTCTTGAATCACTTCAGTCTGAACCTGAGTGTGACAACAGGTAATAATGTTATATGTGTAGGGTGTAAAGCATGTAGCACAGAACTACGGAGCCAATCTACGTTCCACAAAATTACCTCTGTTGTACTGCAGTACTTGCTCTGGGCTTCCTTTTCACTGAACGTCAAATCAGTTGTCTGGGCAGCCATGTCGCTGCAAGATCTAAAGGATTTGAAAAGGGGGGGGGGGAAACACAATTATTTAGAGTGATAAATAATGCAACCGTACACACACCACACATGCCGGTGTCAAAAGGTGCACCTGCTAACCTGTCAGTTCGCCACATAGAGGCGCAGTTGACACCATCTATGTCCTCAGCAACGAGCGAATTCGCCATTTCGACGGATACAGGAATAGCTCAACCTACGCAGCTGATCGAGCGGAGTGGCAGCGAGGACAAATCGAAATACCGTGACCTAGCGGCCGGTCCTTCCCGTCCGTGTGCCCTCACAAATAATGCACGTCTAGCGAGAGTCATTTGGCGTCGCGAAGACTAGCAGAAGCAGCCTCGCGCACAACACGGCCGTTGCCATGACGACAGGGAAACATAAACGTGAAGGGTTTGCGGTACCAACGTGCGAACAACACGGCTGCAGTTCTGTCCCTCTCCGTCTCTTATTGAAACAACCTCCAATTTTCTTTTCAAAACTTTGAACGAAATTTGCTCGTGTTCGTCCATTTTACTCCAGCTTGCGAAACAAACTTCTTGATTTGACCATGAAAGTTTGTGTTGCTTTGACGTTGGCATTGTTTCTCCCTAACAAAATAATAAACAGAAGCAGAAGCGAGCTAAGAAGTTAAACTTGGTCGCTCTCAAAACACTTCATATTGTCATGTTTTTCTAATGGTTTCCGTCAGGACTTAATAGAATTTTACAGGTAGGCATGACCAGCGAGGGATTGGCTCGTAAGTTTCAACTGAACAAGAATGGGAAACTGTTGTGCTCAGGTGAAGCTTGTAAGAAACAGAGTGACTATAAGGAGGCGAAGGTGAGCAGACTCCCAGGTGTTGTCTTGGGAGACTAAAATTTAATTTGAAATGAAATTAGATTTTTTGCACTGTAATGAAAAATTGGCTGAGTTTTGCATGCATGCCTCAATTATTTTTTCCCTGCGTGTCTAATTTTAGGAAAGTTGTTCTTCTACTTGTGGGCCTTGACAACTCTGGTAAAACTGCGACTGTCAAAGGATTGTTGAAAGGTATATTCCCAACAGTTAAAAAAATTATAACAAAAAAAAATTTCCTTGAAATTCTGGTTTTGACTTTACAGAAAGTATGCACAGCACTGTACCAACTGTAGGATTTAGTTCTTACAATCTTTTTTACAAGGGGTATGCTGTTGTTATTTATGATTTGGGAGGAGGTCCCCAGATAAGAGATATCTGGTCCCAATACTATGTTGATGTAAGCACAAACTTGTGGTGCAATTAAAATGTTTAGACAGAAAATTATCATGACGTATAATGTGACAATTTATTTCAGGTGCATGGCATTATATATGTGATTGATGCTAGTGACACATCAAGGATTAATGAGAGCTGCTCTGTTTTGCAAAGACTTCTAACTCATGACAAGCTAAGAGGGAAACCCCTCCTTCTGTAAGCTGCTAATATATATTTGATTCAATAAATTTTTTTCTATTTTATTTAAAATTTGATGTCTGTGTTTCAGTCTAGCTAATAAGCAGGATGTTGATGGAGCTCTTGATGAGATTGATGTTGTAGAGAGACTTAATCTGGAGACCATAGTCAATGAACAAAAGTGTCCTACTTTGGTGGAAACCTGTTGTGCTGTGCCACCTCCAAGCGATGCTAAGCTCCGTAAGGCATATCAAGATCCAGGAATACAGAATGGTTACAGGTTTGTAGTTTATTATTTTAAATTTGTAAAAAATAATCTTGTGTTTCTATCAGTATTTTCTTTTTTTAATGCTTCCTGCAGGTGGATTTTGAATATAATAATCAAAGATTACAATGCTTTAAATAGTAGAGTTGAAATGGATTCTAAAATTGCTCAAGATGAGCTGATGGTGGAGAAAGAAAATCGCAGGAAAAGGGTAGAAGAGCAGCGTAGACAAAGAGACGAAATGGAGAGCACTGTAATAATTCCACTTCGAGACAGTTCTCCCGTAAGAATCATAGCAAATTGCTCATTAAACCAGCGGCTATTTTTAAATCACACAAATAATGAGATTGATCTTTTTCCAAATTGAGCAGGAAAGTTGTAAAAGCAGAATCATCACTGTCCAGTCTTCATCTGAAGGTATAGGTACAGGTCAGGAACCAATTTCTGAAGAAGCAGCACACCCCTCGGATTCACAGGACAGTGGGTGCACAGACCAAAATGGATATCTGGAAGGGGATGCAAACTCTTTGAACACTATCAAAAGCACAGATAGTGCTGTTAAGTTTGATGATAAAATAGAAGTATCTGAAAATACGAAGGGTAAGAAATTTTTTTGTTTAATTGGTTGCACTGTCAACAATTAATTTCTGCTATTTAAATTGTTTTTGTTTTAGAAAAGAAACATTTTTTAAAGAAGAATTTCATGAAGCGCACAAACAGAACTGCTCCTGCTAATGTACCTCATGATGAAACAAAATGTTCAGGATCACAACCGGCTGCCAGGCATAGATTGCCCCCTTTGACTCCACCTCCCAACCATGTGAAAATGGTAAGATGTTGTTGTGGTACTGCTATTTTCTACAGATGTTCTTTGTTAGGTTTTAACTATAAACATAACAGTTTTTTATGTTTTTATTTTTTTTATTTTTTGAATTACAGTTTGAAGTCAAGTCTTCTAGAAGATCAAGGCTTGTCTCAACTATGAGTCTGTCATTTGATAAAAGTGAATCTGAGCTAACTGATGAAGATAGGTCCCTTAACTTAGTCAGTTTTCCTTCAGACTGGAAATTATTGAAACAGTCAAAAGGTATTTCCTCACACTCTAAATTATTGAACAGTGTAGTATATGATTGTAATTGCTGTGCTTTCTTTTCAAAGGAAATGAACATGGTTTGAGTAGTTCAAATAATGAAGACAGTTTTGGAAAAACGTTTGTTGTTTCCAGTGGTGCTTCTACCTTTGTAAAAAATAATGATAAGTGATTTTGACTATATGATGGGCACCTGTCCAGAAGGTTCCAACTGCCTGGTTTTATGTAACATTAATTTCATACTACTGACTTGGTTTGACTATTATCATTCGTCTACAGTGAAGTATGTGTGCATCTAGTCAGGAAAGGCATCTAGGCTTGTAAAGTGTAGATACTTATTCCACCCTTTGACTATCTGTAACATATTGAATAAACTTAAGAGGAACTGTATGTTTGTGTTTTGATTATTATTTGCTCATGAACACCATTGTTCTACCTATTCTTCACCTCCTCCCTTCTTGCTGTGTACAAATAATGTGTGTCAATTTTTATTTTATTTCAAATACGTCCTTAATCAAAAGACCACTTTCACATTGTAAAATGCACCTTTTATTCAATGTAATCACAGATTTATCATGGTACACTCCGTAAAGTTAGTCTAATTAAATTTCATCTGAGAAGACGAGACATACTAGCACCACAGTGCTCATTGCTTGTGCTGCATTGTGAAGTATATAGGTAAATGGCCAATTTGAATACAAGAAAAGTAACAACAGTAGTAATGCTAAACCTAAGTGATGAGAATAACACATATGTCATCAAATTATGCTGACAATTCTGGAGTACTTCACTCAATTGTAGTTTTCACTTCACAATATCTTTCCTAGCCGTTTGTGCCTCTCTCATACAGCGCAGAAGGTCTGGAATTACAAAAACAAAAGAAAAAATACAAATGGAATGAACGCAAGACACAAATCAATATGATATGTTAGATATCCAATTTTCTTCCTCTGAACCACCTTGCTAAGCAACATGATTAACAAAACAATGACCTTCACGAAGAACACACTCGTACTCAGAGAACAATTTGATTATAGAAAGGATACAAGAACTGTCCTGGTGAATGATAAATAAGATGAGTATGGACAATGATGAATTTCCTTAAATGTGTAGTCTCCTCAGATAACTGAGAAAGTTCCCACAATGCAACTTGAGATGACTGAGGCACTGATGACTTAAGTACAAATAAGATATAAAAGCAAAGTCTGGAAACCTCTCAAAAAGCTACGGACACACAATCAAAATGCTTTCATTACCAATGTCTTTGCTTCAACCATACACAAGATTTTCGGTTTCATAGTGAGTACCTTACACGCAATTAAATAAATGTGGAGTTTACAAATCACAACTTATGTTGGATTCTGTACTAAATGTAAATCCATTGCTGCCAGACATTCAATTCAATGTTAAACAACAAAAATTAGAGAGCAAAACCACCCAACACTTTGTGACCCAAAAAAATGCCTGACTGCCATGGATTACCATTCAACAACTTTAAAAAATAGTTTGCTTCATTGTAGTTGAAAGTTTTGATACAGTTCACAAAAATATGAAACTCAAGGCAAGGAGTTACTTTTTTTTCCAACACTGACTCTTAAAAATGAATAATTTATAATGCTTGGCTTATTGCATGTTGCTGCAACCATGATCCTCCACTTAACTTTGAAGAAGTGACACACAAAATTTCACATTAAACTTATCTAACAATAAAGATGATGTCTTTTGAATGCATGGCTTGTTAAAAAGACTTGCAAAAAGGCAAAAGTTCTTAAAACAACTCACACAGAGCAGAAAGCTACACATTATGTGGAGAATCTATGCCATTAACATATATTTTTGGAACCAATTGACAAGGAGAAGGGTGAGAATCAATGGTCCTGGAAAAAGTCAAAATTATGCTTTCTGGCAGGATAAGGATTATTCCAAAATCAGCAAACTAAGAAACCAATTCCTCCAAATTCACTAACCTTGACGTAAATACCAGCCAATTTAAGAAAGCAGAGCTTGACAAAAAAAGGTTAAATATTAAAGATTTTAAAAATAAAATCTTGAAATTGTAATGAAATCAACCAACTGCTATGTATTGCACATTAGCAAGCATTCTCAGGCATACATTCAACCTTCATTACACAGCCAGACAAACTAGCCACTCAATAATGGCAAGAAAGACACCCTAACATAACAAAATGAAAGCTCTTAATTTGTTATACTTTAGGCGATGATACAACTTATCAAACTATAACAACAATAAACAATATCTCAATAACATTATCCAAAACCTTTTCAACAAGTTCTATAGGCACAAGTGTCTTAATTAACTTAAAATAAAGTATTTCTCTTATGTTGTTATCAAATTCTGTACAAGAATAAAAACATGAATTTCAGGGTTTTGTTTTAAGGTACTATACTTTTAGGAAAATGAGTTTCAGCCACTAATTTAACAAAGTCATACCCAATCGCCTTAAGAATTGCCACTGGGGTCATACACTGAAACTTCAGACAGAACAAAAAGAGAAAAAAAAGAGAGGAAGATGATCAAGCTACAACTAATAGAAAACAGTCTTCAGTAGCACATCTCAAACAACAGACTGATGTACATAAATTATACATCACAACAAAAAGGGTTGGTAAGATTAACAAGAGAAGAAGAATGGCTTATCAGATTTGAGCACATCAAAGCATACCTTACATAAATGAAGTAGAGACACACCACATAGGTAACTGAAGCCCATTTACATAGTTGCATAAAGCTAACATTTTCTAACACAGGTGAAAATATGGATAAGTTGTCACCCATATATTGTCAATTAATAATTGCATTGAATAATAAAATGAACAAGCTACGCTTTATTTGATGAGCTATTCTAAGAAAGCCTATCAGTCAAAAAAGGATATTAATTAGTCCCTGGTAAGTCCACTTTTCACAGAAATAAAATTTGGAAGGATAACTCAATAACACCACACGAATGATACATTCTTCCTTTGGTTCAAGCACACCCCACTCATGAAAGATGTCTTTAGGGCACTCAGACTTAAATGTTAGTTAGAGCTCAAACATTTCATCTTGCTCTCTTTGAAGACGCTGCAATGATGTGCGAACTTTTCTTCCTTGTGTCATTACAATTGGGTGAGGAGCTGAAAGAATTTCACTAGATGACGGTGCAACGACTTGATGTTGATTTTGTTGACGTAACCTTGAAACTGGTGGTCGTCTTCGTGTAAAAATATCATCCTCAGAGTACAAGCTGAAAGAGTAGTGCAAAACAATCAATAAATGAAATAACAAAAGAGAGACAGGAAAAAAGAATGTGAACGATTCAAGGAACTCACCTGCTGTTTCCTTGCACTTTTTGAACTTGATTTTTCGTACTGGCTATCGAAGAATCTATTTTGTCAAGAAATTCATCAATACTATGTTCATCAGAAAAGCCATTTTCTGTAGAACTTGGTGACATCGGTGATGCGGGTGATGATATGACACTTGCTCCTGCAGATCCAGAGCTAGACAGCATACCATCTGTGTCTGGTACCGGAATCATGAGATATTCTCTCAGAAATAAGCTGTCGTTGGCGAACAGTCTGTTGGCACGACGGATCTGCTCAGTCTGAAACAAATAGCACATTTGTCATTTCTATGAAGATGGGCGGTTGTTGCAGACATAAAATGTAAAAAGAATACAAAACATATCACAATATTGAAGCTTGTGTGTATGGCGATGGAAACCAGAAAACACAACATAACCTCTAACTAGGTTACCCATCAACATAGATAAATAAATTTCGGAAAATTTAAGACTAGGGAGGGTGGTGGAACAGGTTGATGCGACGCGCACCAGCAGTTATCTGGGGTCCAATGACCGCCCCCGGGGCTGATAACAGCCTTTCCACTGGACGACGTTAACCTCTGGAAAACTCACCGTGACTCCATAGCGAAGCGCCAGGCCCTGGAGGGTATCGGTTTTACAGACTACATGCTTGATGAGCTGCTCGGGCCGTTTTTGATGGCTGCTGGTGCTACCGTATCTCTTAAGAGACCTCGCCGAATCCCTGATGGAGCGCCTCTCATCCGTCCCTCCGTCTGCCATTGTGTAATACTGGCATTACTGAGGAGAAAAGTTGGGGTTGGGATCCGGGTCAGCTGATGGCGAGCGCAGAGCGCAGAGGCAGCAGCAGTGGTGCCACATTTCCGGTGCCAGTTTTCCCTCGAGCGCGTCCTACAGTCCTACACCGTGAAGCGGCTCCCCCACTGTGAAAGGCGCGTGGATCAAAGGGAAGAAGGGAAAGGGTCGGTTTCAAGGGTTCTCGATGCAGCTGGAGGATGAATCATGTAGGTTGTGTGGCTGCAGAACCAGCGGGACTTGACGGGGAAGTTCCCACAATCTGACAACCCCGCCGCCCACTAGGCGTCGTCTGCTTTCGAGCCTCTCGACGGCGCGCGCACGCGCAGTGCTCGGCGGCTCCGCGCCACCGCCTGGCGGGGAAACTGAGACAAGGCGGCGCCTTCCAAAATCAATACTCTGCCAGGATAAAGCATTGCGCCTGCCCTGGGCGACCAGTGCCGAGCAGCGCCGAGCAGGGTCCCCTGTACCCGTGGGGACCCACTTGGAACCCGTTCTGCCTGCGACTGGGTTGGATTTGCTGCGCCCCCTGGCTGGCCATGAGCCCCGAGACGACGAGTGAGTGTGGGTGGTGCCGCGGCGCGACGATGTGACGACCCGAGACAAGCCCAGCACCCCAGCGAACCTCAAGCGAGCCATGAACGTGCACTTCGAGCGCAACTCCAACGCCAAGTGCGACTGCACCATCCTCAACCTCACATGGATGGGCAAGGTGCCCGACGAGCTCCCCGAGGTGAGTGTCACGACCGGACGGCCTGCTTCGCGGTCCACCTGGAGTCCTGGAGCCGTCCGAGGCGGCAGCCTGGCTCCAGTAGGGCCCCGCGGAACGCAGGGGCTGCAGGACGGCGCCACGGAGAGGGCGAGTGAGGTTAGCGGACCACAACCACCACAACACAGCGGACGCAGCGAGCGGAGCCCTCCGCGGGGCCGTCTCTCTCACAACCCTCCACGCCACCCCATTAGAGCGGCAGAGACAGCGAAGGAGAGACCCCAAGGGATGATGAGCATGACTTCCTCCAGGCCGTAAACAAGCACCCCGTCTCTCTCTCTCTCTCTCTCTCTCTCTCTCTCTCTCTCTCTCTCTCTCTCTCTCTCTCTCTCTCTCTCTCTCTCTCTCTCTCTCTCTCTCTCTCTCTCTCCCTCTCTCCTTCTCCAGCGCAGCAGAGATTGCAGGTGCCGTTCACATGTGACTGGCAACCATGCCTCCACGAGGCGTCAGCACGTACTAACTTTTTACGAGTAAAATGAACCCCAACAATTTTTTTTTTTTTCAATGCACTGCATGTTTATAGCTCCACTGCTGAATCCGCGGACACCTGTGCTAAATTATTCAGCCTTTCGACAAGGTTTTTGTCGCTGGTTGTGTGTAGTTGGGGATAAATTGTTGTTCACAGTTAGAAATAAAATAGGAAAATCCCGGAGAGCGCCTCCCGAAGAAATCGTTTCAAAAAATTAAATCAAAGTTCGCTCATTTGGACGTGGTGTTGACCCCAAGCTGACGCCACTTGGACTGGCAGCGCGGCGAGTGGGCCTCAGCCTGTGGAGTCGAGGGTAGGCAACCCGCGGCGCTGCGGCGCGCGCCCGGCTGCCTGCGCCCCGCGTCCCGGGCGGCGTCCTGCCAGAGTCCTGCAGGACTCGCCGCTGGGAACGGCACTCTGTTGACAGTGTGCACAAACAGAGACCGCGCCCCACACGGCTGCACGACGAGGGCCATGACGCCGCGGAGCAACACGACCCGGGGGAGGGGGCGGGGGCCGGCGGGGGCACAACGAGCACGAGCCGAGGGTGGGTAGCCGAGTAGGTGGGCGTCGTGAGAAGTCGCGACGACACAAACAGCGAATCGACGCGCGAGGTCACGGCACGCCTGAGCAGAGTCTCTCCGTCTCGCACCCACGCATCCCTAGGGAACGACCCACGAGCGCGACAGAGATAGAACGACGAAAAGCGGGTATCAGACTTACAGGCACACCCACGTGCGACGCCATGAGTGCGAGAGGGTGGCCCTCTGTTCGGTACAGGCGCGCGGGAAGGACAGGTTCCACGAAGCGGCCCACGCCCTGGGCATGGCAGGGTTCCGAGGAGTGCTGCGTCTCTCTCGCACTCATGGGCGTCCCGCAGGGATGACCTGCGTCACGGCCGCGGTGTGGGGCGGCGCGGGGCGGCGCAGGGGCCGCGACAGCATGGCGACATCAGCGGGTGGGGTGGTGGGCGTCGCGGCGCACGCACGGGTCTCCCAAACTCGGCGCGCCGTTCGAGCCACGCGACTCTCTGTCCGTGTGTGTCGCGTGCGGAACCTGGCCCAGCAGTTGCACAATGTTGCGAGGAGGCATGAGCAAAGAGGCGTGCTGCAGCCAGCGCACAGCGCACCGAGGCCCGTGCGGCCCGCGCGGCCTCTGTTGCTGCTCAGAGTGGACTCTGCCAATGTTGGCTTCATATTCCCCACGGCTGACCGCGGCCGAGCCGGCTCACTGTGCCCTGCCCCGTCGGTGAATGAGGGATGGCTCGCCCGGCCTAATCCTGTTGCCCCGCCCCCGGCCGCCCCCGGCCGCCCCCGGCCGTGCTTCCCTGTCCCACCCTGCGCGCTAGCCGGCGGCATTGAAAGCGAGGCGTTGGAACCCGAAAGCCGGACGAGACAGGACAGCGCGGACGCCGCTCTCCCAAGCTTTCTGGAGCTTTCTGGCTCCAGCGGCGAGGGGGGGGGGGGGAACAGGGCGTGCAGCGAGCTGGCAGTCTCTTTCATAACCGTGCCACTTTGTCTCTGGCCGAGGCGACAGGCGCGTGGCCTCATTTCGCCTGCCCCCCCCCCCTTCTCCCGCCTCGGACACAGAAAGTACAATCTCCATCGGAGTGGCTCTTTAATTATAATTGTCACGCTTCACCGCGTGGTTTCGCCGCACTATTTCACACACGCGTCTCGCGACCAGCAACTCTTTGCCGCTCTCTCGCTTCTCTTTCGCTGCTCAGTCGCTGGTCTCTCGTGTCGATGGCCTTGTTATACAGCGTGGTCGTGTAAAGAGAAGAGCTCGCGGCCGCGGCCGTTTCCAGTTTCGTATTTTTTCTCACACGCCCTGTCCGCGTGACCTTGCCCCCCCCCCCCTCCCCCCCCCCCCGGCCGTCTTTGATATACTGGTGTCCCGACGCCGCTGGCCGCCCCTGCGGCTGATCCGAGCTCTGCCGTCGGGCCGTCTCCGTCTCCACGGCGATCGCGGCCGGCGGCTGGCCACTGTGCGGCGGTCGGCCTGCGAGCTATCGATCGTCGTTAGAGCAATCCGTCGGCCGCCTCGCCCCGCCGCGTCGGGTTTCTCTCGGCGAAGCACTTGTCCGGAGTCAGGGCGCCGCTCGCGCGATGCGCACGACGTCCTCGCCTCGTGGCGGGGCTCACCTGTTGAGGTGAGGACCGAGCCTCCGCGGGGGTCGTCGGAAAGATAAAGATTTTCCTATACTGTATTAGCCAATCTCTTAGAAGCACAAACAATTTTTTGGAGCCGATGCTGAAGTTCTCTGCTACAAAGCTCAGCTCTGCTCTAATTTTTTTTTTTTTGGTGATTGTCTGCGAACTTATTTAAAGGCTGCTGCTTGCCAGACCGCGTGCTTCGCGCTGGCTGCCTGCCTGGCTGCCTGCCTGCGCGGGGTCGTGTTACGCAACTGATGCCTCTCGCGCACCGCTTCGTGGAAACGCGCAAAATAGAAGGCAGCCGGAGGCAGAATAACGCCACCCGAACCCACCAAACCGTGTCGACAGAATGCATTTCAAGAGGGTGGGAAAACGCTCTCCGCCGAGGGTTGTCTTAATGCGTGCGTGTTTGTGCCAGCTGCAGGAGGAGGGCTGGAAGCTGAACCGCAACAACTACTACCAGGAGGGCTGGCTGGCGTCGGGCAACGTGCGCGGCATCGTGGGCGTCACCTTCACGTCCAGCCACTGCAGGAAGGCCGCCGACTCGCCGCTGCGCACCAACTACAACCTCAGGGGCCACCACTCGCAGGTACAGTCCCAACTACAACCTCAGGGGCCACCACTCACAGGTACAGTCCCAACTACAACCTCAGGGGCCACCACTCACAGGTACAGTCCCAACTACAACCTCAGGGGCCACCACTCACAGGTACAGTCCCAACTACAACCTCAGGGGCCACCACTCGCAGGTACAGTCCCAACTACAACCTCAGGGGCCACCACTCACAGGTACAGTCCTCAACGGTCTTCTGACCCACTGTGCGTCGTCATGGCGACGCAGCCCCTGCGCAGCCCCTGCCGTCCCATGGCGGCCTTCTTCGTCCACCAAAAAGAGAGTCTTTGAGTGCCTCGAAGAAACCGACTCGGCATCCGTCCGGGGCCACGCGCGGAGCGATGCCGGGGTAATAGCCTTGAGCTTGCGTGGAGAAAGAGAAGGGAGGGGTGGGGGGGGGGGGGGACGCAGACGGCGCCTCGCCGTGCTCGCTTTCAATCCAATTACCATCTTCCATGAACGCTGTCAAGGCGAGTGCCCCCGGCATCCCATTGTCAGCCGCCCTGGAACCATGGCGCCGCCCCACGGCATCTCCGATCCCCGATAGATAACCACCCCGCGGGAGCCTCTAGGTTTCTCCAGCACTGCTTGCAGCCTACCTTGCTGGAATCCGAGCGGCGGTGCTGCGAACACGTTCCATCACATCGATAGGTAGCAGAGGGCCACTCTTCTCAAGAATTTGCATTTCAGAAACTTGATGAATCTAATTTTCCGGCCGTACCTTGCCGTACCTGGCGGCCGGGACTGCCCGGGTCGCCTTCAACGCCGCCTCGCGCGCCTCGCCCGAGTCTTCGGTTTTTGTTTTCGTTTCCAACCCCTTGCCCGGCCCGTGAACGCTCGTGTTTCGCGGCAAACTTTGCTCCTTTGTTGCCGCGAGTTGGAGGGATACGGGCGATATTCAAAACCCGCGCACATGTCGTGCCTGAAAACCAGTCGAGGGGCACACGGACTGCGCCTTGAATGGCATCGGACAGGACAGGGACGGAGGGACCGTCGTGTTTGACTGGACGCGTGTCTGCAGGTGGTGTTGGTGAAATGGAACGAGCCCTACCAGAAGCTGGCGAGCTGCGACAGCTCTGGCATCATCTTCGTGTGGATCAAGTACGAGGGCCGCTGGTCCGTGGAGCTCATCAACGACCGCAACACCCCCGTCACCAACTTCGCTTGGAGCCACGACGGTCGCATGGCGCTCATCTGCTACCGGGTCAGTCACAGTCAAAGCCAGATTTTTTTTTTTTTTTTGGGTAGCATCTCTTTTAAACACTCGGATTTCCTACTCTTGATTAACGTGAAGTCCGTCCGTTTCCAGGACGGGTTCGTCCTGGTGGGCTCCGTGGCGGGGCAGCGCTACTGGTCGTCCATGCTCAACATCGCCTCCACCATCACGTGCGGGGTGTGGACCCCGGATGATCAGCAGGTGAGTCCCTTCGCTTTGTTCGGCGCGCCCCCGCCTCCCTTTGAGCCCTGCATGCACCCATCCGGCACTTCATCCCTGCCCGGCCGGGGTAGGGTGGCGGTTCCCAGAAATACCCTCCAACAACCCTCGGACCGTGTCTCACAGTGGGCCAGAAGACCCGCAAGGTGGCCAGTTTTGGCCGCCTGCGCCGGTCTTCTGTCCCACCGTGCGCTGTGTCTTTAGGCGCGCCCCCGCTCGTGCTTGCAGGTGTACTTCGGCACCAGCTCGGGGCAGATCATCGTGATGGACGTGAACGGCGCCATGGTGAGCCAGGTCCAGATCGGCGGCGGCCACTGCATCACCTCCATGGCCTGGTCCTGCGAGAAGTTCAAGATGGACGAGGGCGACGACGGCGACCGCTCTAACATGATGCACCTCGGTGGGTACTTACCGCAGTCTTCACTCGGGCCGGCTCAGATTCAATCAAAGATGTTGTAAGCACTAAAAAAAAAAAAAAAAAATGCTGCCAGAATATTTTTAGTCACAGAGGCAGACATAACTGAAAGTGGGAAGGGACAAGCCGTTGTTTGCCGGGAGGGAGGAGCAACCCCGCGCCCATTTCTCCTCTGCGGATTCGCTCCTGATTGGCTGCCTCGGCAGCACAATAACGTGGCCGTGACTGTGTCCTACCTGGGCTTCGGGATGGCCTTGGGCGTGGCCTTGGGCACGAGGCGAGCGGTTCGACCTGTTGACTCGGAGCCTTGCTGCTGCGACCCTTGTTTCGCCCCGCGCCCCGCGCCCCGCGCCCCCACAGCCCCGCAGGCTCCTCGCTGCACGACGAGAACGTGGAGCGCGTCGAGTGTGATCCCATCGGAAATCGATGGGCGCCGTGTTTCCCCACCGGGGCCCGCTGGCCCCCTCTGGCACCGCCCGGGGCCACCACCACGGCGCGCCTCGCCGTTTCATGGTCGCTCCGTATCTCTCGCGCCCCTGCGTGACCCTCTATGAGTGCGACAGGGACGGAGCGATGGAACGATCCCCTGCGGTTGTTCAGGCGCGGCAGCAGGTGCGTGCGTGCGCGCACCACGGCGCTCGCCGGGCGCAGCATCAGAACACTCGCTGTACGGCTGAACAACAACAAATAATAACAAAAAATTATAGAAACAACAACAAAAACACGATCAATAATAATAATAATAATAATAATAATAATAATAATAATAATAATAATAATAATAATAATAATAATAATAATAATAATAATAATAATAATAATAATAAACAAGAACGACAAGCCGGGGTTTGGTTGTGCTCTCCAGATGGGCGGCCCTACGTGGTGGCGTGCGCCATGGACACGGGCAGCATCCTGTTCCTGCGTCGCTACGACGACCCCGCGCCGCTGCACCTGCACACGGGGCTGCAGGCGCCGCTGTACATGGAGTGGAGCAACGCCGGGGAGCTGCTGGCCGTGGCGGGCTGGCAGGCCAACGCCACGCTGCTGCGGCCCGGCCAGCCGCCCCGCTACAAGAACACCCTCAAGTTCTACACGGACGCGGGCGTGCTGCTGTTCGTCATCGACATCCCCTGCAACAGGGTGAGTCCGTAGTGTCAAAAATATTTTTTTTTTAAATTGGGGTTCAAAGTTGGGGTTTAGAATTGGGGTTCATAATTGTAATTTTTTAATTTTTTTTGAAGTGGCCGGTGACGGCGCTGACGTGGGGCCACAACGACAAGCGGCTGTTCGTGGCCACGGGCCCGCAGGTGCACATCGCGTGGGTGTGCCGGCGCATCCCCTCGCTGAGCCACCTGTGCCGCCTGCGCATCCACGGCGCCCTGCCGCGCGGCGAGGCTCAGCTGTCGCAGCTGCCGCTGCCCAACCGCATGCTGCACCTCATCTCGCTGCTCTTCGCCCAGACCATCCGGGTGAGTCGCCCTCCGAGTCGTCGCCGTCTCTCCCTCTGGGCCGCGCGCTAATCTGTTGGGTCGGCCGGCAGTGCTGCGTGCCGGAGCGTTGCGCGCTCCGCGAGTTCGTGAGCAAGCCTCCGCGCGGCCAGGTGCGCCTGCACTGCACCATGATCCGGCACGGCGAGGAGACCAGCATGGCCAGCAGCACCACGTACACGCTGTACCTGGAGTACCTGGGCGGGCTGGTCCCGCTGCTCAAGGGCAAGCGCACCAGCAAGATCAGGCCCGAGTTCGTCATCTTCGACCCGCGCCACGACATACGTGAGTAAACCGCGTTAAAAATACAAAAAAAAAAAAAAAAAACTAAGAGGACAGCACGGCATTCAAAAAAAACAAACTTGTATGTGAGTATTTGAACCCGCTCTCTGCGCCCTGCTTCCAGACGCCGCGGCGGACGACCCTCGCGTCGGCGCGCAGGGCCCCCTGTCCTACATGACGCACTTGCCGTGGGGCGCGGCCGCGTCCGAGGAGGACCCGGAGACGGACTCGGACACGGAGGACGGCGGCTGCGTGAGTCCGCGGCTGGGCCGCCGCCGCCACCACCACCCCGGGCACCGCGGCCCCGGCGGCAGGCACTTCCGCAGCCGGTACGCGCCCAGGAACACCCCGGCCGAGCTGGTGTACCGCGACAACCTGTCGGAGGTGAGCACCACGACCACGACGCGCTTGGAGCGGTTGCGGTGGGTGCAGCGAGACTCACCACGCTGTTTGCAGGACGACAACCTGGTGCAAGTGACGTCCAACATCTGGGGCACGCGCTTCAAGGTGGTGGGGCTGATGGGCGAGGGCATGCCCGCCGTGCTGGGCCAGATCACCTACAAGACGTCGCTGCTGCACCTCCAGCCGCGCCAGATGACGCTCTGCATGACGGAGCTGCGCGACGAGTCCAGCCCGCCCATCATCTTCGGGCTGGCCCCGCCCAAGGTGCTCAACCCCAAGACGCGATCCTCGGCCGCCACCACGGCCGTCGCCATCGCCGCCGCGGCCACGGCAGCGGCAGCAGCGGCCGTGGAGGAGGCCGGCGCGGACGGCGGCCAGAGACGGCACCACCACCACCACCATCACCATCACCATCGGCAGCACCAGCACCGAAACCCGGAAGGACAGGCCCCCTACCTCTTCAGTAACACCCCCAGGTAAGGACCATCAAAAAGCTAACGGGACAGTTAAAACACTGCGTTATAAAATAAAGCACTAGCTTAACAGAGAGCATTCCACAGCTTACTTTGGTAGATACAACCGGCACTGCGAAATCTTACCAATTATTTTAGTCTATCCAAAGAAAACAGTTTGTAACTCCAAAGTTGGTGCTGCAGGTACCGGTACGAGCTGACTCCGCAGGCGGTGGCGGCGGCACACGCGCAGCAGGCCCTGGCGCACGCACACGCACAGCAGGCCGCCGCGCTGGCCGCGCAGCCGCAGCCGCCGTCCCCCACCGCCGCCGCCCAGCCTCCGCCCCCGCAGCGGGGGTCGCCGCGACGCGGGTCGTCCTCACAGCGAGGCTCCCCGCGACGCGGGTCATCCTCACAGCGAGGCTCCCCGCGACGCAGCTCGTCGAGCCAGCACGACTCGCCGCAGCGGCCGCGGCCCATGCCGGCCGGCGTGCCCGCGCTGGCCCGCGCCGAGTCGTACACGGACGACGAGTTCCCCCAAGTGGCGCAGCTGCAGGGCCTGCAGGGCCAGGCGCAGGCGGAGCCGGCGCAGCGCACCGCCACGCCCGCGCTGCAGTCGCCGCGCATCGGCGTCGCGCCCTCCTCCATGGTGATGAGCGCCGTGTCGGCGGCCGCCGCGGACCACGGCGTCAACGTGCAGCGCCTCAAGGGCCACGTGATCCGCGACGACCCGCTGTACCAGTTCGAGACCCGCGGGCCCAGCCCCGCCAGCCCCGCCTCCAGCGCCACCGCCTGCTCCAACGCGAACACGTGCCCCGCGCCGGGCACCGCCGCCGCCATGCCCTCCGACATGGCCTTCGTGGACCTGGACGCCCCCAACATGCGCATCCCGGTCTACAGCATTCCGTCCGAGCTCAACAAGATCGCCGACCTGGCCGACCCCGACGCCATCCTGCCCGACCTCATCATCCCGGACGTCAACATCGAGGACCTCAACATCCCCGCCTTCATGGACGAGCCCGAGCCGGCGGACCTGGACGAGCAGGGCGCCGCCGCGCTGGCCGCCGGCCTCAACTTCATCGACGACGAGGTGGGCGAGGTGCGCATCGGGCCGGTGCGCTCCGTGAGCGTGGGCTTCCTCAACGAGGCCGCCATCAGCCTGGCGCCGCGCAAGCGCCTCGTGCTCACCAGGAAGGGCGCCGCGGAGGACAAGGAGGACGCCGAGGCCGGTAAGAGCGGAGACAGCGCACGCCGCGCACGCGCTACAGCAAGTGGATGCGTCATGAGATTCTTCCTTTCGTTGCAGAGTTTGACCGGGAACGACGATGCTGCAGCAAGAGCATCAGCATGGACGCGTTCCCCGGGAGCAGCAAGCCGAACTCGTCCTACTACGGTACGCCTGGCCTCCCTCTGGTGCGACCCGCCTCTCGGCCTTCTTTGCTCTCTCACGGTCGCTCTGCTGCAGGCCCCGTGCTCAGCTCCACGCAGGAGGACGAGGACCCCGCCTCGGTCCGAGGCCGCCGCCGGAGCCCCATCCCGCCGCTGCCGCTGCCGCTGGCGAGGCCGGCGGACGAGGGCAAGCCCGCCGAGGTGCCCGTCGAGGCCCTGTTCGTCGACCTGCCGCCCCAAGACGTGCCGTTCCCTGCTTTCCCCGCGGACTTCCACCCGGAGGTGGAGAACGACGGCGACGCGGAGTCGTCCGAGGCCGAGCGGTCGTCCCCCTTCGCGGCCCTGGTGGCGGCGGAGGTGCCTCTGCCGAGCAAGAAGAAGACCTTCTTCGACCTGAGCCCGCGCGAGATGATGAACCGCATGGAGTGGCCCAGGCGGAAGAAGAAGACCAAGAAGGCCGAGGCCGCCAAGGACGCCCTCGGCACGGAGTCCCTCGAGGGCGACGCCGACGGCACGAGGCCCAGCACCTCCAGGCAGCCGCACAGCACGCCGTCCAGTCCAGCCGCGTCCAAGAAGACGCCCAAGCGGACCCTGTCTTCCTCCCCCATCAGGTGAGCGTGCCGGCAGGTGTACACTGCGTGAACGCGTGTTCGTCTCTAACTTGTTGTGAACCCGGCGTGCTTGTCTGCAGGCAACGCATCCTCAACTCGCCGCTGCTGCGACGCCGGCGCCGCAACCGCAGCGAGGCGGACGGCGACGTGGCGTCGGGCGACGAGGCGGCGGGGCTGGTGGCGGCCATCGGCGCGCAGCAGTTCAGCACGCTGGAGTCCTTCCAGAAGGCGCAGCTGCGGCAGAAGGTAAGTGGACGCGTTGCGTACAGCAACGCATTGGCAGCGACGTGCCTGACCAGCCTCTGTTCCCGCCGACCCAGCTCAAGCAGAAGAAGAAGGCCAAAGGCAAGGACTGCGCCGAGGAGGCCGCGGCCGACGACGCGGCGCACCCGCGCCAGCTGCAGTTCATCATGCACAACAAGGCCCCCATGTGGAACGAGAACAGCCAGGTGTACCAGCTCGACTTCGGCGGCCGCGTCACCCAGGAGTCGGCCAAGAACTTCCAGATCGAGTTCCTCAACAAGCAGGTTCGTGACGGCAGCGACCTGGAAGGCCGGTGGGAGCGCCCGCGAGGTGGAGGGTAGGCCACGCGCCGTACGGGCGTGCGGGCGTGCGGCCCAGCCGGCAGCTAGCGGGCGGCAGGCAGCGACTCTAACTCGGCCTGTGTTGCATTCCAGGTGATGCAGTTCGGGCGCATCGACGCCAACGCCTACACGCTGGACTTCCAGTACCCGTTCTCGGCCCTGCAAGCGTTCGCCGTCGCCTTGGCCAACATAACGCAGAGGCTCAAGTGAGCGGCGGCGGCCTGTGCGGCTCTCATTGTGATCGAATAGCTTTTACCTCCCACGTCTTTCAACTCCTTCCTGTCTTGCTCATCCCTGTGAATTCGACACTTGTTTTTCCTGACGGCTCAATCCGAGGAGGACGCGTTGACAATGACCTGGCCCGGGCTGCCTGGCTCTGGCGCCTTAGCCGCACCACTGCCTGTTCTAAGATTAGGAAAGTTCAAAGCACCGTCCTTTAGAGCAGCTCTTCTCAAGAGCTTTCATAAGTTAAAAAAAAATGTCGCTCACGAGGGGTTTAGAGGCCTGTTGCATGGGGTTCAAGTATGCAGACCTTAAAACGAACTGTTATTATGATAATTTAGCAGTTTCATTTATTGAGAGAAACTCTGTTACATTGCAGACAAAGCATACACTTTCTAAACCAACCCATGACTTTTTTAACCAGCAGCATTGTTTCATTAGTGGGGCGCATAGAGTTGGTGGATGAATAGCAAAACATTCACAATGGGGTGTTTGGAATAAATTGGGGAACAAATGTAACTGTCAATTGGACTAAATGGAGCTTTACCATTTAAAAAAGAAGAAAAGAGACAAACAAAGTATTTTTGAAGCACTCCCAATAGTTCCTGCTTTCCCCGGCCTCACCCTCTTTTTTCCCCGAGATTAACAACTTTTTCTATGTCATAATGGAATTGAAATTTTGCCATGATGTTGCAAGTTCCAAGGGTAATCTTTTTTTTTCTCCTTGTATGTATTTTGATGAGACTTTTGCCACACTAGGATAAGTGTCCTGTTCCTCTCAGACTTCGCTTGGATTGCTTCATGTGTTTTTACATCATGTGATGGGAATGAGTTAGATGAATTGCCAAAAAAGTAATTTTAAAATCGTGTACATGAGAAATTGTTATGATTAATAAATGAAGTTGGATGTCCACCATTAATATTAGGCAGAACAAAAAGATAGAGCGATGGTGCACTTTAGAATGTACATGAATGTAAATTTCTTTTTTTAAATTATTGTATTTATTTATTGAAGTTGACATAACTATCTATTGTTAGAAATACTCCTAGAGTTCTGGGAGCATGGCTGAGGACTGGTGCCATGTGTGTATAAAGTAATCAAGACCTCTTTAATTTGATGAAAATAATGTTTTGCCCCTCTTTCCTACCTGTCTGTGATAAAGAATTCAGCTTCTAGAGGCATTCATAATTTTTGTTCTTTAGCTCTCCATTTAAGAAAGCACACATTCTTCAATTGGATTGGCTGTTATGTAGTACCCACACTCACCGCGTAGTGTGTGGTTTTTTAGTTTAAAGCTTCCTCAAGAGTAGCCCATCGATCTTTTAACGTATGTGCCCGCTATAAACAATACTTCGTAAATTTCAATTATCGGGAGTTTGCCAAACAATTCATCTATTTAGGATTTGGGGGAAATAATTTATCAACAAACCAAAAATTTTAAGCCGTCCAGTTTGATCCCCTTTACTTTAAAATGTAGAATTGGCTGGAAGAATAGAATGAATAACGTGCTACATTATTGATAAGTTTCTGCTCAATTTGATAAAACCAATGTCCTTATGGTGCAGAGGGAAGTCACAAAACAAAAATAAGTTGAACGATACACCTAACCTTTTTGAATCCTTATACTATCAACCAACAGTCTAAGAGTACAAGTACCAATGCTAGACTCACCTGCTCAAAGCACATAGGATTACTTTTGAAATATTTACATGCTTCTAAATATTTTGTGACTTCCCCTCATGCTGAGTTGGATCCGTTTGATATAGACTGTTTTCCTCACAAAATAACTTTCTGTTCTACCTACAATTACAATTCAACATGGGTTACCCTTTAAGAACACTGCTGGGCAGTTAAAATCTGGATCACTGGGACAAATTTAAATGTATAATGATGAATTACTAAACAACATGATTTACTTAAGTCTGAAAATTATTTACCTGTGTATGTGTTTTGTGTCTCCATTTAGATACCATAAGAGATCTGGCTAAGCTCTTGTTGGATTATTTTGTGATATGTGTGAGTTGTGAAAATTAACTTATTTTGAAAATGCTTGACGAAAGAATAGGAAGGTTAAACAGCTGCACTAAAAGTAGGTTTTACTTGGTACAAGCAGATGGAGGATGAATTCTTTTCGCTGCACAAAAATTAATGAATGTTGTGCCACTAGAAAGGTAATTGTCTTTTTCTGCAGTTTTTGACATGCTGCATTAAAATTTTTATCGTGAAATTGTGTGATATATATATTTATTGAGGAATGTTATGTCATTCTTCCTCCTCTTATTTTAATTTTTCTTCATGACACATTTGACATTGTCTGTGTGAGTTTGTTGGCAATGATCATTTATTAAAAAGGCTTTCAGGATTTCAAACGCTTCATTGTCTTAATCCTATAATCTCACTTACTTTTATTGTTCGATAGTAAGTGTGCTAAGTATATTTCTTACATGTAGTTTGTACAAATTGAGAAATTCTACTTTGATTTGAACTGGAATTACTCTTTATTTCAATGTTCTGTACAATTTTGTATTTCTGAGATGGCTTTCATTAAGGAGGCCTGCGAGTTTATCATTGAAGGAATGCTACAAAGTTCTTGAGACACTGTTGTGTGAAATGGCCTAAAACTCCCCAATGAAAGAAAATGAACAATATGAAGGGCAGTCTCATAAGAGGAGGTGACAATGTTGTGCCTGTAGACTGAAAATGTAGTGGGAAAAGTGGAAACTCTTAACCCTCGATTTGGAGTTTTCCTAATATCCCAAAGTGCTTGTTTTCAAGATGATTCCCTTGGCCATCTACCCACCATCCTTTCCCTTACATTAACTTAACTGTCAAACTTAACTAATCAACAAATAGTGAAGGAAAAGTATGTTCCATCAGTGAGTATGGTCAATCACTTTAACTGAGACAATACTAGCTCGTGAATAATACCTGTTTGGTTGTTGTTGCTTTATTTTTCCCTTTTGAGAAAATATTTTGAAAAATCTGGATTTTTACAATTAAATTCAGGGTCCTTAAACTCTCACAATCAGGGACTTGGAGTGGGGACCTGGTACTGGACCCTGCTTTACCCCAAACCATGGAGTTGGAGGACCTTGACTGCAGTTCTCGTAATTTTAAGAGGTGTGTTCTAAGCATTGACCTTTTCCCCAATACCAAGGTTTTAATCACAGGGTTTGGATTTCAGATTAAAGTGGAATCATAGACTGCGACCTTTCATATGTCATCTCAAAAGAAATCATTTGACATTCATAAACTTAAATTTGCTGAACTACAGCTGTCACCGAATTTTTTTAAAGTTCTGTCTTATGTGTAGTGAAGGTGCTTTTAAATGTTGTTCTTTGTTGAGTAAGCAAGAGGCTTGCAGCATGAGATCCTGCCATTACACTGTTGAAGTACTGTTTTGTGTTTGTTGAGTGTTCTTTGTTTGCTTTTAGGACATACGCATGTCTTTTTGAAAGCATTGTTCCTATTTTTATGTTGTGCTTTGTGAATTATCATTATTATGTTTTTTGTGTTAATACTCTATTTGTTACCTTTGCTTTGTTACATAATGCACGTCCATAAGTGTTCATGGATTTTCTCCATCCAGAGACAGCACATTTACTTCTCAGTGTTGAAACATTCAAAACTAATGGTTAATTGTTAAACCAATCTATTTCAGTAGGTTATGTGAATTTGAATATAAATTAATTTTTAAAATGAAATCAAGGGCTACATACAATAATACTTGAGTGCATTACCATGTAGACAAGTCGAATGCTTCCTCTCTTGTGTAGTCTTGCTTACAGAAAGGTTGATGTCACTATGTGTCACATGGTTGTATTATATGTCAATAAAGGTTTGATCCTTAAATAAGTACTTGTTGCATCAGAGCTTACCATCCCGGAGATATCCTGAGAGAGACGGTGAGGTGGACATCATTCTCATGGAGCAGAAGCAACAGCAGCAGTATGATATGGAAAAATAAAGCCAACAAAGAAAATATATACAAAGGCAGGATTTAATGCACAATAAAATGGGAATCCAAATAGGTAACAATATCATAGCCGAGGAGATGACTTATTTTTCTTAAGATTAGTTATGTATTCACATATACTTGTACAGAATAAGAAAACAAAAAGTATGGTAAAACAAGACTGCTGTTAAACAAATAACAATGATTAAATTAATTTAACAGCAAAGGGCCCTCAGACAATCCTCAATCATTGACCAGAAAACAGAATATCATCAATACGTTCAGAATAAAAGACCATATGAAACATGTCATGATTGCAAGCAATTCTTTAAAAGCTTCCATTAGCAGTGGCTCTACAAGAGAAACAAAGTTCTCCGATTGAGTTGTGTTCAAACATCATTCTTTGCAAGATATCAAGTGCGACATGGCAGTGGCGTAACAAGCAGTTACAAGATGATGACTAAATGGAGGATGCAATTGGAACCTACTTGGCATTTTGATGCAGTTTTACTGAAATATTACAGGACGGGATATACATTAAAATGTGAACAAATGGTGTTTTCCAGTAGCAAAGCCTGCAGTTGGCAACTAAATGTGCAAGCCCACTAGTAATGGAAAGATGGGAAAGACGAACAAGGAGTCAAAGAGTCAGTTCTTCATTTCCTCAACATAAGTTTCAACAACTCGTTGCCCATTTGGGCAGGGCTTCTTGTAACAACCACACCAGCCTGCAAGTACACAGAAAAAATAGCATGACAAAGAACATAGCCTTAAATAACAAAACCACACACAAATAATCGACACTGCGGACCCACCTTTTCTAAAGCGTTAATCTTGTCCTGGGCTCCTCCCTTACCGCCAGAAATGATAGCTCCAGCGTGGCCCATTCGGCGGCCAGGGGGCGCAGTGAGACCCGCGATGAAGGACACCACAGGCTTGGCGTTGGGTCCCTGCAGTCCGACAGACAAGTCAAGAAATAAGTATTATGCGAAACCTTCCACAAAGTCAGAAAACATTCTGTCAAGGTACTCACAGAGTTATGTTCGATAAGATACTTGGCAGCATTTTCTTCTTGGACACCACCAATTTCTCCAATAAGTACAATACCTTCAGTGTCTGGGTCCTGAAGGAATACCTCCAGGCAGTCAATGAAGTCGGTTCCATTGAACGGATCGCCACCGATACCAATGCACAGAGTTTGGCCCAGACCAGCCTGCAAATTATGCAAATAGCTTAAGTTAGACAGGCCAAAATTTACAACAAGCACAGTCAGCTTCATAAACACATACCCTTGTGGTCTGATGAACTGCTTCATAAGTAAGAGTACCGGATCGGGAAACAATACCTACTTTGCCTCGCTTGTGAACATTGCCAGGCATGATACCAATTTTACACTGAAAGGTAAAAGAAATGGCAACATAGTTACTCAGTAATTGTCACAACATCAGAAAAGAAAGAAGTCTATGAATAACATCGGCAAAATAATCTTTACCCTCTCTGGAGCAATGATTCCAGGGCAGTTGGGACCAATAAGGCGAGACTTGTTCTGGCGGAGCAGCCTGTGCTTGACGCGCACCATGTCGTGTTGAGGAATACCCTCTGTGATGCAGACAATGAGGGGGATTTCAGCGTCAATAGCCTCCAAAATGGCCTTGCCTCCTACTGGAGGGGGAACTGCAACGAAGGTGGCGTCTGCTCCAACTGCATCTTTGGCCTGAAAGGAAACAGAGTTTAGAACACATGAGTTAGACGGTCTACATGATAATCAAGAATTAATTATAAAATGAGACTTACCTCTTTCACAGAATTGAAGACAGGAAGATCAAGGTTCTTTTGTCCACCCTTTCCGGGAGTTGTTCCTCCAACGACTTTAGTGCCATATTCAATCGCCTGTTTGCTGTGGAATGTGCCCTGCTTGCCTGTGAAGCCCTGGACAATTACCCGGGTGTCTGCATTTATCTTCAGGAACTTGCGGGTGTCTGAGTAATTCGTTCGAACTCCACCCAACTGCCGCAGCGCTGTAATGAAAGGAACCATTAAAATTTACACTTTCTGATAGAGATACTGAATGAACCCATCGGAGGAAATCCGTCGCGACATGGCAACAGAACCTTGTGGTCAGTATCAAGACATCAAGATGAAAGGGAAAAGGATAGACATGCAGTGATTTCCTAACACATTCGGTGACCCGGAACCCTTTGCACTTCAAGCTGACATGTCTCAAAGGCATCCACCATAACCTCAATGTCACAACCATATTCATCTCCAAACTTGACTTATGCATAAGCGAAGCCAGTTTACACGGCCCACAAGCGTGTGGCCCATGTCAAACACGTGACAAGGACACATTAGATTGAATTTTACAGGTAAAAGTTCTCAAAAACCTTCGTCGACCTTCGATCCGACAGGGCCCTTGATAGCAATCGGGCAAAGTACGGCTCGAAAAGTGAATGCCATGAATATCGAGACAACTCAGAGCGAAGAATACTAACCACCGATCTGCGGCAAGGAACGCACAAACAAGGACATCTTCGAGCGAGGATTTATCACAGAAACATTCACAGCTTGTGCACTGCCCTTCGCCACCCACCGTCACACAGTGGGATCAGCAGATCAAGTTCAACCCTAACCCTTAACCCTTGCTATTCACACGCCCCGCCCTCTGTTCACAGTCACCGAGGAGTGCCAATAGCCATCTTGCCATTATCTACACGGAGGATGGCCGCTGGCGGCGCGCAGTGGGCCAAATCATTGCGGAATGCCTATCATCGCTATCGCATTCGCATTTATCGCATCTACTCGGCAAAATAAACAGAACGTCATTCACGGCCCGACGGGAACGGCTCCTCTCCTTGAGAGCAAGCATCGCAGTTCCGGAGGCGCCTTTGTTACGACGATAGGACTTCCCTCGAGAAGTTGTTGCCACACAACGAAGTTAAGACCGGCACTGAAGGGGAAGACAGGCATGCATTAAAATTGACCAAGCGAAACAATTCGGGAACGTTTGCGCAGTTCCAACGGTTAAGTTCTTACGGTCACACCTCACTTTGAGCCACCTTCCTTGCGTCGTCACACGGACGGAACCATCATTTTAAAACCGCAAAGTGGGGTCGGCGTCTCGCCAAAAAGGACACAGATCCGTCAAAAATTGGAATTGGCACACTGTCAAGGGGCACGGTGATACTCCTAGCGCGTGGCGCCTGCGTGGGGTATCGCCGCGCGGCGCTACTCTGCGCCACCGTCACGGGGTAGCGCCGCGGGGGAGGCCGCTGATAGAGGTTCGTGTCGTTCGCTCTCGGGGTGGAACCGAACGGGTCAATGTGACCTTGAGGCGTCATCGCAGGGCGTTCCGGGCGTTCCAGTGGGTCGAGTGGCGTGCAGGGCTTTTCGAGTGTCACCTCGCAGCGCGCTGGCCGCCAGTGCGACGCCGCTTGCCGCGGGGGAAGACCACTGACCACCAGGAGGCACACCTGGAGCACCCAGACAGTGAGCACACCTAACCTGCCTCACACTCGTCGCACTCAGAGCGACGAAGCTGACCCTCCACTCCACTCTTCCAGTGCCGGCGGCCAAGCCGACCAGGCGCTCGCAGTGGGCGAAGCGCTGGGGCATCCTGCAGGCCAACTGGGCGTACCAGAGCCGGCAGTTCTTTGAGACGAGCACGCTGCACGGCGTGCGCTACATCTCCGAGAAGCGCACGCCGCTGCACGAGCGGCTGCTGTGGTTCGTGTGCACGGCGGGCGGCATGATGGCGGCCCTGGTGATCATCGACTCGCTGTGGGACAAGTTCCAGACCAGCCCCACCATCACGGGGCTGGACAGCGACTACCACAGCTGGGACGTGCCCTTCCCCGCGCTCACCATGTGCCAGAAGAACCCGGCCAACGAGTCGCTCGTCGCGGAGGTCGTCGACCAGTGCGTCAGCCACGCCTTGTAAAATGCCCGCAGGTGGGAAAAAAACCCTTGATGTTTTTTTGTTGTTGTTTTTCCTGCCAGAAAATGGCCAGACGCAGACGACGACATGCAGGAGTACTACGCCAGGTTCCTGACCGCGCTGGCCAACATGTCGTACGCCGGCCTGCCCAGCCTGCTACCGTTCGTGGAGGACCGCGAGCTGCCGCAGACCGGCCTCAGGCAGCTGGCCTTCTCGGTGTTCAGCCAGTGCCACGTGTTCACGCAGTGCGCCTACAAGCAGAGCCTGGAGGACGACGCCAAGGACTGCTGCCAGTTCCTGCACCCCATCTTCACCGAGAACGGCTTCTGCTACTCCTTCAACCTGAACCACACCATAAAGGACATGCCGGGGTGAGCGCGCGAGGCGCGCGAGGCGGCTCGCAGCGCGCACGGCGAAGCGGTAACGCGGCGTCCTCTGCTGCAGGTACACGCCGCCCGCCCACTTCGACGAGTCCTTCATCGAGGAGACGGACAGCCGCTGGTCCTTCTCGTTCGACACCGAGGACACCGTCAACAACTCGGTCTCGGTGCGCTTGCCGTCCGCTGCTGCACGCCGTTGAGCACAGGGCCCTGCAGTGTGCTGTCTGCCCGCAGGTCTACATCACCTCGTCCAGGGACCTGCCCGGCGCGGACCTCGCCCCGCAGCACGTCTGGAACAAGCGCGTGTCCAAGCTCATGTTCGTCCCCAAGGTGAGGTGCTGCCAGCGTCCCCGGCGCGGTGTGCATGTTGGCCTGACCGGCGATGCCTCGGCGATGCCCCCCAGATGACGTACACGGTGGACGGCGCCAGGCAGCTGTCCATGCGGCAGCGCGGCTGCGTGTTCTTCAACGAGGTGGCGCTGCGCGTCGCGCCCGACTACTACACCTTCTCGGCCTGCGTGCGCCAGTGCCGCATGGACAGGGTGGTCAAGGCGTGCGGCTGCCTGCCCTTCTTCTACACGCTGCTGCGTGAGATTGCCATTTTAGTTTCAATTTTATTGCACACTTATTGTGACTGAATACGCGGCCCAATGACAAATAATTATTGAAAATGAACGAATTTGTCGTCGATTGCAGCGAACCAGCGGTACTGCAAGCTGCGGGAGCTCAAATGTGTCATCGACATACTCGGTAAGAGGATGCGTAAAAAAAATAAAAAAAAATGAAATTTTTACCCCCTTACGGAAGGAAAGGACCGGGACACAGCACTGATGCATTTTTAAACGCCCCACTCGCAGACACTATCTCCAACGCCAAGCTGAAGTGTCCGTGCATGCTGGGGTGCGAGCACACGGTGTACGACATGGAGAAGCCCCACGAAGCTGGAGGGTAGGCACACTCGGAGTAATTATTAATCGTACGTAATTAATTTAACTGGTAAAAATCACTTTCCGTCTACAGGGAGTCGAACGACGAGGGACAGGGATCCCAGGGGGTGGAGGTCGGCTTCCTCTCGTGGCCTCTCACGAGGTACACGCAGTCCAAGTTTTGGAGGTTGAGACATTCGAAAAAGACAAACAATAACGGCGCGGCGACTGATTTTCTTTTTTCAGGTACAAGAGGGACGTGCTGTTCGGGCAGGTGGACCTGCTGGTGGCCATCGGCACCATCGCGGGGCTGTTCCTGGGCTTCAGCCTGCTCAGCGGCGTGGAGATCGTGTACCTGTTCACGCTGCGGGCCTGGTGCATGATGCACACGGACCGGCAGCACCTGGAGGAGCTGGCCGAGGAGTACTCCAGGTGGGGCCGAAGGCTTTATTGCCCCCTGTTAAAAAAAAACCACCGCCAAGTGCGTTTCAATGCTCCATGAAAAATTTAAATATTATTATTATTGTTATTATTATTATTATTATTATTATTATTATTATTATTATTATTATTATTATTATTATTATTATTATTATTATTATTATTATTATTATTATTATTATTATTATTATTATTTTGATGTTACTTGGACCTGATTTAGACTACCTGTCGTCCTTGAGCAATGAGTCGGCAGAAGAACTGAACGGAGAACCTCTTTGCAGGAAGGAGAAGCAGCCCGTGGACCTGACGCTGCGGCCCGCCTTCCTGGGCAAGCCGCAGTCCGCGGGGGCGGTGGCGGTGGCGCCGGCGGTGGCCATCGTGGCGCCGGCCTCGGCCGACAGCATGGCGGCGCAGCAGCACGGCAGGCCGCCCATGTGGCGGCGCGGCAAGCAGGGCGCCAAGGACGAGTACCCGTACCTGCACTAGCAGCGCCGCCGCCACCGCCACCACCACCAACAACAACAGCAACAACAACAATAAAGAGAGCGTGCCTGGCCGTCCTTGACAGTGGCGTGGCTATCAGATCATTGCAGCCCCAGTCATCCCCAGCGAAGCGCTGTCACATTAAATATGGACGAGGCGTATCACTGGGGCGGAATCGCTGTCGCAGGGCCGCCGGGGCCGCACCGCCGGGGCCATACCACCGCCGGGGTCCGCTGAAAAAAAAAAAAAATTCTCGGGCGATGGGAGAGAGAAAATGCGAAACTAACTCGTACAGTTTCCATCGACCACCGCACAACACACCACGGTGATGCACGAGATCGGGATCTTCCTCTGCCTAGCCTTCCAATAAATAAAAGCAGAGTCATGTGCTGCTTCAGCAGGTGTGATGCGGCGGGGGAGGCAGCGGCGCGTAATTGCAGCAATAAAAGCAGCCATAACCATCATTTTTAGCCGGACGTTCCAATTAGCGCTCTGCTACCTGTTCTGTGTGCATGGGATGGGGGCCGCCACTGAGCTACACTATACCACCATTTCGCCATCTCACCCGCAAAAAAAGGGTTAATTCTTTTTTTTTTTTTTTTTTTCAAACTTAGTTTACGCAGAATAGTTTTTCAGCTCATGCCAGGGAGCGGGGAATCCCACCTCTGCTGCTCCCGCTCAGGCAAAATGGTCGAAAAACGTTGGACCGAGGTAAAATGCGCGAACGCACCCTCAACCTTTTTCCACCTCGCCAAATATTCGCCGCGCTGAGTATGTAAATGTGCCCCGTGCAGCGAGAGAAACATTTTACTGTGTTTACACAATCTCTGAGAGGTGTGCTTCCCCCGCGCGCTGCCGGTTTTCGGTGTGTGTGTGTGTGTGTGTCGGGGGGGGGGTTTCGGAACACGCTCTCTGGCTGTTGCACAGAGATAATTGGATATACCGGGGAGTCCAAAGAGAGATGTGTATTCCACGCGAAATAAATGCAAAGAGCTTGCCCGAAATCACAACGGCGCCATTATTATTATTCCTAATTATCATTACTACGACTACAACTACTACAGTATTCCTATCTTATAATTTATTATGTTGTGTTTCGATCACTTTGATTGCTCCTGTAAAACGCTCCATCATCATCAATTTATTTTGAAATTTTTCCACCGACCAAAAATAAAACAAAAAAAAAAAAAAAAAAAAAAAAAACAAAAAAAAAATCGCGAGATGCGCAGCCAAAAGGCTGAAAAACGGCGACATTTTCGGTCCGCACGAAGAAGCGGGAAGAAGAAGATGGAGGAGATGAGGGAGGAGGGCGGAGCCGAGCAGCCGAGCCCCGCAGGCCCGCAGGCCCCACCTTAGGGGACACCAGAGGACGCGCTCGTCGGCGAGGAAAGACGGGGAGGGCGGGGAGGGGAGGGGGAGTCTACTGGGAAATCAAGAGGAGCGCGCGCAGTCAACCTCTCTGCTGCTGCCGCGCCGCTGCGCCCTACCGCGCCCTGGCCTCGGCCCGCCATCCCTGCGGGGCCCAACCTCCGAAACAATAAAAACCTTTTATGCGACGGACAGTGTATGCGGATTTTTTAGCAGATGATACCTTCACACCTCAAACATACCTAAAACTACAAGACATATGAAGGTGTCAGCTAGCTTTAACTCTCGAGAAACCAAGCGCGTATCCTAACAATAATAGTGGGGCCGGCATGCCAGGGCGGGATTGTGGCTGTCTGGTGAGGCGAGGCGAGGCGAGGCGCAGCCTGCGCGGAATCCAACAATGCCTCCCCCGTCCAGCGCCAGCGGCACCGGGCGTAAACAATGGCACCCCCTCCTCGCGCCTGCGCGGAAAATTGACAATCCCTCCCCGCCTGCCACGTCACAAAGGGTGACTCGGGCGGGCCTCGGCTCTGCTCAGCTCGTGCCGAATTGTGAGAATATAATAATTTATAAGTCATATATGTTCTGACTCTTGTTTACAGTTTTAAATACAAAACAGACATGAGAGCACACTGCTATAATAAGCACACACGACAATACCAAACGAATATCATCGAAAGAAAACCAAACGAGTATCATCTGCTTTCATTAACGTTCGTTGAATGAGATTTTTTTTGCATTTTTTAAAAAATTTTTCTTTAGTAACCCTGGTTTGCTGGAACCTGGAGCTGGAGGCCGGGTGGCGCGCCTGTGAACCGGGTGGTAGGCAGCCCGCTGCGCTCGGGCGTTCGACGGCCGGGTCGCCTCTCCTTTTCGAAAAGTATTTCGTATACGAAAATGCCAGGAGAAAGACTCATTTTCATTTAAAAAAAGGACACCCTTCATCTGCACTCTTTCTTTATTTCACAGGAAAAGAACAAGACTGGCAAGATTTCAATTCCCTCGAGAGGACGGTAGAGGACAGTAGTAGAACTTCTCTCCAGCACAGTACATTTATTTACAGTAGCACTTTTTTTTAAATATTTTACATTGTATACTACAGTCAGATGTGATGAAAGGGGTAGCTAATGTCCCCACGCCACCACTCTGTAAAAAAAATTATCACGATAGGACAAGATACCCTGCAACCAATGCCGTCATAGTCGAACAGCGTTTCCATTGGTTGTTGCTAAAGTCAAATGTCGGGCAGAAGAAGATGCGGGGGAGGGGAATGACGACAGCAAAGCAACATAATTTGGCAGACGAACCCGAAACGTCACACACAAACGGGACAAAGAACAACAGTGTACCTTACAATCTAACACGACACAAAGAATCACAATTCGGAAACCCTCCCCACTCGAAACTCGTCTCCCCCTTCGGCCCGTTCCTTGAAACACCGCAGCCGCCTTCCCTGCGTCGCGCCGTCGACGCGCCCAGCAGAAGGTCCGTCACACGCGAGACAAAAACAATGTCCGAAAGAAAAATAACCACTCGCTCTCTCTCTCTCGTTCCAAGGACGCGCTCGGAGTCATGGCACTTTCACTTCACTTATCACAGAGCTCAGAAGATGTGTCCGCCGGCCGCGCCGTGGATGTAGCCGCCAAGGAGCGCGAAGGGCGAAGACAGGGCGTCGTGCGACGACATGTGCTGCTGCTGCTGTTGCTGCTGCAGCGGCCCGACCTGCTGCCGGCACGGCTGCTGCTGCTGTTGTTGTTGTTGTTGCTGCTGCTGCGGTGGCGACAGGGACCACTTGTTGTTGTTGATTTGGGCCAGCCCGGGGTCCAATTTGCCTGCAACAAACAGGAGTGCGCGTTAGAGGGCGGTGCGCTAGTGTACCGACCAATGATGCCACCCGTTTGGTCTTGACCGGGCTCGACGGCCACGGTCATCACCGAGCGTGACTCTAATTGGCTGGCGGTCGAGTCCATTTGTCTTTGTTGTTGTTGTTATTATTGTTATTGACCCCCCAGCAGCCTTTTTGCCTGGCTTTGACGCCGAGCTAGGGCCGAGGGCACGGCGCCAAACCACAGGGGGCGCTAAAAGGGTGCGGCGCCTCCAGGCGGATATGATGCATGCGTCCGGATATCGCCATACATCCCCGCAACAAGTGGCCCTTCGAGCCCTTGGCGTCAAGGGCCACTCAATAGCCGCCTTGCCAACAAATGAACCAGTTTCATCTTTTTTCCCGGCGAGCCAATGTGAAAAGAAATTATAAGTTATGGTCAAGCAATTCATTTCTTTTTACTGTGGAATGTTCCTATTTTAATAGATTTAAATATCTAAGAAAGTGCTTTTATAATCCCCACATCATTATTCGTTTGCGAGCGTGGCAGGGTGTGTACTCGCGCTCCCTTCCCTTTGGGGCCCAAAGTAAACACTCCGGCGCTGCCTTTCCGACAGGGTACACTGGCGCTGGGCTGGGAACAAATGCTCCCCGAGAAAGGGACGGTGCCCGCTCGCCGCTTGGCCGTTGTTCAGCTCCGGGCATCTCCAGACCCTCCGGCCAGCAGCACTAGCTGGCACTGCCAGAGTCTTTCTAGCCTCGTTCAAGGTTGCCGTTCGCTATTCGCTCTGCGCGGCGGCGGTCGAACGGGACGCTGGCCCCGTCACATTCGTGTGTGAGGCACGCGGTGCGGGGAACTAGTGTAGGGCGGACCAAGGCCCAAGCCGCGCGGTTCGGGGCGAACCAGAGGGAACCTGCACTTTGCAGCGTGGGGAGTGGAGGGGGTGGAGGGGGTTGCAGGCTCAGCTGTTATGGGCGCCACACACCATAGGCTCGCTACACCCTCCGCCGAACCCCGCCGCACCCCGCCGCACCCCGCCGCACCCCACCACACCCCTGCCGCACCAGCAGGAGGCGGACACCACTCCACAACTTGACGTTTAATCTAGGAAATTGGTACGCAAGGGCTCGTTTATTTCTATTAGCGTCGAGTCTTTGGGTCTGTGTGCTAGTCCGGGGGGCCGGGGAGTTTCAGCAAGGAGGAGGGGAGGGGGTGGGGCCGCCATGGCCTGCGCAGTTTGTTGCGTCCCTCCTTTTGGACGCGCGCGTCGTCTCGGCTGCTGCCTTGGCGGCTCCCCCTTCGGCCTGGTCCGCACGCGGCGGAGTGATGGCTCACGTTGATTGCAAGTCAACGTCACACAGACTGATTCCACTCGTCAGCCCGTGAGACAGTGGACTCACCTGCTCCGTTCATGGGCTTCACGTCGTGCAGGGGGGAGTGGTGGCCGTGCGGCGTCGGCGGCGGCAGCGGTGGCTTGCCGTCCGCCTTGGTCTGCGCGCCGCCCTGCTGGCCGCCGGCCGCCGCCCCCGCGCCGCCCCCGGCACCGCCCCCGGCGCCGCTGCCGGCCGTGGCGCAGCCCCCGTTGGTCGCGCCGCCCCCCTGCTCCGTCTTGACGGGGGAGCTGCCCCCGCCGCCGGCCGCGCCGCCGCCCTGGCCCGCCTCCCCGTTGTTGGCGGGGTGGGAGCCCTTCTGCTGCGCCAGGCGCTCCTGCTTGCGGAACTTGGCGCGCCGGTTCTGGAACCACACCTGCAACAACCAACGTCTCGCTGATCGCTCTGGCCTCAACACAAACCCTGCCACAAAAACAACAACAACAGTGAGGCCGAAAGCAAGTCACTCGCTGGCGCTCTGTTTGCGGAGGTGGTCCGACGCCGGTCGCATTGTGAATGAGAGAGAGAGAGAGAGAGAGAGAGAGAGAGAGAGAGAGAGAGAGAGAGAGAGAGAGAGAGAGAGAGAGAGAGAGAGAGAGAGAGAGAGAGAGAGAGAGAGAGGAGGCCAGGCCCGCCAACACGGCGGCCATGCGATGCCAGGAAAGGGGAAAAGGGTTGGCCAGCCTGCTGCGATGAATTCGCCCCCAAGATTTATGTACGTTCGAAAAAGCAGGGGTACCGCAAAACGACTGCATGCGCGTGTGTGTGTGTGTGCACGTGTGTGTGTGTGCACACGTGTCTGTCCTTGGTGGAGCAGTGGAGCGGACTAAGTTTTTCGCATTCAGATTCCTCAACGCGCGAATTATTTTCACCGCATTCTTTTTCTGAGAATGTCGTTGCCTGGTCTAAGCGGGCTGCCGCTCGCTGGTTATTTGAACGGACGAGAGCATTATCACCTGGACCGCGGGTTACGTTATTCATATAATCTGCGCGGCCCTCCAGTGCAGGGCCCCGGCGGCCCGCCTGAAGAGGCCCTCCATCTCGCGGGGGAGGGGGAAGGCGCGGTGGGCCGGACGGTGAATGTTGCATGCGGGACCACGCGCCCACCTCCATCATTAATACGAGGAATCTCTACTAGCCGCCAGTCTGTCTGTCCGTCCGTTGTGTGAGTCTCTCTCTCTCTCTCTCTCTCTCTCTCTCTCTCTCTCTCTCTCTCTCTCTCTCTCTCTCTCTCTCTCTCTCTCTCTCTCTCTCTCTCTCTCTCTCTCTCTCTTCAACATCTTTTTTTTTCTTTTTTTTTAAATTCTTTTTAATTCACTCTATTAAATCATTTTACAATCTAGACTGTCTGCCTGTCCGTCCGCCCGACCGTCCGCAAGTGTCTACCCGCAGCCCCACTCGGGTGCCGACCGCAAATCTCGGTGCCGCCCACCCCAGCGCAGCGCCCTGCGACTCCGGGGGGCAGGCAGGCAGCCAGGCAGGCAGGCAGGGCAGGCAGGCAGGCAGGGCAGGCAGGCGTGGCGGCAAAACAGTGCTAAGTAGCCCCGGGGTGCAGGCCGCGCAGCCACAATCAGCGCCGCAAACACGGCTCGGCTCGCCTCGGTGATAAACGCAATTAAATGCTTGGCGGTCACCTCCGCGGTGGGTCCTGTCCGCCGCACTTGGCGCAACTTTGAACATGGCGGCGAAGTGGCGCTGAAAGCGATGCCGGGAAATACACGGTTAGACTCGGTCTGCCGCTGATGAGCGGCGGGTCCCGGGTTCGACTCCGGACGAACCACATTTTTTTTTTTCGGCAACCGTTTTCTCGAGGAGGCAGCTAGGTTTCAAGTTCAGCTCTGGGAAGGAGGGCTCTAAGTTAAAGGTGCACGGGATGCAGTGGACTGAGACGTCAGGCGCTAACGAATTCTCCCATACATAGGCAATGAGCGGGGGGGACCGGGGGGCGTGGAGAGGGGGTAGGGCATCGGGAGGGAGGAGGTGGAGGGGCGAGGAAGCGAGAGGGGAGGTTCGTTCATCTCTGCTGCTGTGTACAACACGGCCTAATCAGGGAGACTCCAATCCAATCTTCATTAGTGCACTTCCACCCCTCCCACGTGCCCCGGCTTGCCGCGGCCCGGCCCAGCCTGGCATTGGACTGGCGGCGCGGCGGCGCGGCGGCGAGGGAGGGGCCCAAGTCACAGCAAGATTTCCGAAGAGTGCAGGCAACGAGGGAAGTTAGTCTCCCTTTCCTCCTACGATCGCCGAGAAAATCGTAAGCAAAGCGGATTGCGATGGTGATTGCTGTTTTATTGCCTGATATAGTTTCCCGCGTGAAACAATGGAAAATTTTCAAAGAAAAAGAAACAATCTGATCACAGAGATAATGGGTTGCAGCCTTTAGCTTGAACTCAAGCTAATTGTTAGAAAGCTGGCCAAATATTTTTATCGACTGAGCCAAGTAGTTTCTAATCGCTCTGCCCGTGGCCTGCGAGAGGCTGCTGAGCGACGCGCACACCTCCCCATTTAACACTGAGTGGGTAAGTGACTGTGAAGGACGCCATCCCCCGCCAATTTATAGCCCATCCCGACCCCTGCGTCAGATTGAATGTGCACCGGTTCCGGCCTGTGGCCACACCGCCACGCATCTGTCGCGCGCTGTCCTGCGGCTGACAGCGCTGCGCGACCTTGAGCGGCCATCACCAAGTCCATCAGATAGGACCTTAGGAGAGGATAATATTTACCTCGACTGACACTATATAGTTAGGTTGGGTTAGTTGTTGGTCTGCGAAAAGGTGGTCGCAACAGCAACATTGTTTTCATTTTTCGCTACTTTTTTTTGGGCAGTGTACCGACTACACACTTGTTCCGTGTCGGCCGCGGACTCGTATGAATTAAATTGCCCCGTCCGGCCGGCCAAAAGAGCAAAGAGTGAGGTCTAGGCGTGGCGGGCAGCGCGACAGAGACACTCCCCTGCTAACGCGCGCGGGGAGCGGGGCAGCGGCAGCGAGGCGGCAGAGGCACCCCGTCCCTCCGTTCTGGTCCACGGCCGCCAGCCGGCCGCCAGCCAGCCGCCAGCCAGCCAGCCAGCCAGCCAGCCGCTCGGCTAACGGCCTTTGAATCGCGCGTTGCGTCTCCCAAAGATGGCGCTGCCAGGCCATTACCCCGTCTCGCGGTGTTTGTATCAGTGTGTGAGCGTTTTAGCGAGGAAAACTTCCATGTGTCACCAAGGTGATGGGTGATTCATCCGAGGGTCCTTTAGTTTAGGCCGTCGCGTAAAGTGAGGTTAGGTCTGTCCGGACATTCCTGTGAGTCGCTTCGACACGGGCTTCTGTTGTGACGGGTCAGTGAAATGCTACAACGTCAACCGCTTGTGTGACGGTCGTCTTTGCCGGTGAGTTTCGATGACCGGCCGCTCGGCTTAGAAGAACTTCCGACTGGTACACAGAAGGTGTTGCCACCCTCCGTGGGCGGCGGCGCGGCGGCCTTGGCTCCTCCCCCCGAATCAGCCCGCTCGCTGCCCACATTGCGCCACCTGCTACCCCGGCACGCCGCGCGCCGCCCCGCCACCGGCAGCCAGAGAGGCCTGTTGACATTGCCACGACAAACAATAATCCCATTGTCGAAAGAGCGTCGGCCACCGCACCGCTCGCGCACCGCACGCACGCAGCCCGACCCCAGGGCAACCCCGGCCGGGGTGGAGGGGGTGTTGCTGTCGGATGGATGGGGATGCCCACCTCACAGAGGACGTTTAACCTCCTCCTTAATTTGCTCTGCTAAGGGGACACCTCTTCTGGGTGTCTCGCTTCGGTATCGTCAATGAAATAAAACCCTCGGATCTATGCAAAAAATTAAAACTAATTTTAAAAAAATTTAAAAAAAAATTAAAAAAAATAATAATTGTGAAATAATTCAGTTTTGGAATTAATTTCTGGAATCTCGAAAATAAAGGGTGTAAGGTCAGTCTAGTATTAAGGGCTGGTTCAGAGGGACGGACACATGTCGCGGCGACGCAAGGCGGCCACGCGGAGTGGCAAGTGGCACAGAAATAATACACAGAGACAACACTGCCATGCCGGCGCTGGGCTGCTGCGGGGTGCAGGGCAAATATTGGCGGATTATTTTGTTACTCTTTTTCCGCAGTTGGTGACACTGTGACACTGCGCCTAGGCCACCCCGTTGTGGACCAAAGGGTGCGACCGCGGCCGGCCCGGCCGGTCTCTCTCGGTCTGGTTCCGCTCGGCTCGGCGCGGCCCGGCTCGGCTCCGCTCGGCGCGACTCGGCCGCTCGGCTCGGCTCGGCTCGGCTCGGCCTCGGCGTGACAACTGTCGCCGCGGGTAAAGGCAAACAGGGCCACCCGAGTGGAAGGAAGCTGCGGACCCTGACGAGGCGACAGAAAGACAAACAGGCGGACTGACGGACCGCCTGGCAGGCAGGCAGACAGATAGACAGACTGACTGACGGGCAAAATGGCAAGGTAGATAGACAGACGCTGAAACATAGCAATTTCACGAAGACCCTGACATACTTTCAAGCTCCCGATCATTGTTTCGTTAAATAAAAACATGGGCTCAGTGAGGCTCGAGGGCAACGGGGGGATGAACGTCTTGGAATGGCCCGCCTGCATTAAATGGGCCGTACTTAAATTATAATATCGGATCCTGTGATGTACGACCAGCCAGCCAAGGATGAGAAAAAAAAACTTTTAAGAAACTGCAGAAGGCGAAGAAGCAACCGTTCCGATAAAGTAGTAGACTGATACTGTGTGGAGTTTTCCGTCCGAAGCATGTCGGAAGGCATGGATCCTCCGGCACACAGGTTGGCATCGGAAGGGGAGACGCGTGGCGCGTTCACAGTAAATAAAACAAGATTCGGCCGGATTCATGAATTCACTAACGAGACAGTCGCTTTTATTTCAATATTCCGGGCTCGGCTCGGCCGCCGCGCTGCAGCCACCCTCGCGATCCTCCCCCGGCGGGTCCGGCCGCCTCGTACACAGCCGGGGAAATGATGTGGAATGACTGGTAATAAACTGTCGCGTGGAGTGGCGGGGAGGGGGGCGGGGAGGGTCGGACTATCGTCCCCCAATCAACGCGGCACGCCCCGCGGGGATACCACGCTCACTGGGTCAGGTACGCATCACTCAGACTTTGGAACGGCGTGGCGGCGGCTGTCTCGCTCGCACTGATGGGGGCGCCCCGTCGGAGCGAGAGAGACAGGAAGCCACTACTCCAGCCATTCAGTCGGTCAATTTGCAAAGAGCCGCGCCACATCTCGGCAGAACCCCTTGGTGTGGCCGGGCGGCGTCTGCTGTCCGCGGGGGGTCTGCCTGCCGGTCGGGGGCGCAGTGCGGCTCTGGTGGCGCTGGTCTCCGGAGACGCGGCCAGGCGTGGGAACGCGACGACGCCCTGCCCGACAAGTGCACCACGGCGGTGGGTGCGGCAGGGAGCGAGCATCGCGCCGACGCCGACCAGGCTGCTGGTCCCCAGAGACGCCGAGGCCGCCACCCCCGTACACACGTGCATTCTCGTCGATTGGTTCTGGATAGCATCGAGCCGTCGGCTGGCAGACTCACGCAGAGAAACAGCGCGCACGGCCGCTGGAACCGCCGTGCCTGAGGCCGCTCCGTCAGGCTGCCGACGACTGTCTCTCGTTGCCGCCAGGGTGCGCTAAGCCTACAAGGCTGTCTTGCCTACCGGGCACGCCTAATGCTCTCTCCAACTCCCTCTCTTCCCTTCGCCCTCCCTCTCCCCCGAGGGAAACAACTCAAAATTTTTGTGTACGTTTTTAATATTTTTTTGACATTTTTTGAATTTTTTGAATTTTTTGGTGTTTGGATGTGAGGGACGCTGGCGCTGGCAATCGTCTTAAACTAAAAATAAATTTAAAAAAATGGAACTCTACACCCCCTCCCCAGTCTTAATGGGGAGGCCTCCTGCTTTACTTCGGTGTTCGGGATGGGAACCGGTGCTATCAGGTAACTGGGGTTAATCCGATCCAGCGACTTCGATATCGTACGCCGGGGGACCCAGTAGGACCCGAGCCGCCGACACGGCCCAACATGGGCAGAGTAGAGTAAGGCAGAGACGATAGAGAGACAGAGAAAGAAAGAAAGAGAGAGAGTAGTTTTGGGAGCTTTTGTTTGCGCAGGCTGGTCGGTACCCAAATGGTACACCCGCTGTCCGGCGCTCCCAGACCCGAACATGCAGTCAGTGGGCCAGTTTCAAAGGACTTATCAACTCCACCCGACGAATCGGAATGGACCCACTCGCGACCAATTTCGAGTGGCTGGCTCGATCGGGGATCGAACCAGTGCCGAGGCCAATCCGCCGAAGCGGACTGCTTTTTAGACACCCGGGTGTAATGGCCTGGATTGAGCCTAGACCACTACACCACCCTGACTTGCACGTCTGCCGAGTGTTGGACGACGGGTTTGAGTCGCAGTGGGAGAAAGCCACTCGAAAAATGAAAGGCATTTTTGGGATTCGATACCCGGACCTTACGGTCGGGGGTCGACGCCTCTCCACTCTCAGCCACCACGGCTCATGTCTGAGGCCGATTGAAGCGGGCTCTTGACGTGACAATGAGCAGCGGTCAGAGAAAAAAGTTTTATAGTATTAAGATTTGAACCGCCGTTCCTCGCACCGGGAAACCGACGGGTGTACACCTCCAGCCACCACAACACATGATGATCACTACGCATTGCTGTGGCTTTGAAGCACACTGGGGAGGGCAGTGAAAAAAAAAATCAACGTTGGAAGTTGACCCTGTGACTGTAGACCACAACTCGCATCATCTGGTTTGTTAGCCGAGAAATCATGTAGAGGCTTCGAATCTAACCTATGGCCAACAAAGCTGATGTAAGCTGTATACCCACAGTTACTGCGATGGCTGACATCTTTGAGGCATCGGTCCTCATGAGTAGGGACGGGCGATCGAAACCCCACGTGCCTCACCTTTTTTCGACTGGCTTATCCAGGGGTCAGTGCGAGGCCAACATCGCCGAAGCATCTGCATCAGACCCTCAAGTCCTAGGTTCAACTTCCAACATTGATTATTTTTCACTCTTTCCGCCAGTGTGCTTCAAACCCACAGCAATGCGCGTTCACCGTCATGTGCCGTGGTGGCTGGAGGTGTAGACGCGTCAGACTCCCGGTATGAGGATCGGCGGTTCAATTCTCATTACTTTTTACTTAAATTTTTTGAAATTTTATTTTTGGTGTACATGCTTTTGGCCAGCTGTTTCCCCCTCGCCCTCCCCCTACCTGCTCCGGAACCACCCCCGGCATCCAAGCCTATGTTTGCAGGAATTCCCCCTCCGACTGACTGTCGCGCCTTTAAAACAGCAAACACCGCGGCGACGGGCCGGACCGGGGGCCAGATGGTCGGACACGCGGCCAACGTCGCGGCTGCTGCGTGCTGTTTACAGATGAGGATTACAATCAGCAGTGTGTGTGTGTGTGTGTGTGTGTGTGTGTGTGTGTGTGTGTGTGTGTGTGTGTGTGTGTGTGTGTGTGTGTGTGTGTGTACCGTACACGTGCCGCGGCGCGGGTTGTTGTTGTTGTTGTCCTCGCAGTGACTGACCTGCACCCTGGCTTCCGTCAGGTCGATCTTGAGGGCGATCTCCTCCCTGGTGTAGATGTCCGGGTAGTGCGTCTCCTGGAAGGCCCGCTCCAGCTCCTTGAGCTGCGCCGACGTGAAGGTGGTCCGGATACGCCGCTGCTTCCGCTTCTCCGTCAGGCCGTCGTGCCCGGGGTACACCTTGTAGCCTATAAAATAATAATAATAATAATAATAATAATAATAATAATAATAATAATAATAATAATAATAATAATAATAATAATAATAATAATAATAATAATAATAATAATAATGATAATAATAATAATAATAATAATAATACATTTGAATTGGAGTACAGTCTTATTGGTTACTGTCACTAGTTCCACTAGTTCCCTAGTTCCAGTGGGCTCACGTTGGCACGCCAGCCGGGGGAAGGAAAAGGGGGGGGGGGGAGGAGGCTTTGCCGCCAATTAGCCTCGGTTTTCAGTGAAAACACTCGCTCGTCCGAGACACAAGCAAGTGCAAGCCAAAGTGGAGGAGGGCGGCCCCCGGTCTGTTTGCGCGCCTCCGCTGTTTGCCCTGCGCTGTCGTCTGCTCCGATGCCTTCCCTGCGCCTCTCCAGGCTCTCTAGCCTCTCTGCGCGCTCATCACGAGGCGAGGCGGCGATGCGCCTCTCTAAAGTTGTTGGCCACTTCGTCAAAGCGCGGGCCGGGCTGCAGTGTTGCCAACTGGCGCTGCTAATTGTTCCGGCGTCAGTCAGGTGTCTGATAACGCCCCAAAACGACGCGCGGTGACACTGGAACTAAGAGCGGTTCATTATGGCGAGCTCTTGATTTGATAACGCGGTGGTGGTACGCAAGCCGGGCCTATTATTTTCGTTTCGTATTGTGACGTTTGGCCGTGCAACGAACTGACAGCGCGCGCCGTTTTAATTTTCGACCCCTGTTTTGGCCCGGGTGCGCGGGCTCAGCCCACACGGTGGCGACACCGTTGAAAAAAAAAATAAAAAATTGACAGACACGTGGAGGGTCGACGGAAAAGGGTCTATAAATTTCACTCGGTTTGAATAAACTTCGTTAACGAGTCCTCGTTTCCGTCAGCGAGTGCCATGGACAGTCTCGTTGTGCTCGCGACTTTCAGGGAGGTGTTTTTGGGGCAGGCTGTACCCCCTCCCCCCCTTTCCCGGACGGGTCCTGATGAGAGGCGCGCATGTGTACTTCCTCGTTAGAGGTCGCCTTCTCGCTAAGTACACACCGTGCCGCCCCCGCCCCCGCCCCAACCCCCTGGCTGCCGTTGCGCCCCAAAAAGGCGGAAGGTGGGAAAGAGGGTGGGGGAGCCGGAGGGGGTGGTTCAGGTCCCTCCGACGCAGAGCTGCCCACCGAAGGGGAGGTTGTTTTTTTTTTTGCCCTCGCTGCTGCTGGCGCGTTCATTCATTTCGGCCCTTTTGGCCCTTTTCGGTGGCGTGCGTCTCGTTCGGCCGGTGGGTCCTTCGGGTCCGCATTATGGTCAGCACGTATATACCCGGCGGACACTTTCGAAAAAAAAATAATTTAAAAAAAGGGACGAGTTGGCTAGGGGGAGACTAAATTATCAGCCGTTGCCATTGAACAGATGAAGCGCCCTCTGCAAGAATTCGTGAAAAAAAATGGTTTTATTTTCTAACTAACTGTTTGCAGACGAGAAACTGAGTTTTGCAATGTACGTACGTTATCCTTATTTATTTATTTATTTATTTATTTATTTATTTATTTATTTATTTATTTATTTATTTATTTATTTATTTATTTATTTATTTATTTATTTATTTTTCTACTTTTTTTCAATTTTGACAAATTACATTCTATCCCCGGCACACGAGGACACACACGCACACACACACGCGCGCGCGCACTCACACGCACGAGATCACGATCCGCCCTTCCCTTTGTGAGGGCAGTAAAGCCCCAAAGGACCGTGCCCTGTGCTATGTGTCTGCTGTGACGTCGAGTCGTAAAAAACATTGTCTCCACCGCTTGCAATTTTACTGCCACCGCGCGCCGCCACGCCGGAGGCAGCGGCAGCCAGGCCTTGTTTTGCCCTTGCTGGTCGCACGGAGGGTCCCTCCCGTTTTATTTCACTTTATTTTCCCCTTTTTCGTTCTGGAAGCTGGAGTGCTGCCCTCCAGGCGGCAGGCCCCGGGGTCGCTGGGCCGGACCAGAGCGCGATGAACAACGTGCATACCAGGTACGCGGTGAGAGGAGGAGGCTGGGATACCTCAAGACAAGGTTACCGATTATGTAGGCAGAAGATTCGAGTTGGGAAAGTTAGCACTTCGAGTAGTTACTCCTCATTTCTTTCACAATGTGCGTGGAAACAGGTGAATTCACATCATGGAATAAGGTAGTTGGACAGATCGCTGCCCAGGGCAAGGCGCGGTGGCCGGGCTGTGCACTGCGACTCTGCGTTGCGACGCGGCGCCCGGAGCCATGATTTGCGCGGCAGCTGCAGCCGGAGCAGAAGAATTCAAGCTCCACTTACTGCAACTTTGTTGTCCCTCCTTACTTTCCTCGGCGTTGCCTCCTCCCTCGCAGTTCCACCCCCCATTCCCCCCTCTCTTTTTTGTGTGTGTCGCCTCCAGCAGGCTGCCTTGTCTTTTTCGTTCCTCGGGCCAAATTGCTGCTTGACACTGGGCGGGTGCGAGAAAGAGGGGGCGGGGCGTGGGGGCGGAGAGGGAGTGGGGCGTGGGGGCGGAGAGGGGGCGGAGAGGTGTCCAACACCCTCAGACTCAGTATACTCTGGAGTCTGAAGGCGCTGGACCACTGGAATCCCTGGAGCCGACAACGTGCCGATTACCTTGACCTCACCTTAAAAGAGTGAAACTAAAAGTTTCGAATTTCGGCAAAACTGTATTGCGAAACGGACGACATTTTGCTCGCATACAACGACCCACTCTGATTGACTTGAAGGATTCTGGAGGTGACGGGACTTGAACCCGCCACGCGTGCAAGTCGCCGGCCGCTGGTTGACACGGAGCCGGCGGACTCGCAGCGGCCGCTCAATCTCTCTGAGAGGCCGATCCCCTCTGGCGGCCCCGCACTGCAGGAGGACAATCAATGGCAAAAGGCTCCGAAAATGAAAACACACAGAGATCATTTCGGGCGCTCGAGCCACCCCCGCCTCCGCGCGTGGCTGCCACCCCCTCGGCCCCGCCCCGCCCCGGCAGTGCCTCCCACCACGGCCCTTGACGCGCACGTCCCGTCCTATTAGCCGCGCAATTCTTCAGCCACGCCCTCGCCCCCGCCCCGCCCTCTCCTCGACTCTCTCTCTCTCTCTTTCTCTCTCGCGCCCCCCGACAGACTACATTGCCGAGTGGCTGTGCGTCACGGGTCAGGTGACGGCGCCAGCTGCACGGAGAGGAATCTCAGGGATGGCCGTCGGCTGCGCTATTAGGCTGAGACGGCCCCACTCGCCGAGAGATTGGTTGTATTTGCACATCGGACCATGAAGGATCACACATACGTACATACACACACGCTCACACGCACAAAAATCTAAAGTAATAGTGTCTGTCCGCAGAGAATTCTCGCGTGGCAACGGCAACTCCAACCTCCTCAGCCATAGGGAAAAACAGGGCTCTTCAGCCAGATACCTCTATTGCCACGAACATACACTTGACTCAAGATCGTTGTCCGAGGCTCAAGATCACACTTCTTGGGGTACAGCTAAGGTATCGTGTACTACGTTATACGTTCCTGAAAGTAGGCCACAGTTACATTCTAGAAGACTGCTCCAAGCAAGCTCCAAACGATGACGGCACAATTTTCCTGCTTCTTGATACGTGGCACTACCTCATTTAGAATTTTATTCCATATCGAGAGGTTTTGGAGTTGTTTATATATTCTCATGTCGGAGCTGTTCGGTACTTCGATTCGATTTTATGCCCGAATACTTTATCGCAGAAGTCCTCTAGGATTGTCGTAAAACCCAGCGTACGTCCATGCTCCTCACAGACTGTTCATTTCAAGTGCTAATGCCAGAAGTTATTTTCTTCAGACCTCTTAAAGGCTCTGAAAAGGATGAACACCTTGCATTGGTGACCGAATCGCATACTATACTGCTATTATGGCGTTTTGGTACACCAAGGAAACCAGAGTAGTTGAACATTTAGAAACTCGGGAAACCATATTGATCTCGTCATCTGATCAACACTGGACTGCGAGAACGCTGTAAGGTCCGGCGATGGCTTTCAGCGCAATGATTATCAGAACAGCGTGTAGATCAGGTGTTTACACACGTACACACTGCCACTGCCTCAGGTTACATGACAGCTTCCAAACAAAAAACAAAGGTAAAACTCCGAGACAGACCCGAACCAACGAACTGAGGGTAATGTACCTCCGATCAAGAAAGTCATCAGGAATCATTTACTCATGATCTTTAAAGGACTTTGTTTGTAAAATATAAGGACAACGCGTACACCCCGTTGAGAAAATGTGCCTGTCACAACCACAGTCCACGTGTGGTGTGCGCACAGGTGGTCGTACTTCGTACTCACCCTGGAGGTCCATGGCGGAGGGGAACATGGCCCTGTGCACGTCCTGCGACAGCGGCCTGGACATCATGCACTGCTGGTTGTGCGGCGCGCCCATGTTGGTGTAGCCGCGGCCGGTCATGTTGGCGGACGCGTACCGATACCCGGACATCTGCGAGCAGCCCGCGGCGGCCGAGGCCAGGTCCGGGTAGGCGCAGGGGAGGCCGGCGCCGAGGCCGTGCCCGGCGTCCAGGGAGCAGGACGCCGGGTCGAAGGCGGCGGCCTGGTTCAAGTACGTGTAGTCCATGGCCTCGGTGCACGGCCGGCTTCAAATCGGCATCCACGCCGCGCCGTCCGGCGGGGGCGGCGCGGGGGCGGCGCGGGGGCGGCGCGGGCGGCGCGGGCCGCGGGCCGCGACGCGCCTCTTGCTATGCAGCGCGATGGGCTTCTGGAGCGGCGGGCCGCTGGCTGGCTCGGCGCAGCTTGGCGCACACCCGTACACAGCCACACTGGAAATCGAATGATGGACTTAATTCAATAACTCGCCGGATGCTGCACGCTGCTAGGCTGCCGCGCCGCCCGGGACGGCCGGGCCGGGGACGCCGCGGAGGGTGGGGGGCGGGGCGGGGTGCTGGCTGGGTGGGGCGGGCCTGCCGCGCCGCACCCCGCCGCACCCCGCCGCGCCCCGCCGCGCCCCGCCGCGCCGACAGGGTGGGGGTAGTTTTCTCTCTTTTTCCCTCGCACCCCCTCCCTCCTTCCTCCTCGCGGTTCTCCTCTTGGCTCGGCTGCTTCGCTGCTCCGCCCGTCACGGCGATGGCACTAGCCTTCCCTTACCTACCGGACAACGGCCTTCACTGCGAGGAAACGATACCGCCGACCTCCAAAAGCAGAATCCATCTCTCCTCTTAGCGCTGCAGCCTGTCAGTCGGAAGCGGCCAAGGACAGTGCTTCGCTGTCTACCACTCCGATGTGTGCCAACCCATCAATAATTGTTTCCAATTTTTCTATTTTTTTTTAAACTGGAAAACCCCTAAATATTTTTAAGCATAATGGAAGGTCCACTTTCCATTGTTTCACAAAAATTACGACGCACTGTATTTTTTTTTACCTCGTGCTCTAAATAAAAACGTATACTTTTCTTCCTAAGGTAATGAATACTATTTAAGGTTTCTAAGGCTTTTAAGTTTTTTAAGGTTTTAGGTTTCTGCTCTGCTTATTGTAGCCCTACAGTGATTTTTGGCACCTCAGCCCGACAGAGTAGTGTGTTGGCCGCCACAGGCGTGCCTGCCGGTAGGAACGTTCTCTGGAGCAGCACGCTGGCGGCCGCTGGCGAGGCACGCCAAGGGAAGGCAGGCCGCTGCTCTGCAAACACGCAGCGTCTCGGACAAGCAAACAGCGGCCTCTCTGCAGGACCTCGTCTCTCTCTGAAAGAAAACAAAGACGGAGACGAGCGAGAGGAGAGAGAGAGAAGGAGACAGAGAGAGGCGGACGGGGGATGCGCGCGGCTCGGCACGGCGCGGCCCCGGCCAATGGCAGCGCGCGGCGCCACCATGCCGGGCTGCCATTGGCTGGCCGCCGGGGTGGGGAGGGCGGAGGCGGGGCGGGGCATGCGGAGGTGACTTTAACGGTGTCGTGCTCGTCTTCTTCTCCTTGTTCATTACGGAATGCGTTATACATTGGATAAAACGAACCGAGCAGTTTCCGCGCTGCCTGCAGCCTGATTCCGAACTGTGTTCGGTCTCTCTCGCCGCCGTGCGGGGCGCCCCGCGAGTCCGAGCGCGCCAAGCACTGTTCGGAATCGGCCAGCAGACGGAATCCCGGCCGGTCTTTTCAAAACAACAGAAGTGAGCGGAGTATGATGCTGTCTCGGCCTGGTCCTTTGGCTCACCTAGTGTCGCCTAGGGTCGCAATCAGAGTCTTCCTCCTAGGCTTAAAAAAAAAAAAAAAACAAAAAAAAAAAAAAAACAACCTCATCCTGAGACAAGATCGTAAGGCTACTTCAATTCAAAAATAATTACGTAATTTTTTTTCAAGAGAAAGGTCATTTGGTGCAGGATCATAAGGCTACTTCAATTGAAAAATAATCACGCAAATTTTTTGCAAGAGAAAGGTCATTTGTTGCTGGACCGATCCCCGAACCGGACTGGGTGTAGGAGTCGGTAGCCGTCCGAAGCGCCGTGTGCAGAGCGCTAGGCCGCACGGTGGACGCGCCGGCGGGCGGGAGGCCTACCTGCCCGGCGCGCCCGGCCCCTGCATTGTGGCAGTCACTGCCTTAAAGGCAGAATAGGCTGACAACCCTGTCGACTCTCGTGCATTTTTTGCGTATCATTTTTTTTTAGCGCGATCGTTTTCGAACTCGTCTTATCACCAGCACCTCCATTTTTTTTTTTTTTTTTTTGGCTCCGTCGTCACAGATCTAAAACAAAAACTTGCCTCGCTATAGACCACGGCGAACAAGTGCAGCCTTGGCCACGCCAATCTGGAAACTCGGATCGCACCCGAGGGATATGTCTCCTCTCCGGACGCAGGAATCCGAACCCAGACACACACACATGGAATCAGGACGCCCCAACCTCACAGCGCACCTCGCCCCGCCCCGCCCCGCCCCGCCCCGCCCCGCCCCGCCCCGCCCCGCCGCGCCGCGCCGGCAGTCTGTGGCAAGTAGACAGGCCCCAAATGGACCGTGATGTTGCTGGCTTCATGACTATTCAGCGTGGCCCCGTCCAATGCTCTGCTCTACATAGATGATGATTATTTTATCCCCGTGTGAGTTTTTGTTCATGCTGTTGTTGTTGTTGTTGTTGTTGTTGTTGTCACCGGTGTTGCGTTGTCGTTATTGACGCCGCTGCCCCGGCCGGGTGGGGGTGGGTTCGCGATAATGTGCACTCAGCTGATTAGCTGGCAGAGCGGTGCTGCGATGTGCGGAGCGCGGCGGCGGCGGGACGGCACGGAGACGAGGGGAAAAAAAAAACAATGCCGCGCGTGATAATTTGGCGGGAAAATAGAGGCTGATTACAAAGGCTTCCGCAGACTGCAGTTCCTGTCGTGACGGCAACGTGATCTTCAAACGAGCCATTGAAGTAAATACTTCGACATCACCATGCCATCATGGTTTAACCTTCGTTTTGGCTAGGCTCGCTCTCCTTGTTGGTTGCGTGCTTTACGGACGGCCCCCGCGGAGAGCAGCAGAGGGAAGGCCCGAGTACTCTCCAAGCATGAGAGGAAAAGATTTTTTTTTGCGAGTCACCGGGGAGCGGGGTGTAGTCCCTCCTCGGCTAAATTGTTAATGTGGGAAGCGCCACGGCGGTGGGGCGGGGCGGTGCGGTTGTGTAGCGAGCAGTCAATTGCTAATATTTTCGTCCGGACGCGACGGGACGCGAACCCCAGGCCACAGTGGGTCCCCCTCTGGGACGCGAGGCGCCTGGGGAACCCCCGGGTCTCAGGGGACGCGACGACGGGAGAGCGCGGCAGCAAGTGAATTGATACTCCGGCCGTGGGACTCGCAGCGAGACTGTGTTCTCAATACCGCCGTGCGGGGTATCGCCGCGCCCACGCACGCGGAGCAGGGGGCATTCCCGCGCGCGTTTGCGAATCTAAAGTTCTTTTCCGTTTCAGTCGCGATTTTATTCCTGCAGAGAGCCTTACAGTAGGAATAGTTATTACTATATCACATTTGTCGTCGGTTAGAAGTTGCTGGGCCGCTCGTTGGCCCAGGCGCGGATGTCCACCTTGGGGATGGTGTCGCTGCTGCACGCCACTCGCTGGTTCCTGCGGGCAGAGGCTGGGGTGAGCATCATCGTCCATACCCCACGCGTCGCCCTGAGTCTCCGACGCGTGGGGTAGCGACCGGTCTGCACTCAGCTTCCTCTCCCTGTCTCTCTCTCGCGCCCCCACGGCGCTGCCTCATCGGTGCGAGAGAGACAGGGCGACGAGGCGCGGCTGCCTTACACGAAGGAGGCGTGGAAGAAGGCGAGGGGCTGCATGAGGGCGATGTTGTCCGAGTTGTCGCACAGGATGCGCGCCAGGCTGGCCTTCCTGATCTGCTGCAGCTGCTCCGGCTTGAAGGACGACGGCTGGTTGCCCTCCTCGTAGAAGAAGCGGTCGCCGCGCCGCAGCCGGCCGAACTGGTCGCCGACGATGCACGTGAAGGTGGGCCCCAGCAGCGCGCCGGGGGCGGGCTTCTCCGACACGCCGGCCGCGAACAGGTCCACCTCGTCCACGGAGGGGTACAGCGACCGCAGCACGGCGATGCCCTGCGAGGGGAGCGAGGGGGTTAGCAGTGCGGAGGTCCCTGCAAGCATCGCGTCGAGGATGACTCACGTCGGGCTCCATGATGCCCTGCAGGTCCTCCCAGGAGCGCGGCCGGCGCAGCCCGCACACCTGCCGCCACTCCGTGTAGCCGGGCAGACCGTGGTCTCGGCCGCGCTGCAGGTTCAGCGCCACCAGGTCCAGGCCGAACGGCAGGTCGTTCTGGAAGAGGTGGTTCGTCACCTGGAACAGAGCGGAGGCTGGAGACACGGAGCATCGCAGCCGGACGCGGCGGCGCTACTCCACGCCGACGGGCCGCCGGTGTGCTGCTGGCGGGGGGTACCGCCGCTGGACCGCGACGCGCGAAGGCACGAACCTCCTTGGTGAAGAAGCGGTCGAACTTCTGCGAGCTCTGCGTGGTGAGGCCGCGGACCATGTCGTCGATGCCCTCCTCCTCGTAGAGCATGAAGGGCTTGAAGGCGGACTTGCTGAGAGGGAAGTTCTTGCGGACATTGCCGAAGCGGCCGACGCCCCTGCAACAGTAGACCCGCCTTTAAAACGCGGTTCCTGGTAACCCTTGTCAACGGAGCCGAATCCTAATATCAATGTGAATGTGCGGGAGAAGGTGAATGTGCACGCACTGCAGGTTGCTGACGAGCAGCGTGTGTCCGAAGCGGAAGGCGGCGGTGGCGAAGGCGTTGGTGATGCCGCCGTTGAGCTCGCGGTCGTAGAGGGCGGTGTAGCCCGAGTCCTTGGGGGACATCTCGGCGCGGTCCATGTAGGGCTTGCCCAGCACGATGGGCAGGAACTCGTTGTAGGTGATGTGCTGCATCTCGGCCACCACGATGCGGCGCGCCTCCTGGAACACCTCCTCGTCCGTCCACTGCGGGTGCAGCGACTGCGAGTGGGACAGACGGACACGTGTGGTGCACCGGATTCAAGGCTTCCCACGCGGCGGACCTCGGCGACGCTCGCGCGGTTCTAATGCATCTCGCGTCAGAAATAGCGACTCCGTTAGGACAGCGCGAGCGCCCAAGGCCGACGAGGTGCCGCCGTGACAAAGACAGTTTTAGCAGATGATGCATTATTCATCAAAAATACAAAATAAAATAAAATAATGGTATTTTACCTGCAGCTGGTTGGCCACCCTGTTGTGCTCGCGCAGCCACACGGTGTGCATGAGGGCGAGGTCGGGCTGCTCGTTGACGCGGCCGTCGCCCGACACGAAGCAGGCCGCGCCGCTGGTGTCCTGGCACTCGTTGGGGTTGGCGGGCAGCATGGAGCGGCCGCGCACGTTCTGCTCGCGCAGCCGGCCGCCGCGGAACAGGCGCAGCTGCTGCTGCTTGTTGGCGTCCGAGCCGTAGATGTTGGAGCCGTCCATGTAGCCCGTGATCTGGTTCATCTGCTCGCGGGGCCCGAAGTTGCACTCGGGCCTCGGCGCGGGCAGCGAGCGCACGAACTCCATGCAGCGCTCGCCGAACGGCGCCAGGAAGCGGTCGTCGCGCGGGATGGGGATGGCGAAGCAGTCGGGGTGCGACACGCGCGGGTCGGACACCTGGCCGTCCTGGCAGCACGAGATGCCCACGCCGTTCTGGCCTGCAACCGTACCAGTGGGTATGCCGTTCGCACGAGGCTAACCAAAACACCTCCCTGCCCTCACCTCTGGAGATGGGCGTGTGCGTGAGGTCGTGGTCGAGGAACTGCCCCCACTGCATGAGGATGAGGGTGACGTTGTCGGAGGGCCGGTCCGACTCCTGGGCCAGGCGGTTGCTCACCAGCCTGGCGCTGGGCAGGGGCGCGCCGTTGGCCTGCGCGCGCGGTGAGTTGACGCCGTCGCCGTACTTGGGCGGCAGCAGGCGCTGCAGCGCCGAGCCCGTGGACCCCCAGCGCGAGTTGACGACGTTGTTGCAGGTGCCGTCGGCCGTGCGGTACTTACCCACGCGGCACGGCAGCCGCTTCGGGCACAGGTCCGCGATCACCGTGTTGAGCACCGAGAACTGCGGCAGCGCGAACGTGCCCTGGTCCTTGGTGAGCCGGAACCTGGGGGCAGAAGGCAAGACGCTGCTGTCATGTCGGCCCTGGCCGGCCCTGGCGCGGCGTGGTCGTGTTTTGGCACGCGGCGCGCCATTGTCGCTTCGACTCGGCGTGCGTGGGGGCCGCCGCACCAGACACTCACTCGTTGAGCAGGTCGAGCGAGGCCTCGACGGAGGACTGCGCCTGCTTGCCGTTGTTGAGGGTGTCGTTGGTGGTGGGGAACAGCTCGAGGTGGCGCTTGGCCGCGGTGTCCGGCTGCAGCACGCGGTTGATGTTGACGAGCTGCTGCTCCAGCTCCTGGCGCTCGCGCACGCGCTGCAGGCCCTGGTCGGCGGCCGTGTTGAGCTGCTGCGGCGTCAGCGGCGGCACCTCCACGGGTGGCGGCGGCGGCGGCTTCAGCACACCGTTGTTGCCCCTGTTGGAGGCTGACGGGGAAGGCGTGGGTTCAAAACCAAACCAAAGTTCACTTTTTATTAATGTCACCAGAATTTTTTTTTTTTTTAAATCTTGATCGAATTCTTTTTTTAAAAAAATTTGAAAAAATGTTCTGATTTTTTTTCCGCAAATTTAAGAAGTTATTTTTGTGTGTGTTTTGCTGCGCTCTCTGACTCACGCGGGGTCTTTTCGGCCGGGCAGCAGACACCCTGGTTGCCCTGGTTGTCCAGGGCGCAGGGCTGCTTGCGCAGCTCGGGGATCTGCGCGAAGAAGGTGACGCACTTGACGAGCAGGCGGCACGTCCCCGCGCGCCCGCTCAGGGTGCTGCACGGCACGCCGCTCTCCTCCTCGTTGCCGGGGAACGTCAGGGCGTCCGGCTGCGGCGGCTGCTGCTGCTGCTGCTGCTGCTGCTGCTGCTGCTGCTGCTGGGGCTGTGGCGGCGGCGGCGGCTGCTGCTGCGCGCGGAGAACAGAAAATCGGGGAAAGTCATTGCCATTGTACTGCATTTTCAGTGCAGTGATTGAACGGAAAGAATGCGGTAGTTTTACTGTAGGCGAGAGGATGATGCGGAGCTCTTCCCCGCGCCGAGTGTTCGGTAAAAGGCGATAGTTTGCGCGAGGAATGGAACGAAAATAAAAGAAGTAAAGGACCAGGACCTATCCGGCAATTTAAGCCGAAGCGCGGGCCCTGGAGGCGGGCCTGACGTCGTGATTCGTGGGTCCGGACGAGGGGAGGGGGGGGGGGGAGTGTGCGGCCGGTTTTCGCGAGTCGCGGCCGTCCGAGCGCCGCCGTTCAAGGTTTTCGGCGGTTGTTGCGAAGGCCGGGGTGACTCGCAGTGACGCGCCGATGAGTCACAGTGAACCCCTTCCTGCCTGCTCAACCCAAACGTAAGCTTCGAAATTTATTGTTTTTTTTTTTTTGTTTTTTTTGTTTTTTTGAGAATTTATTTCTGGCGAACCTGGCGAACGACGACGACTTGGGGACGTCTCTGAGGTCGCTGGATCTGGGGTCGCTGGATCTGGGGCCGCTGGATCTGGGGCTGGGCGTCCAGCCTGTTCTCCAGCACCTGGACCTGCACCCTGGACAACACACAACACGGACGCGGCCGTCAGAGCAGTGACACCCGGACCCCCGCAACCTGGCAGCCTGCCCAGCGTTCGGGCAGGACTAGCCGCGGAATTCGAGGATCAGGCATTCGGGAATTTATATTCCAAGAGGACAGGCACGCGTAGAAATAAAAATAATAATAAAACGAGAATGTGAAAAAGGCTGCTCCTTTTTGCATGCGCGTGAACTCACGGCTGTTGCCCCCGGACGACCTGCTCCTGGAGCTGCGCCTGCAACTGCAGCTGCCTCTGCTGGACGTCCTGGAGCTGCTGCAGCAGGTCGCTCTGCAGGCGGACGAGGTTAGCCTGGAAAAACAGAAGGAAAGTCGTTAAAAGACGGCAGGTATTATTCAAATGGTGCGAACGTCCGGGCGGCTTAGCAGACCGTGTCCGCACAGTGGTCCCGCACAACATTTTGGCTAGTGCGGCGCGGCAGGCTTAAGGCGCTATTTTATCGGCTTGTATTTCACGGCATAAACGTCAACAACTCATTGTGTGGGCACTCGGGGACGCCCGTGCGGTAGGCCTTAAAAAAATTAAAACTTAAAAAAAAAAAACCAGTTTTTTTGTTTTTTTTTTAAATAAACGTCGAAATTTATGACTGGTTTAGGCCCGGGTTTCAGTACTGAGTGGTAATCTACGACAGAGCCACGATTGGAGCGTTAAGTGATTTAACCGAAGACACGATCGTCGTGAACTGCAGCTCGTGCACTCCGTCCCATTCGTCTACTGTATCGCGTCGCGGACGCGGTGCTCTTGGAAGCTGTGAGCAGTGGGACGCGTCCACGAGCACACTGTCAAAGAGGTCATAGAAATACAAGTGGTCATTTGCGTGCTCATTGTGAAGTCTGTCAGACTGTTTAAGTCTTTAAGACTCTTTTTAACAGAGCCCGTCGGAGTGAGTGACACGCTTCGCGCCTTCCTTGATCCTTTTGCGGGAATCCGCTCGAAGCGAGCGGAAGGATTTCACGGTGGACGAAGAACTCGACCGCACTCACTCACAGTGTGCTCACGTGTGCATGTTTATACGCAATCCGTCAATGTCAGGCACACTGTACTACCGACCGATCCGCTTTTGGCACAGCGGAATGGAGGAAGAACGACGAGACGGAAAAACGGAGTTAAATTTATCCACGCCATCCGGCATACGGGAGCCTGACCATAGGCGGCGGCCGGCTCCAGTCTGGTCCCGGCGACTTGCAAACAAAACGTGCCTTGTCGCCGTGGCTGATCCCTGATCCCTGTTCTCTGCCGGCAGCTCGTCTCCGCCGACACCATCACGCGGAGGTGGAGCATCCTGGACGCCCAAATTACTGTAGCCCGGGCGCCGCGACGCTACGCGAGCAGCGCTAGCAAGTACCGCCATTTGGCACGCCGCGCCTCCGAGGCACGCACGCCCAAAGTGCGCGCTCGCTCCAGTCTCACACCAAAACAAAAAAACAACACACACACACACACACACACACACACACACACACACACACCAAAAAAAATATCGAGTATGATTTTTGAGTTCCTGCCAAAAAGAGTATGCGTAAAATTTTCGATCGAGATATGCGGAAATTAATATCAAAATTTGCCAATTATTTTCTTTTACAAAAAACGTTTGGTCAAGCCACTCTCGGCTTCTGTCGAGGCGCTCTGCGTTCTGGTTTCCGCAGCGCATACCGCACCTTCTGCTGCGCGTCGGGGGCGAACTGCAGGAGGCGCTGCATGTCCTGCAGCCGCTGCTGCACGGCCTGCGTCTGCAGGTTGAGCTGCTGCTGCTCCAGCTGCTCGGGGAACAGGTCGGCGCGGAAGGCGGTCTGCGGCAGGCCGGGCCGCGCCAGCAGCAGCACTAGCAGCAGCGCCATCGGCAGGACGGACGCCCCGCCGGGCGGCAGCACCAGCACCATCGCGGACAGGAGGAGCGTTCGCGCGGACGGCCGGCTGAAGACTGCGGGGCTGCGCGAACCATCCAGCTGGACACACACACACACACACACACACCTGTCCCCGCGGAGCACGCCAAGCACCTCGCCGGCCGGCGCCGCAGCCCCGCAGCCCCCTCCCCCAGGACCAGGGCCTTCGCGCCCACGTCCTGTCCACCAAGGGAGCGCGGAGCTACGCGGAGCTACGCGGAGCAAGGGCAGCGACGGCCTCACAGAGGGACACCCAGTCGTTAGTGTGTGAACCGCCTCCTTATTGTTTGTACCCTTCGCCAGAGGTCTTCGTTTTGGGCACCGTCGATGCGTTCATTAGTCACGCACGCCCTCATAAATAAGTTAATTAAATGAACGAGTGGCTTAGGGACCGCCCCTCCTGGACGGCCGACGGACACGCCGAGGCGAGTCCCGCGCCGTGTCTGCATCGCAGTGACGTCATCCAGACGCACTTTGCGGCCGTTTAATTAGGGGGCCCGGGCGTAAAGCAGCGCCAGTAGTCGGTTGGCAAAAACTCGTGTTTTCGTCAGACTTGTTTATTTTTTTTCTCATTTTTTTAATTGTTATTAAGCAGTGATCCAGTGTGAGGGTCCCCTCTCCGACCATCCAACAGCAGGTCAGACCCGTCCAGGGGTTTAGCCGCGGCCCCTCCCCAATACTACATCGTCCTCCGCTTCGGCGCATGGCTGTGCAGACCCGTGTCTCCGTGTCTCAACAGTTTGTTCTCCAGCGACCAAGGTGATCCCCCATTGTCCAGGGCCCGTCCGTCTCCAGCGCCACTCCAGCGCCACTTCAGCACCGCGGCCCACGCACCCCGAGTGACGTCACCGGGGAAGCCCCCGCCGACGATTTCAGCGGAGCGATTAAACAAAACAAATACTAGAATGTATGTCCTGCTCGCCCGCGGGCCTGGATCTTTATTTCCTAGAAGCTATTGTGCCGGCCAGGCCCCCGCGCGCGGCTTCCTGCAGACTCGCTCCGACCGACTCGTCGCTGGCGCCTCGGCTAAGCGCCTTGCGGCCAGTCGCCGCTTACTTTACACCCATTCTGGTTGCCCCCAGGCGGGCAGGCACGGGATTCTCACGGGCAGGCCGGATGCCGAAGACGGACAGACAGACGGACGGACGGATAGACGGACGGACAGGCAGGCAGACAGACAGACACGAGGCGTTTGCAGGCAACACGGCCGCCAACCTTGGAGCAGTGGAAGCGCGGGCCATTTGCATGTTCGCCACACTCAGGCCAATTTGAGCGACAAAAAGAGCGCAGCCCGTCAGCGTGGCAGCCTCTCGGGCAGCCTAGGGCAGCCTGCTCCTTGGGCTTCAGCAACCTGGGCGTCTAGTTCTGTTCGTCGCCCTCGACGCCGCCGTGGCGGTGCTACGCGTACTACTACGTCGCCAGCCAGACCCGCGCCGCCGTGCGCCTGGGCGGCAGGCAGCCCAACGTGCCCCGGTGCCAGTGAGGTGGCCGGCCGGCCGGGAGCGATGTTGAGGCGGACCACGGAAAAGCACTGACTCATTTCCGGTTCGGGGATCGGTCCTGCACCAAATACCAAATGACCTTTCCGAGGGGGAAATAAATGGCCAATAGCATGTACACCAAAAATTACATTTTAAAAAAATTTAAAAAATTTTGAAAGTTTTTGAAGTTTCATTTTTTTAAATTTATTTTTAGTTATAGACGATTACCAGCGCCCGGGAACACCATCTCCCACGTCCAAACACCAAAAATTTCAGACAGTTCAAAATATTTCAAAAAAAATTAAAAACGTACACAAAAATTATTTTGAGTTGTTTTCCCCTCGGACCTTTCTCTACCAAAAATTTGCGGCATTACTTTAAAAATTTTCAGGGTGTTTTTTTTTTTTTTAAGGACTTGTGGGAATGAATAAATGAACAACAGGAATGAGCACAAATACATTCTATGTAATTCACACACTTCTGGCATATAATGCCTACTCGTCATGTCAATTAAGTCTCAATAAATAATGACATTTTCCTCGGGCAAGACGCGCCATCACGGCCAGCGAAAGCAGACTTAATAAATTACGCATTTTAGTCAGTCGAATTAAGTTTTTTTTTTAAGTCACCGGAGAAACGTACGCGAATTCTTTCAGCCTTTCACACAGGTTTTCCGCCTATAAATTAACAGTTGGACAAGTCGCAAGAACATACAAAAGGGAAAGATAATAAGTTAGATAGGTGACTAGTTGACGGTGTTCTCCTGGATCCAGTCGTGGTACTGCGTCACCCTGGTGTACACGCCGGGGTAGCCGGGCTCGCCGCACTTGTTGCCGAAGGACACGATGCCCACCTGGTACCAGTGACCCTCGCGCTTCAGCATCAGCGGGCCTCCCGAGTCGCCCTGAAAAACAATAACATTTTTTATATTTTTTTTATTTTTTTTCAGAGTAAAAACGTGGTAAATTTGTGAAACTTGGGTGTTACCTGGCAGGCGTCCTTGCCGCCCTCGGAGTAGCCGGCGCAGATGAAGTTCTCCGTGATGGGCTGGAAGTAGGCGCGGTTGCAGTCCTCGTTGCGCCACACGGGCAGCTCGGCCTGCCGCTGCACCGTGCTCTCCTTGCCGCCTGCCGCCGGAACACGCTCGGGTTAGGTTAGGTTAGGTTAGGTTAGGTTAGGTTAGGGTCGTCCAGATAACCAGAGCGGGCCTCACCGTAGTACGTGGTGCCCCAGCCCACCACGGTGGGCCTGGCGCCGGCGAAGGTGTCGGAGCGCATGCGCGCGGACGGCAGGCACAGCGGGACCACGTACTTGGAGCGGCGCACGGGCCGGTCCAGCACCAGGACGGCGATGTCGTTGTAGAAGCCGACGCGCGAGAACTGCGAGTGCGCGCGCACCTCCACCACCTGGTGCGTCACCGGCGCGCTAGGCTCGTCCTCGCGCTTCAGGTCCACGTCGCCGAGCCGCACCGTGAACTGCCGCGCGCTGAACCTGGACGGGGAAAGAGTCATCAAGTCCGCAACCCAAATGTGAGTGGAAATTAGGTACCGCCATGATTCGATATGTTGTTCCTGGGGTTACAAAAAGCATTTTCAAACAGATTTTTTTTTTTTTTTGGGGGGGGGGGGGTTGACTTTTTGGCGAAGTCGAAACAGTGGGGTCTCGGGATCGATTCCCGGCATGTCCTGAATAAAATTCATGCAACTACTCACGGCCTCTGGCGGGTGTCCCGGGTGCAGTGGGCGGCGGTGAGGACGTGTTTGCTGGAGATAAGCGAGCCGCCGCACCAGAACTCGGTCCTGCGCGGGCCGTGCAGAAAGATGGCCGCCATCCAGGGCCAGCGGCCGGGCAGCGCCTCATCGCCGCCCACCACGCGGAACTTGGGCACCTCGGGCTGCCCGCAGTCTGCAGGGAAGGAACATCGTGTGAACAAAAAAAAAAAAAAAGTAAAACACAAGGAAAACCATGGGTCGTGATGCGGAATTTTGCGGTAGCGATGGACAAATCCTTGAAGTAACGCGAGCGGGTTTTTTTTTTTTCATGAGTTTTTCTTTTGAGTACGCCCGATTTTATTTCACTTTCCATGATCGCTTTCCGGTCCCTGATGCAGCCCCTCCCCCCGCGGCAGCCCGTGCTGCGACCCGTCCGACGGGTCATCAAGGACGTTCGTTGGCAGCCCTGCGCCACGCGCCGCCGCCGCCGTGACGCCGGCCCGTCGGCATACGGCACAGCGGTACCAACCTGACGGCACTGTCACAAAAAAAAGACCAAAGCGAAGGGAAAAAAAAATTGTTGTGCTGGCCAAAAAATGAATTAAGGTGTACGGTGTTTACTTTTTCCACGCACGTCGCACCACACAACAGTTTTCCCGCGGCTGGTCGGCGGCTAGCCGGGCTGGCGTGGGCCGGGCGGTGCAGCGACCAACATGGGCAAGGCAATTAGTTTGGCGCGCTATTTCTGGCTGGGTGGCGCCAGCCAGGCGTCGGCAAGTGGTTCCAGCGGCGCCCGGTCCCGCGGCACGCGACCAGGCGGACAGACAGACGGACAGACGGACAGACAGACAGACGGACGCCGAGGCGGCGGCCCGGGCGGCACTTTCCCTGTTTCCTTCCGTTTCCGAACTGGTCCGCTCATAAACCACGCCGTGGCGGATTTTCTGCTTTTCGGCTTCTCGGGCGCACTGTGACCCCCTGCTCCGTGACCGCGCCCCACCCCGCCCCGCCCCGCCCCGCCATTGGTCACGAGTCCCGAACGGACCCAGCAGGGCACTGGAGGGCAAGCACTCAGGAGTGAAATAAAACGAAGTGACGGAAAGGGCATTGCAGCATTGTTGTTGTCGTTGTTGTTGTTACCGCAGCAAATAACTTCCCACGGTAGAAAGCGAGACCGCCCGGTGCGGCTGCAGCCTCCAGGAAGGTCCTCCAGGAAGGACCTCCAGAAGGGCCTGCTCCAGCGCCCGGACACCAATATGACATGCGCGGTGGGGTTTTCGCGCGGCACAGTCTCGTTCTCCAGGGTCGTCGTACCTTCGGGGTCCCAGTCGTCGAGCAGGGAGGCGGTGGTGGGCGGCGGCGCCGCGGTGGTGGACGTCGTGAGGATGATTGGCGGCCGCCTGGTGGTCGTGCTCGTCGCGTAAATGAGTTGGGGCCGATGCGGCCGCTGAGTCGACGAGCTGCAAAATTCACAACATTTTTACACAAAAATATTTTTTTAATCGTTTCAAATCTTCTAATGGATGTGGTGTTGCCACGTCAGCATCCGATGCGGTACGCACTCTTGCGGGCGGCCGGGGCAGCACACGCCGGGCACGAAGAGGCTCTTGAAGCAGATGGACTGGCGGAGGTTGGCGAGGTCGAGCAGCAGCTGGGGGCACGTGCTCAGGTCGTCGCACACCCCCGTGCCGCCGTCCGGCGTGGTGCACGGCCGGGACCCGCCCGCCGGCTCGCGGCCTAGGACACCGCAAAAAAAGCGTCACAAAATAAAATTATTAAATTTAAAAAATTTAAAAAAAAAAGTGTTGAGGCCGGTATTTGAACCCAGCAACTGACCGTCCTCGGGAAGAGGCGTTGCCGCCGGGCTGGGCAGCGGCCCCGACACGGGGGACAGCTGGGTGCTGGCAGTGCTGGCGGACACGGGCCGCAGCTTGGTGGGCCGGTGCTGGTCCGTCACCACCTTCCCCGTCGTCATGGTGACCAGCGGCGCGCCCACCACGCGCACCAGCGGGGCGATCTGGTCCGTCACGTTGCGTCCCAGCACGTTCTTGCTGATGGTGTAGATGGCGGCGGGCAGGTCCTCGGAGCGGCCGGGCCGACGCCTGCGGAGCAGCAGAGCACGAACCAGGTTAGGGGGAAATCGACAACGACGGGGGTCGAACCCACGGAAGAGCGACTGGAGGCGCCGTGCGAGCGGGCAACACGGCGACACGCGTGTTCCCCGGGCTTGCCTAGCACGTCACCACGGCGCCCGATACGCCGTAAGGCGTGAGCCCACTCACTGTTCGTGGTGCACGTCGTCGTTGCCGTCGGAGAGCACAGTGGGCGTGCCCAGCAGCGTGGTGGCCAGCCCCACGTTGGCGTTGGTGTTGTTGCTGCCGCGGGTGTAGTTGACGAGGTAGCGGCCCACGGTGTTGATGGCGCCCAGGGTCTCCGAGATGGTGGCCAGCGTCTGCCGCCGGTCCGGCCCGAACAGGTCTCTGCCGGCCTCGGCGCGCGGCAGGCCTTCGGGGCTCCGCGAGTGCGGGAACGCCTCTGCCACCGACTCGCCGCCCCCGCCGCCCCCGCCGCCCACCGCCCCCGCCACCGCGTCCCACCAGGACTGCAGCGCGGCCTGGCGCTGGGGGCGGGGCTGGTGGGGGCGGGGGGCGTCCACCTTGTCGAACAGGGGCTGGTCCTTCTCGTGCACCACGACGACCACCTCGGGGGCGGAGGCCGTGGCGGCGTCCTCGTGCACCAGGCTCTGCGCGTGGTGCGCCGAGCCGATGCTGCGTCCCTCGCCGCGCGGCGGCAGCGGGGGCGGCAGCGGGGGCGGCTCCACCCCCACCTCGGAGGCCGGCGACCAGAGGGAGTTGTCCGGCATGAAGTCGCCGCGGGTCGGCAGCGAGCGAGCGCCGCCCCCGGGACCGCCTCCGGGGCCGGGACCGCCCTCGTGAGACAGCCGGCTGCGGCGGCTCGCGCCCGTCTTCCTGGAGGCGCGGTGCGAGTACGCGTCACGCGGAGGCATCCCCGTCGGCGGCCCCGGGGGCGGGCCTGGGGGCGGGTCTGGGGGCGGGCCGGGCGCCGCGGACGCCGCCATGGGTGTGAACTGCATGTCGGCGACGAGTGGGCTCCAGGGTGGCATCCATTCCGTCACTGCAACAACAACCACAAGATGACTTCCAACAACAACAGCAACAACAACAAGGAGTCCAAGACCCGCCTCGTCCTTGAGCCATTAGGGCTTCCCGATCGTCATTCCGTTTGCGCTTTAACTGCCGGCAAGGCGAGGCGACACGGAATAATGCATGGCGACCCCTTGTTGTGACTACGCTGACGCAACGTGTGTGTGAGTGTGTGTGTGCGTGTCTCTCTCTCTCTCTCCAGTACAGCGCGCGGACACGTCATAAGTAAGTGCGCCCCGTTTCCGAAGCGGACCTGGCTGTCGCGCCGCGTTTCGTCACACGCCGCGCGGCACCCCACCGCAGACAGACAGACAGACAGACTGACCGGCGGACAGACGGACAGACGCGAACGAGCGAGTGGCTGTGTCCACGGCTTGTGACGAACGCAGTGAGGCAACGCCGCCCGGCCCAACGGCAACGCGGGGGACGCCCCAGTGGGCCGGCCAGAGGGTACACTGTGCCGGCCGACCCGCCGACCTGACGGCCTCCTTCCTCGCTCCGTGCTTCAAAGGACCCCGCGGTTGTTGTTTTAATGTTTTCGTCCTTCCGAGGAAAGTCGCGCGGAAAGAGAGAAACGAAACGAACAAATATGAGTGATGGAGAGGAAGTCTGGACCGGCGGGGCGTAACCGCATGACCCAGGTTTAGTTCCGGCGCCCCGCCCCCGCCCCGCCCCCGCGGCCCCTTGCTGCGGTTGGGGCCGGCAGGACCGGCCCGGGCGTCCTTGAGGTGATTATCGAAGGCTGCAGCCCCCCCCCCTTCCCCCGCCAACGCTCGGCGGGCCGGACTATTAGCACTCCAGGATGCAGACACGTTACTTTCACTGGCAGGCAAACGGAGCGCCACCTGAGTCATCACCTCCTCCTCCTCCTCCTCCTCCTTCTCCTTCGCCGCCGCCGACACGCAGGCAACAACATTCAATGTTCCAGTGCGTTGTTCCGTTCTGCTTCGTGTTTACGGCGCCGAGGCGCAGCAAAAACAGACCCCGCCGTAACAAGTGTTACGCTGGACGCGCGCGCCCAATAATAGAGAATGATGATAGCACTCCGGAAGCAAGAGGATGGAGCAAAAAGGACTCAAAAGCCGCGCGAGAATGAGCGCGCAGGGAATCCCCAAAAACACCCTCATCCCCCCGGGTAGATTCGTCGGCATCCTGCACCAAGTTCAAAGGGTTTGGATCTTGAGGGAATTCCCACTGTCTCTCAATGTTTTTTTTTTTTTTTTTCTTCTGGCTTACCTTGGTGTCGGGGCGTGCGGGGATGTCCGTCCTGCGAGCAGCTCGCGGCCACCACCAGCACCACCACGCCTGCGGACCACGAGAAAACACACAACACCGATTAGCAAAAGGCACGGACTGCGCGCGCTATGAGCCACAGCCGACGCCAGGTAATAAAAAAATAAAATGGAGCGAAACACGCATTGCGTCCGCATCGCGCTCTCGTCTCCCCGCGCGTGCAAGTCTCCAATTATTTCCGGCTGTGACGAATCCACCCCCTCATCCTCACGCAAGGAGGCACGCACACACTCAGACGCACGCGCAGACACGCACATTCACGCACCGGCCGACACTAGCGTCACGGTGCCGGGCCTGAAGCATCCGACGCACGCACCCGTGCACTAGGGTGCCACGTCACGTTGGCGGGAGACGTTACACAATTCTGTTTACTTGGCGCACTCACTCACACGGGTAAGAGGCGCACGCACACACACACACACACACAGTGACACGGTATTCCTTTCCCGTCCCAGGATATTATTAGTATTGCCAGCCGCCTACCTACGTGTATATACGAGGCGGTACATGGGTGTAAGGCCGCACCAGGATTTGAATATTAAGCCTTTCAGAAGCCGGATGCCGACAGACATACAGACAGACAGACAGACAGACAGACAGTGAGGCGGGCGGACAGAACGACGGACACGAAGTGTAGTCGCTGCAGCGAGACTGCTGCTGCGATGAAAGTGACACCAACTAGATGGCGATATGGTGTCGTTGGCACGGTGCTCTTTGTCGTTTTGTTTGTTTCCCTTTTTTTCTGTTACTTTACTTCACTGCTGCTCAGGCGATTACAGCACCACGAGAAGCGGGCTTCTTAAATCATCGTCACCACCGCAGGAAGGCCTCGCGGAGCCATCGGCATCGTTGCCAAAACGGACGCAGCGGCCTCATTCTCACCGCAAGATCTACGGTAAGGCCCATCCACACCTGGTCGAGGGCCTCTACGCGCAAAAACTGAATTCTTTATTTCGTCACGTTCTTGGTTTTTGTACAAAAATACTTTTTGATACAATTTTTTTTAGTTTATTTATTTTTTAGTTTAAAAAAATATTCTTAAAGCAAGGCTTTTTAACAAAACAAAAAAAATAAAAAAAAATCTAGAAACCCTTTGTGTGGGTGTACCTTGGTCCTGCCGAAAATCCGATCGGAAAAGACGCGACGCGCCGCGACTGGACCGAAGCGCCGTCCCCGCGTTTTAGTATTCCGGGCCGCCGGCGTCGTGGACGCGCTGCCGACACCGTCACTTTGAAATTCGAGCGCGGGCGCAGCGCAGCGCAGCTTTCCCCGACGAGTATCGCTCCGAAGGCTGGCCGGGCCATCTCCGATTCAGCTGGTGACCCCGCGAGACTACGCGAGACCAGTGGGACAATGGGGAATAACCCTCTGTCATATCGAGCAGGCCGGGCCTGGCACGCCGCCAACGGGCTTAATGAGGTGCAGGGCCATCGACGACGACAACAACAACAACAACAAGGCGCCTGCTGCCGCGCCCAGAGAGCAGTAGATGCGGAAAATAGGGCCGCGCAGCGTCACACACGGCGGGGCGGCGGGGGGCCGCGGCGGAGCGGGGCCAGGCCGGGGCCAGGCCGGGGCCAGGCCGGGGCCCTGGTTGGTATTGTCCGGGGCCCCTGGTGCGGAGCGACGCGGCCCCGAGGAGGGACCTTTCTTCTCTTGCTCTGCTCCTCCACCTTTCCCTTCATACACAAGACACTTCGGAAACTTTTCCGAAATTCGGGCTGAAAATAAAATGGCGGTCCCCGGATCGCTACTTCATTAGACTCCCCTCGAACACACACACAGACGCGCGGACACGGACGCACACTGCGCGCGGCTGTAGCCACCCGCCATTGAGAAGCACCGCGGACCAATAAAAACGCCTTCAAAAGGAAACGGCCGGCGGGTAAACCGGAATGCGTCCGGCGTGGGCCTATCAGACTCGCACCCCCGGCATCACAACAACACGTTGGTGTCGTGCGGAGCCGCGGAGTGAGGGAGAATGTCTTTATTACATTGAGCAGCACCGCGCGGTCCGGCCAGGCCCACTGCACCCAAAGGAACCTGTTATCAACGGCCCATAACGAGGGGGAAATAGATGGCCGAAAGCATGTACGCCAAAAATTAAATTTAAAAAAAAAAATCAAAAATTTGAAAAATTTTATTGAAAATTTGAACAAATTTGAAAATTTATGGTAAAAAATCACGAAATTGTCTTTTTAGGACCGACCCAACATTTATTATTTTTCACTGCCCTCCCCAGTGTGCTTCAAAGCCACAGCAATGCGCAGGGACCATCATCTGCCGTGGTGGCTGGAGGTGTACACCCGTCGCTTTCCCGGTATGAGAATCGGCGGTTCAAATCTTATTACTGTACAACTTTTTTCTCTGACCACTGCTCATTGTCACGTCAAGAGCCCGCTTCAATCGGCCTCGGACATGAGCCGTGGTGGCTGACAGTGGAGAGGCGTCGACCCCCGACCGTAAGGTTCGGGGATCGAATCCCAATAAAGCCTTTCATTTTTCGACTGGCTCCCTCCCACTGCGACTCAAACCCGTCGTCCAACACTCGGCAGACGTGCAAGTCAGGGTGGTGTAGTGGTCTAGGCTCAATCCAGGCCATTACACCCGGGTGTCTAAAAAGCAGTCCGCTTCGGCGGATTGGCCTCGGCACTGGTTCGATCCCCGATCGAGCCAGCCACTCGAAATTGGTCGCGAGTGGGTCCATTCCGATTCGTCGGATGGAGTTGATAAGTCCTTTGAAGCTGGCCCACTGACTGCATGTTCGGGTCTGGGAGCGCCGGACAGCGGGTGTACCATTTGGGTACCGACCAGCCTGCGCAAACAAAAGCTCCCAAAACTACTCTCTTTCTTTCTTTCTTTCTCTGTCTCTCTATCGTCTCTGCCTTACTCTACTCTGCCCATGTTGGGCCGTGTCGGCGGCTCGGGTCCTACTGGGTCCCCCGGCGTACGATATCGAAGTCGCTGGATCGGATTAACCCCAGTTACCTGATAGCACCGGTTCCCATCCCGAACACCGAAGTAAAGCAGGAGGCCTCCCCATTCAGACTGGGGAGGGGGTGTAGAGTTCCATTTTTTTAAATTTATTTTTAGTTATAGACGATCGCCAGCGCCCGGGAACACCATCTCCCATGTCCAAACACCAAAAATTTCAGAATATTCAAAAAATGTCAAAAAAAATTAAAAACGTACACAAAAATTATTTTGAGTTGTTTCCCCCTCGGCCCATAAACAACGAGGCCCGGCCTTCGGGCACCTTCGGGCCCGCGGGCTTCCTCGCACGCGGCCTCGGACAGCGAGGCTGGCAGCCGGCAGACCGCTCATCGCAGCGCAACGTAATCACAGCAGCTGGACTCCACGCGGCTCGCCAGCACGGGTAACCACCATCCCAGATTTGAAGTCAAAGTAACAAAGTCTCAATTTGTCACCTTCTATTTTTATTATTTTTTTTCCAAGTCGCACCTCGTATTTTCTTAAATCACACCTCGTGGTAATTCCCCGCTGGGGGACACTTGAATGGACTCTCCGGGCGGCGGACAACGCGGTGCACACTTCAATGGACACTCCGGCGGCGGGCAGCGGCCCAGCGGCCCCCGCTGGACTTTCTCTGTACCTCGCGCCTCGCGCCTCGCGCCGCCAGGACAGTATTTTATGCAAATGGCGCGCGATGGCCGCGGGGAGGGGGAAGATGACGGCTCGTGACGAGAAAGACGCGACAATGATCCTGTCACCGCCAGGCCCTCCCTTCGTGGAGGCGGCGGCGCGCGGTCTGCGGTTACACCTTCTGCCGAATCATCATCGCAACGCGCGGCCGCAGCGCCGACAAGTTGTTGTTATTGTACTCCACCGACGCGCGGCGCGCAGCACCCGATGATTGCGAGAGAGACAGGCCGACCAAGCAGCTACCCTCATAATTGTTTCGTCGTTTCTGTCAGTGGAGTGCGACCCCGAAAAAGACGGACGGCCGAGCCCACGAGCGGCTTGAGATGGAAAGCCGCAGACTGAGAATAATACGGAGGCGCCCCGATTTACAAAGGCCGGGCCGGCCGGCCGCACCCTCGGCGTGTGGCACACTGTGCGGCGCCGCGCCGCGAATGTCAAGCAGGTTCAGTTAAGCGGGGCGGCAGGGCACCGCCTTTGTGAGGCCGACAGCAGCGACAGCAGCGACGCCCACACAAGGCGGTGACATTTGTCGTCTGCCGCGCCGGCCTGGCCGTCTAAAGAAGAAACGGAGCACCAGGCGGCCACCTCCGCGCTGAGCCAAACGACTCGCGGCTTGGACCAAGTGCAAGCGCGGGCTTCCAAAGGACTTCCCCAGGCTTTCCTGACGCAGGTTCAAAACTGCCTGCAATTTTGTTTTTAAATTATTATTATTTTTTTTTTTTATTTTTTTTTTTTTTATTTTTTTTGTTGCTTCCAAGCCCTTGCTTGTGAGACGATACTGTGTTTGCGGAAGGTGTGCGCCGTGGCGTTGCCGGTAACCTTGGCAGAGCCGCGCTCCAACTGAGCCGGCGGGGCGCGACGGGTGAAAGTGAAGGTTCGTCTTCCTCCCGCACAACGCGCGCGGCGACCGGCGCACGTTAAGATCGCCCTGTTGTTGAGGTCAGTCGGCCGGCGGGGCGGGGCGGGGCGGGGCAGCTCGTTGGCCACTCGATGCTGCTTGTGTCATCGCCTGTAACGCCACTCGCCGAGTCATCCACACATCTCGTGTGTGTGTGTGTGTGTGTGTGTGTGTGTGTGTGTGTGTGTGTGTGTGTGTGTGTGTGTGTGTGTGTGTGAGCGTTCCTGCATGCGTGTGTGCGTGCGTGCAGTTTCCTCCGGAACACGGGATGGAGGTAGAGCGCTTTTCCGTGTCACTGCACGCCCCACTCCGTCACGCTAAGGTGAAAAAAAAATGGCCGCAAAACACAAAAGAATTAAAATGAAAAATTCAGAGAGGAGACTTTTTCCACATATTTTGGACCCCAAATAGCAAGCGCATTTTGAAAACACTTTGGAAATGCTCAATAATTTTGAAAAGGCCTCGAGCCCTGAAATGACAACAACAACAGTGCCATAATATAATTGCGACCGCCAAGAGCCGTAATCAGATTAGAATTGTTTTGATTTTTTTCTTAAGTGAGTGGGTAAGTGAGTGAGTGGAGTGGAAAGCTAGGAAGCGTTCGCCTGATCGCTACGATTAGGACGATCATCATTATTCTCCTGCCCGAACGGGAGTCGGGGGGAGGGGGGGGCGTCAGCTGATGCGGCCGTGCTTCGGGGCCCCGAGTGCCCCGCCGAGGGCCCCGCCGAGGGCCCCGCGGAGTCTGGGAGAAGGAAAGTACTCTAGGCCGGCTCCGGGAGATGCCTGGAGAGCCCGGAGCAGCCCAAGGCCAGGATGATGCCAAGGGAGTGTGAAGTGAAGACAATGGCTTCGGCCGGGCCAGGCGGGCAGCCAGGCGGGCAGCCAGGCCGGCCAGACCGAGCAGCCAGGCCCCCTGGGCACCGCGCTCCGGCCAACCAGACTAAACACCGGGCGGCGGGGAGAGCGTCACAGGGCTAGTACACGGGGTAAATTAATTTTCGAAGACCATTCCTAAAAAGATTATCGATCGTGGTGCGACGCGTGCACTCGTCTCTCGCGGTCTCTGTTCGTCGGCAGTCAGAGATAGAGAGAGAGAGAGAGAGAGAGAGAGAGAGAGAGAGAGAGAGAGAGAGAGAGAGAGAGAGAGAGAGAGAGAGAGAGAGAGAGAGAGAGAGAGACCGTGCAGCTCGCGGGGCGTTGGGCGCCGTGCTCCAGCTTCCAGTCCAGCCAACCTCCCACTGGTGGAAAGCAAGGCCGGGGTAATTTGAATGTCTAGCCAACCTTCTCCACTTTGCGCCTTGTTCCCACAGGCGGCCGGGGCCAGGTGCGATGCGTGCTCTGAACCTTATGGCTTTTCACACGCTTAAGGGTCCGGCCGGCCGAAAGTAGCTCCAAAAGGATGCCACTGGCTTCAAGAAACACGAAAGACGAGAAGAAGAAAAAAATTGTTCGGCTCGGGTCGAATTTTTTAAAATTGTTTTTGAGCTCTGTTGCTTCTGATTTCCTGAGTCTCGCTGTGGGCTTGCCTTAATTCTGAGTGACTCACCCGCAACGCAGCCGGCCGGCGAGGTCCACATGGCGCGGTATCCAGAGGCGCCCACGCACAAAACACACTCACACGCACAATTCACTTTCACTCAAAGTCCCTTGTCCTCGTCCTCATCGGTCCGGATGGTCTTCGTTTCCGGTGGGACTGTCTTGACTTCCGGTTGCGGGTGCCCCGAGGGGTCCCGGAGCGGGGACCCGGAGGGCCCTCTCAGGACCGAACCGGCCCCGCTCGGCTCGGCTCTGTCTCGGCTCGGTTCGGCGCGGACTTGGCTTGCCGCTCGTGCATCTCAGTGCGTCCCTGGAAAACACAACGGAAAGACAGTCGGTCAGGGAAGTAAAAGCATTTTTCCTTTTGGCGGTCGGAAAGCGGAAACCCGCCGCGAGGAGAGGCGAAACGGTTTGCCTAAATTAATGCTCTAGTCGGGACACCGCGTGCCCCACCCCACCCCACCCCACCCCGCCCCGCCCCGCCCCGCCCCGCCCCGCCCCCGCGCGCGACGTGACGAAACCCCGAAACACGCCTCGAGATGCAATCACCGAGTCGACGAGCCGCCGTGCCTTGCCGGGGTGCTCGCTGTTTTGGGCAGATACGTGCGGTGGCGGCCCGCGTTGCTCCATCTCTCTCGAACCCCTACACGGGGGGAGAGAGAGAGAGAGAGAGAGAGAGAGAGAGAGAGAGAGAGAGAGAGAGAGAGAGAGAGAGAGAGAGAGAGAGAGAGAGAGAGAGAGAGAGAGAGAGAGAGAGAGAGAGAGAGAGAGAGAGAGAAGGAGAGACGGGGACACCGTGTCTGTCGCGCCCCGCCGCCACCCACCCGATTTGGCTGCGGGTGAAAGCCATTCGCGAGGCTATGCAGTGTACAGGGAAACACGACGCGGAGGGAACGACCGCGATGACACCCCGGGCAGAGAAGCCGGCCGGACACTGCTGGGGGAAATCCGGGAAAATCTTTTCTTATCACTGAAACACAGGGATAGGGAAATCAGGCGATTTTCGATGATTTCGACTTTCAGGAAGGTGTGCCCCTGCATCAGCGTTGACCTGGTGACGCAGCACGCAGCCCGGATCAGGACCGGGTGACTGCGGGCCCACTGTGGGCTGCTACTGGCGGGGCGGATATCAGCCGGATGGCGAAGACCTGCATGCCCAGCCCGGCCCAGCCCGGCCCAGCCCGGCCCAGCGCCAGTCAGGACCGAGGACCGATAAAAGCCAAAGTGGCGCCGCTCGGCGCCGCTCCTCCTAATCCAACCAGATGTCACCGGAGCCACCGCGCCGCCGCCACTGCCGCCGCGGAGCGCGCTGCCGGAAAGCCTCCTGGAAAGCCTCGGCGTCCGGCACGTCCCGTCGGCCTGGAGCGGCGCTGGAGCGGCGCTGGAGCGGCACGCTGCAGTCGCCGAGGTGGAGAACCAGGCCGCCAGCGACCTGACCAGGACGCTGCCAGGACGCCGTCCTCGGCGGCGCGATGTTGTTCCTGACGACGGCGTCCACGGCCCCGGGGGGTGTGCGTCGTCGCCCCGCGAGGCCCGCACCCACACTTACAGTTAGGCCGTGCGGCGGTCCTCGGCGGCGACCTGGTGGCGGCGACCCGGACGAGATGCACTTCGACGGGCAGGTCCACGACGAGCACGTCCACGACGGGCGGGTCGGCGCGCGTCTGACTCGTGTCTGCACGGGGCTCCACACCGAACAACGCCACCACCTCACCGAGAGGGAGAGTGAACCCCACCCGCCGCGCCCCGCCCCCCGCCCCCCGCCTCCCGCCCCCTGCCTGGCGGCGTGGGCAGAGGGCCCCCTCCCGCCCTCCGGTTTGGAGGGGGGATCAAACTCGGCCGGCCTTACCATGCTATGCGCTTGGGTTACATCACCATAGAAATTCCCCGATGTCGGTTACGTGTGAAGACAGCTATCGACGGCCCTGCCGCTGCCGGCCCTTGGCTAGCCCTTGGCCCGGCCGGGGCGTGGATGCGTCAGAACGCCGTGCCCCAGGCCCTGGCTGGCTAGTCACACTGCCAGGAACAAACCGGAGCAGCCGTTCCCAACCTCTCTCGGCTCGTGACCCAAAAATATTCGTGTGTGGTCGAGAGCGTATGTGCGCCGACTACATAGCCCGAGAGCTGTGATGCTCGAATCCTGCTGTACCTTTTGTTCATTTCGACACGCACTCTGTGCGGATCCAGTCTTTCACGGCGGTCTGTTATGTCACATGGTGGCCGAGAGCGTAGAAGCGTCCAACTCTGCGTTCGGGGGACCTGGGTTCGACACCCAGCGCATTCATGTCCGACGTTCTCTTGCAAAATATTCCGTAATTATTTTTGAATTGAAGTAGCCTTATGATCTTGTCTCAGGATGTGGTTTTTATTTTTTTTTGCCTGGGAGGGAGGCTTTGATCGCGCGACCCAAGGCGGATGTCTGTCGCTTCGTTCATAAGCTGATGGAGGTGGCGGGTTGCTGTCTGCCCGTAAGTAAGTCAAGGCAGTTGAAGCATCCTGGCGGGGGTTTGGGGTCCTCGCGGTTTTTCCACGCGCTGCGTCACGAGGCGTTCCGCGTAAGTGTTGCGCGGGCGGGGCGGGGCGGGGCGGGGCGGGGCGGGCGGCAGCAGCTGGGGGTGGCTCGTCCTGGATCCAGGAATCGTTGCGCGATATGTGCACCAGGGAAGCCCGCTGTTAGGGCCGTGCTGTACGACGGCGGTACGCCTTCCTTGTCACCCCGCCCCGCCCCGCCCCGCCACGGCCGACGCGGTGCGCGAGCTTGGCGCGGCCGGCTGGAAAAAGAGGAAGAGGCAGAAAGCTTTCTCTTTCACATCTTTGTCCGTCTTGCTCGGCTTGCCCGGCTTGCCTTGCTCTTGGAGGGGAGGGCCATGTTTAGATTGAGCAGGCAAAGCGAGGCAGAGCGAACCGGGAGAGGAGTGGGAGGGGAAGGAGGCAAGGCGGACGGTGGCGGCCGCGGCCCCGGCCTCGTACTCCGCCCGGCTTGTCCGGTATTTTCCGATTAGTAAAGAAGAAAAAAATGCGGTGGACTCTGGATTCAGTTTCCACAAGATCTAGCCGCTTGAATGGCGATGATTTGGATTTATATTAACGTAAAGGCATACTCGTCGTCGTTTAACGTGCAAACATTTTCAAAATTTGCCGCGCTTGGTAGTACTAGTCGTATTTCGTTTGTTTCGGTATTCTTTTGTTCGTCTCTGGCCGCCGCCTTCTGCTTGTCCCGACTCCATGATTGTTTACATTTTTCGTCCGGTGAAGGTATGTAAACATGAATCTGTGCCAAATGTTTTCTAATATATCTTATTTTGAACCATCAATCAATATTTTTTCCTTCTAGTGTGCTGAACATAAAGTGAAAGCATCCGGTCTTTCAGCCGTTTTACTTTCGGATGCGAACTTCTAGCCCGCTGATCTTCTTCTAACCTAACCAGCCTCCAATGTTTGGTCCAGTGTATTCCCTTCAAGGTGTGTTATGATTAACTACTTTAATAATTCTGTTGTTCTATCCAACCTGCTGTTGGCCCACTCTGTGTCAGTGTTTCATCAATCAGTTATTTTGTATTGCGTACAGGTTGTCATACTGCATCAAGGCCTGACCAATCGGCTCACCATTTGGAAGTCATCGATGATAAGCCCGCAAGTTGCTTCAAGTTTCTCGGAGCAGTGTTGTGAAACAAGAAATTGATAGCATCACTGAAGAGAAGAGTGCATCGACAGACTGTCAGGGACACTGCCAGGAGGACTCGGCTAGATGAACTGGTAGCTAACTTTTTAAACTAATCGTGGTGATTCCGCAAGTGATGGAAATTTACATTATTCCAAAGTTTTAATTTTTCTACCACTATGCAGTGTGTGAAATAAATTTTAAAAACAAACTCGGCATTTTCAATTTTGACTTACTCATTTCTTTTTATTAACTACTGAACTTAAGGATACGGGAAGGTTTTTGGCTCCTGTGGCTGATCGTAGTTGATTTCGTCATGTGCCGGGAATAGAGCTGAACACTGCTGTGCTATGCTGGAGCCTGAGGGTCAGACACAACAAAGGTATGAGATCACTTTTCTGATTTGAGGAAAATTTAACTCTTAGGCTGAAATTTTCATCAGACTGTAAGGTCTCAGTTGACAGCCCAAGGCAAAATAACTCCGAACAATTCATGCACCAAAATTCATGGGCGCCTTTGAATTCGAGGCAGAACTCTACCCAAAGTCACAACGTAATCCAAAAACTTCTTCAAATTCATCAGAACATGGCCGCAGTTCATCAAAATTGTCTGAAAAAAAAATATTTTCAAAATTTGTACTGTTGGAAGGTGAGAACTGACCGGTGGCTTGGCTGAAGAGCAGCTCGTGGCGGCGCTGCTTGTCGCGGAGGTTGAGCATGACGTCGAGGTGGCCGCGCGGCATGCCCATGATGCCGATGTACGAGGCGTGCTCGCGAACCAGCTGCTCCTCGCTCAGCGTGTAGGCCGCCTCCACGCGCCGCAGCGACTCGCCCAGCCTGGACAACAACAACAAAAACAAAAACACATTTTGTTTACAACTGTCACCTTTCCTTTCCGTTTTTTCAAATTTACCAAGGCAACTGCAGGCGGCCCAGGGCGAGGAGGGTCCAGTGGGGCTCCTCACCGGGTCGGCCCAGCAGCTGCTTGGTGGCCGGCGACTGGGCGAAGAGGTCCAGGAAGCCGCCGGACCCGTCCTCGGGGCCGTGCAGGATCTCCTCGCGGATGTCGCGGAGCTGCCTCCTACTCTTGTACCCACTGCAACAAAAAAAAAAAAACAAAAAAAACCACTGCATTTTTTTTTTATTTTTTTTTTTTTTGTATTTTGTGCGCGTTGTGTTGGGACGGCCTCTGACCGGCGGTTGCCGCCCTGGCGCCGCGCCGCCAGGTTGAAGGCGTCGCCGCGGAAGAGGCGGCCCACCTCGGCGTCCACCAGGTTGAGGTAGCGCCGCTGCAGCGCCACCCACGTGACGCGCACCGCCAGCCGCAGCAGCAGCTCCCACAGCCGGGCGTCGCGCTGCGACCAGGACTGCACGCCGTTGGACATGTGGTGGTACCTGCGGCGCGGGTTCAACTCCCGTCACAAGAGTTTTTTTTTTTTTTTTCTTTCGAGTTTGGTGGTGGACTTGCTTCCAGGCCGCGCCCTCCCCCATGAGCAGCGTGTGGTAGTCCCTCGCCAGCAGGACGCGCAGCGTGGCCAGGTTGCGCTGCTGCCGCAGCTGCCCCGGCCGCAGCCCCGGCTCGCGGATCGTGCTCTCCGTCACGACCGACGAGAACGTGATCCACTCCCACGTCTGTAGGGGGGAAATCTAGTTGTTGCTCAAGTTGAGACGTCGTTGTGTTCCTCTGCCCCGGCCGGCCGCGGCCGCCCCACCTGGATGTAGTAGAAGCAGTAGAGGATGAGGGTGCGCAGGAAGCGGTCCACGGGCCGCGTGTGGAACAGCGTCAACAAGTCCGCCGGCAGCCCCTGCTGCACCTGCAGCAGTGCGGTCTCGGCGGCGTGAGAGTCGGCGGCCCCGTCGGCGGCCGTCTAGCAGGACACGGCGTCCGGGACGGCCGCCACACCCCGGTGCGGCGCACATCAAATATCGACCCCCTTTTGTATCAATCAAAACGTCCCTTCGCCCCCACCCTCGGCGTGTTTGGTCCCTAGGACCCCTCGCCGCCAGGCCCTCCAGTGAGGGGCCGAGCGCCCGCAGGAGGGCGGGTAGGCAACCCGCTGGGGCGGCGCGTCGGGCGGGTCTGCCCACCTCGGCCCCCGCAGGCGCTACCACGGCTCCGGAATCAATTTGAAATGTACACAGAGCGTGATGATGCTGCGTGCATCGCGGCAGGCCGATCCGAACAAACACGCCCGCGCGTTGGGCGTGTAGTTAGTTTCAGGCTGCACCCCTCGTGTCCCCGAGCACGCAGAGGGCAGCCGAATTGATTACCGGGACACAATGACAACGGCGAGAGAGACAGCAGGGCTCGGAATCCGCCTAGTGCATCACCCTCACGTGCTTTTGGAGCTTCAATGGGTCACAGGCTGACAAACAACTCGATGTCTTGTTGTTGTTGGAACTTCTTCTAGGGGAAAGTAGCGCCAGGCTTAGAGGGTGGAGGCATTAGGCCATGCGGCAGGCGGGGCCACGCTTAGCTTGGGAGTGGTAGTAGTTTCTAGTGACCCGGAGAGGACCCCTTCCCTCCCCTCTGTGACAACCGTTAGGTTATTTATCGACCATGTTGCCACCCCCCGAGTTGCCCCTCAGGGCCCCCTCCCCTCCCCGCCCGCCTTTGTGTGGTGCGTCAGCCAATCGGATGCAGCCTGGAAATAGTGAGAGACAGATAGATGCATCGGGTCATCTCCCATCTCGCGCGCCGTGCGGGTGGGGGAGGGGGCGTCGGGCACGCCGAGCGACGCCGGAGTACGCCGAAGCCTCCCCCACCCGGGGGTGCTGCACCCACACCGTGGGGCGGCAGGGCGGCGCGGAAGCGCAGCGGCTGGCGGGTACCTTCCTGTACCTGGAAGAGGACCACGTCCTTGACGTCGCGCAGCGTGACCACGTCCAGGTCGCCGGGCTGCACGCGGCGCTGCCAGTGGCGCTTGAAGCGGACCTGGTCCTTGGCGTCCACCCTGTCCTGGAAGGTGACGTCCAGGTGGGCCAGCTGGCACGACGCGCCCTGCAGCTGCATGCGCGACGCGGCCCGCGCCGCCGTCAGGGGGTCCGCGTCGTGCCTGCGTAGCGTCAAGCTCAAGTAGTGGCCAAGTGGAGCATCGTGCTCCGGTAGTGGTGAAATAGGGCATCGAGTAGTGGTAAAGTGTAACACCAAAGTGCGGATCCGAAGGTGAATCAGTAGACCAAACGGCGATGAAGTGAACTGTGGTGGTCAAGTGTGCTCGATTGTGACGTTAAGACCCTTTTTTTTTTCTGAAGCGGTGATGCGTGTGCGGTGAAGTGGACTGAGTGCCTTGGTGAAGTGGGCTGAAGCGGTGAGAGGTGTCGCGCGCTGCCGATACTTCGGCAGCAACAGGTCTAGGGCGGCAGGGCCAGGCGGGGCCAGGCGGGCGGGGCCAGGCGGGGCGCCCCAAGCCGCGTCGGCCCCTAGTCGGCGAGGAGCGGCTCAATGACGCGTGGCCGTGGCGCCGTGGCCGAGGCGGGGGAAGCCGCAAACTTTGGATGAGGGCGAGTCACGCGCCGCGGTAGTGGGTCGCCCTGTCGCCTCTCGCTCGCTCCCTCGCACACACTCACGACGCGCCAAGAGAGACCGAGTGCTCACCCCAGCAGCCTGATGCCGCGTTCATTGTCGTCCCACTCCCAGTGGCCCGCCGTCGGGGCGCCGTCGAGGCCCCCGAGCCCCGTGGCGGCCATCACGCCGCCGACGGAGTGTGAGGCCCCCCGGGGGGCCGCGTCTGGCCGCGCCGCACCGCGCCGACAAGGACCCGGTAACCATGGTGACCCCCTCGCTCGACGCGCCAAACACCCAACGCGAACATTGTCATTTGCTATCGGAAATGAAATCCGGACTGTCGCGCACAACCGTGTACTGTAGGCCTGCGCGCGACATTAGTAGCGCTCCCCGCCGACAGCCGCGCCGATCGCAATGCAGTGTGGACGTTGGGGGAGCCAGGCGGGGCGCACCGGGATTATATTATTGTTTCCTTTTCCTCGTTTCGCGCGCTTTGCTCTTTGTTCGCGGAAAAATCGAACCCGGCTATAATTATCACCAAGACTGGGACTGTCTGTCTGTCTGTCCGGCGACGCGCTGCTGTATCCGCCCTGCTGCCGCACTACACAGTGGGACAAGCGGTGGCCTGAGTCCGACGTGTCCACTCTGCTCTGTGGCTCTCCCTTCGATCGATCCCCTCCCCCCTCTCCCCCTCTCTGCGTCTTTCCACTGCCGCCGCCCGCGTCTCTTTCAATTAGCGGGTTAATTTTATTTTCCTGCACTCGACGGGGCGCCCGCCGTCTGACCTGCCGACGACGAGCCTGCCGAAGAGAGTCTCTCTCTCTCTCTCTCTCTCTCTCTCTCTCTCTCTCTCTCTCTCTCTCTCTCTCTCTCTCTCTCTCTCTCTCTCTCTGCGGAGTCAGTCTGCCCGGGCGGGCCCCCGAGACGCGCCGTCCGGGCCTTAAGAAAAGGCGGGGTGTTTGTGTTGGGGTGGGGGGTGGGGAAGCAGAGGGAGGAGATGGGGCCGGATTAATATTCCCGCTGGAATATCGCGTCTGCCGGGATCCGAGTTGTTTAAAAGGCGAGAGAACAACAACAACAACAACAACACAAGCGCAGGGCCGCTGGAAGGCGCCGGAAAGGCACTGGCAGACGCGCGCTTTGAGGATTAAGCGATTCTTCCGAGTCGTCGAGCGAGCAAGGCGGTGCGGCGGTACCGTCCCGCCCCGCCCCGCCCTAGCGCGCTGTGCCAGACACCTGTCGTGGAGAGAGGCCGCCCCAAGCTGCAGCCCCTGCTGTGGCGGCGGGATGACTCTCCGTCGCACTGACGGCGCGCCGCGCGTGGGAGCGAGCGAGACGCCGCCCGCCGCGCCGCGCCCTGCCCAGACAGCGTGGCGGAGTCGCAGGGGGAGAGGGGCTTCAGCATCGCGCTGCCCCGTCGTCGCCCAAGACGGAGAGAGAGAGAGAGAGAGAGAGAGAGAGAGAGAGAGAGAGAGAGAGAGAGAGAGAGAGAGAGAGAGAGAGAGAGAGAGAGAGAGAGAGGCAGAGAGAAAGAGAGAGTTCTGGGCGCAATTTCCTGCAACATAGACTCCAGCATGTTTTATTGATTCCTTTCATTTCATTCCGCTCGGTTTGTTCCTATGACAACCATATTTTCTACCCTCCCCCGCCCCTCTCTCTCTCCTTCCCTCTTCCTGCTTCCTGGCCTTGTTTCCTCCTTCTCTCCGCGCGCTTTCCCACCCCCTTCGCGGGGCTGGACCCGCCTGCTGGCTTCGACGGCAGGGCGGAGCGGGGCGGGGAGGGGCGGGGCGGCGTCGGGATCGTTCTGGGATGAGACGGGGACAAGGCGCGTGAGGGTGGCGGTGCAGGGGTGGCTTTGTGCGTGCCTGCCCGTGTCTGTGTGTCTGTGTGTGCCGTCCCCTATGACTTTGCAATCATTGGCGTGTGAACCCCGGGGGGGACGCGCTCCGCTCTGCTGCCGGGGCTGGTGCCGGAAAAAAAAAAGGACTTAGTGAAAGGAAATAAAGGGAGACGAGCAAACAAAACGACTCAATCATTGTTACACGGGTCGTTGTGTCCGAAGGGGTCGGCCGGGCCGGCCTGTCGCCAAACACAAAACACAGAGGGCGCGCTCGCACACGGACAGACAGCCTGACGGGCCGAGGCACGGAGCGGGAACCAGTGCGTTCCAGAGCCAGCATGGGATGCATGGGACGGTCGGTATTGCGTCGCTAGACGGCGGCAGCCAAGAGGGTTCTTGACAGCAGAGCACGACGGCAACGCGAAGGCGCCTGTGTGCGGAAGTCGTAGTATCATTTAATCAAGAACCGCCCCAGCAACAACCCACACTACACCGACACTACCGCCAAGGACAAAAACAAAAACAACAATAAGCACCACGACAGCAGCGCGGCTGGCGGCATCCAGGTACAGGGGCGCGCTCGCATGGGGAGGGGGGGATCAAGAGCCAGCAGGGGATGGTCGGGGGTGGCGGGGGCCGCGGGGTGGAGGGGGCCGCGGGGTGGCGGGGGCCGCGGGGTGGCGGGGGCCGCGCCGCGCGGCGCATGAGCGATGGCCTCAGCCTCGGCTCCAGCCTCGGCCCGGCCTCGGCTCGGCCCCAGCCTCCCTCCTCGTCCGACCGAGCGCGCCCCGGCCCCCGCCACGGCCCCCGCCCCCAGCCCCCAGCCCCCGGCGAAGCGCGGCGTCGCGGCGTAGCGCGCAGCGCGCAGTGTGCTTGCAGGCCTTGCAGGGCCTGGCTGTGGAGGCGCCCCAATCCGCACCGCTTCCGCGTCCGTCCCCTCTGTCTGTCTGTCTGCCCTTCCGTCTGTCTGTCTGACCGCGCGGCCCACCTCGGGGACGGCGGTGGGCTTGTCGGCGACGTGCTGGTGAACGCGATGGGCACTCGGCCCGCGGACGACGTCAACGGCGACAGCGAAGCCAGCGACGGCGGCGCCGACCGGAAGCGCAAGGTGCTCCTCGAGCTGACGGCGGCGCCCCAGGAGACGACGGGTGAGTCGGAAGACGAGGGCGACTGACGCGAAAAAGCCGCAGCGGTGCCGGGACTCGAACCCGCGGAAGCCGAAGCCACGCCCCCCCGGCCGGGCTTCGCGGAAGTGCGTCGGGCGAAGCGGCACGCAGCGCACGCGGAGCGACGGAAAGACGAAACCTCGCTCCGGGATTCGAACCCGAGACCGGCCGGAAGGGAGGACAACAGAAGTTGCGCAATGCGAAGCCCTTTTTGGTGTTTGGCTGCGAGTGTTCTTGTTTTCCTGGCCGCGCGGTGGCCGACCCGCCCTGATCCCCCGCCACCCCCACCCCCACCCCCACCACCGCCACCCCCACGCCCCACCAGGGTGGCTCGCCGATGTAGCCCACCAATGTGGCCCTCCCCGAGACAGTTGGGATTTATTAACCACCTGTTTGTGCGTCTCCGGGCTGCCTGCCGCCCCAACGGGACGCGCGGTGCGCATCTACACTGCCAAAGCAGCCGCTATCTACACCACCAATCCAAACACTTGCACTGTGTCACCTCATCTGGAGACGAAAAATCATTTCTGCGAAATCCTGTTCCTGATTGACGCTTTTGCTTCCAGAAATCAAGACGCCGGGCAAGTCCAAGTCCAAGTCCAAGGGCAGGCCGCACCGGAAGCTGAGCTCCTGGTGCAAGGGCGACTACCGGAAGCGCTCCAAGAAGCCCATGAGCGACAAGGGTCAGAGCCTTGGCCACAGCCTTGGCCACAGCCCCGACGCCGACAAGATGGGCAAAGCCAAGGCCCGGTCGTCGCCGCGGAGGCCCTCGGCCGAGGCCAAGGACGGCCTGCACGAGGCCGACGAGAACGAGGAGGCCGCCACCAGGACCCGGGTCGGCTTCCTGCTGGACTGCGTCAACAAAGTCCTCGGCCACACCGAGTGAGTGTACCTACTGCCAGCACAGAGTGGCACAGAGACGCCAATTATTTTGGTCGACGTGTTGCTGCAGTTCTGCTGAGAAGCGCCTGGAGGGGGAGGAGGCCGCCCACGCCGCCGCCGCCGCCGCCCCGCTGGACTACGCGTACAAGGCCCTGGAGGGCGACGGACCGCCGCGATGGCTCTGCCTGACGTGCCGCAGGGACTGCAGGGACGAGGCCGAGGCCAGCTACACCACGCTCCGAAACCTGTTCAGCCGCCACCGGAACGTCGGCACCATCGTCACCAAGGCCGTCAAGCTGTCCGGTCAGTACTGTATTGTGGGCAAGGGTCGTCTCGAAGACGCGAGGGAGAGACAGACAGACAGACAGACAGACGCTCTCTTCGGTTGCAGACTGGTGGGGTATAACACAGGGGTTTGACTGTGTCCCTGCAGGTGCGACGGCGACCCTGGTGGCGGCCGTGCTGCCGGACGGCTTCGCACCGCGCTCCGCGGACTGCGTCCTGGCGGAGGACGAGTTCCTGGCGAGGCCGCACGTGTGGGTGGCGCAGCTGCTGCGCGCGGCGGACGCGGCGGACGCGGTGGACGCGGCGGACGCGGCGGACCACGCCGCCCCGCGGAAGGTGGGCCGGGTGACCCGCAAGAGCGTCGAGGAGCGCCGCGCCAGTGAGTACACCAGGCACGCGCTTCGTGGGGCTGGCAGTGTAGGTTCTCTCTGACGTCACTCCTGTCTGCAGGTGCCACCACACCCGTGCTGCCGGACGGGGACAGGCTGGCCGCGGAGGGGGCCCCGAAGGCCAGCCCCAAGGCCGGGGCGCGCCCCGAGGACGCCCCGAAGGGCAGCGCCGACGTCGGGGAGAGCTGCAAGGTGGAGGAGGGCCAGGCGGAGAGCCCGGCCAAACAATGCCCTGGAGATGGCCAGGGAAGCCGCGCAGAAAGCCCCGTCGTGACGCCCAGGGAGAGCCCTGAAGTAAGCTCGAAGGAGGGCTCCAAGAGCAGCCCCGAGGAGAGCTCCAAGGAGAGCTACTACACTTCCAAGGGCAGTCCGCAGGCAGTGCAGAAGGACAGTCTCCAAGGGGCTGAGACCAGTGACCCTCACGTCGACCGCGAAGAAATCCCCCTGGAGTGCTCTGAAGTCCTTAAGGGGAGCCCGGAGAGCATCTCCGCAGAGGATCTCGACTCGACTTCCGAAGACATTCCCCTGGCTTGCCTCGCGACGGTGCTCAAGGCGAGTCCAAAAACCAGCCCGCAAGATAGTCCAAAATCCAGTCCGAAATCCAGTCCGAAATCCAGTCCCAAGCCCAGCCCCAAGGCGGTGTGCCCAGGCGACCTGGACAACACGATCAACAGCATGCTGGAGCAGGTGGGCTCTCCCCGGGCGGACGCGGCGTCCGGCTGCGAGGCCCCCGAGGCCCCCGACGGTGCCCCCGCCGCCCCCGCCGCCCCCGCCGCCGGCAAGGAAGGCGACGACGACCAGCCGCTCGTTTCCACGAGGGTGAGTGTCTCCTAGTCTTTGTTTTCGATGTCCGTTGTCGTTTCCTTGTCAAGCGTTTGCTGTGTGCCGCAGCCGGGCCTGAGACGCCGACGCCGCCCCCCGTCCGCGGCCACGGAGCTGAGGAGGGCCGCCCCGAGGATGTGCACGCGGACGCGAACCAAGTCCAACGAGGCGGATGAACCCACCAACAAGTAAGGCCCAAGTCAAGCTAAGTAATTTTTATTAGTGATTTTTGTTCCGTCGTAGGCAAAGTTGACATTACTATTTTGTTCCAGGACGACCGCAGAACGTGTTCCTCCAGTAACAACACCTAGTAGACTCGAATGGTCGCAGGAAACGAGTAAACCAGAGACTGATGGCTCCGACCAAAGCACTGACATTAGGTTCGTCTTGTCTCTAACCGGTCCTTGCACTAATCCGTTGTATTCGTGTGATACTCAAACCTGCACATTAATTATTGTGACCGATTCTCCCCGGCAGGGTATCTTCTTCAAATACTGGAGACTTACTAGACCAATCAGAAGTAGTTAGTTCCGCGAATGAGCTCCCCAGTGCGCGTCCCGGCAGCAGCAAGAGCAGGAGGAGAAGCGTCAGCTCTCGGCCCAAGGTCAAGAAGTCGAGGTCGAGGAAGAGCACCAACGAGGACCCGAGGAAGCGATCGGAGGCCTCGCCGAAACCCGCCGAACAGCCGAGGTACCCGACAACGTGCCTTCTGGCCGCATTCGGGCCGCCTCAGTGCAGAGCGCGCAAAGTTTTGTTAAGTTGCTTTACTCCTGCCGCCAGCGCCGCCAGCCTGCCGGACGCCCGCTGTCCCGCGGCCCCGCCAGAGACGACGACCTCCCTCGTCGAGGAGAAGGAGGACAGCCCGTCGGACCGCGCCGACAAGAGCAGGGTCTACGTCGAGGGCTCGGTGGACTCGGAGGTGGCCATCCCTCCCGCCGTGGTGCCCCCCGCCGCGCTGCCCCCCGCGGCCCCCGTGGCCCCCAGCCCCGCCACGCCCGCAGAGGCCGACTCGACGCCCAGCCCTCCCCCCAAGAGGGGGCGGGGCCGGCCCCGGCTCGTCCGACCGGAGGGGCAGCCGCCAAAGTAAGTAGAGTACCGTCCAGCCATGGTCCGGCGGGGGGAGGGGGAGGGGAAGGCTGACTCGGCGTGTTCTCTGTTGGCAGGCCGGCCGGCAAGCGGAAGCCCGCCGCCAAGAAGAACGCCGAGGGGCAGCCCCCGAGGAAGCGCAGCGCCAAGGCCGCCGAGCCGGGCGGCAAGGCCAGGTAAGGCTTTACCGAACCAAGCTTTACGATCACGGCTGGGGTTGCACGATGAGCACTGACGCCGCTCGCTCACTCCGCAGGAGACTGACCGCGCAGACGGAGCATCCAGCGACTGAGGCCGGCGTCGCCCACAAGCTGGCCACGACCCTGCCCGACAGCACGCAGCGCGACACGCCGCCGCGGACGCCGGCATGCACGGCCGTGGACGCGGACCGCGCGACGGGGATGGCGGCCTCCAGGGCGCCACCTGGCCCCGAGCACCACCGCCCTCACGCCGAGGACCTGACGTACTACCCCGTGGAGATGGGGGCCTTCACCCCCGTCAGGGCCCCTGGGGGCCCCATGGCCATGGCCGCCGGCATGCCGGAGATGTGGTCCGCGTGCGACCGGCAGGCCGACGCCACCAACAACCTCATGCCGGCGAACCGGCCTCACGGCGCGCAGGCCTCGGCGCCAGGCAGCGTGCCGCCGGCCGCGGCCACGCCGGCGTGCACCGCCGCCTACCAGGCCAGCACGCCCGGCTACGGCTACTACCACGAGGAGCAGCGCTACAAGGCGTACGCCGAGTACGGACCAGGCGGCTACTGCGACCCCGGGGCGTACCCACAGCGGCGGCCCAGCTTCGGCCAGCAGCAGCAACAACAACAACAACAGCCACACCCCCAGCACCAGCCGCAACAGCGGCCGCATATGCCTCAACAGCAGCATGTTCAGCAGCAGTACGGACAGTACGGCCGGTATGACAGCAGGGGCGGTTACACCAGGCCGGGATACTGGGGCGAAGATGCGTACGCCAACTACCCCACGCACCCGCCCGCGCCAGCGCCAGCGCCCACCCCCGCTGCCGTGCCCACCCCCTCGGCCACCCCGGCCGCGCCGCCCCCCGCGCCGCCCCCCGCGCCCAGCCCCGCGGCGCAGCGGTGGCAGCAGTGGGGCAACGGGGCGGCGACCGGCTGGTCCACGCCAGACTTCCACGCCGACTCTGCTGGCTACTACCGGAACTACTCCGCCGACTACCACGCGGACTGGGGCCACCAGGGCCACCAGGGCCACCACCAGCAGCAGATGTCGTCGTGGTATCGTCCCCAGCAGCAGCCCGTGCAACCCACGCCGACCTTCCCGGCCAGTGCCTGGCCCCCTGCGGGGCCCCACGCTGCAACCCACGCCGCTCCCCACACCGCCCCCCACGCCCCACACCACGCCGCGCCCCAGGGGCCGCCGCAGCCCCAGCCCCAGCATCCACAGCAGCCGCCGCAGCCCTCTCAGGCGCAGCCGTCGCAGCGACACGCGGTCCAGATGCCCCCCGGGCCCCAGGGGCCCCACGCCCTGCATGTGAGCCAGGCCGACCAGGCCCGACATGAGGGATGGGGCTTCTCGTATGGCCAACAGCAACAGCAGCAGCAACAACATCAGCTGCAGACGCAATACCGACCCCCCAGCACGCAGGGCTCGCAGCCCGATGGAGGGTGGGGCGCCTCCGCCACTGTTACCAGCTCCACGGACTACCCCCAGTGCGCCTGGGCGGAGCGGCAGCCGCCGCATCAGCCGCCGCATCAGCCGCCGCATCAGCCGCCGCATCAGCCGCCGCATCAGCCGCCGCATCAGCCGCCGCATCAGCCGCCGCATCAGCCGCATCAGCCGCAGCCGCGCAGGCGGCAGCAGCAGCCGCGCCAAGGGGCGGACCCCGTGCTGTCGCCGCCGTACGCCGCCGACGCCAACGTGAACGTCGTGAACGCCGCGGGCAAGTGGGCGCCCGTCGGGACACCCGCCGCGCCGCACGGCTTCCAGAGGCACGACGGCGGCACGGCCTTCTAGTGCAGTGCGTGAAGGTTAGAGTTGAGGACCTGGACTCAAGAGACATCTTGCCTAAAGCAGTATTACAGTGGCATCCCCTGAAGTCAGCGTGACTGTCCCGTCTCCTCGTCGAGACAGCCCGAATAAGTGTCCTAGTGAATTTTTTTTTTTTACACTTTTGTTTCCGGAAGGATAACTTAACGTGTGGTAGTGTAGTGACTGGTGCCTTGTATGGCCTGCATGCCTGTATCTGATCCGTAGTGCAAAAGCCCCTTTATGACTTGAAAGCGGAGTGCCCAGCGCCAAAATCGTGATCCTCGAGCGCATTATGGTTTGTTAATCATTGTAGAAACCTCGACTAAACTAGTCAAAACACTAAAATGTACCCTCCATAAACAATCGTATACGACGTGTATCACTTTCGCACTAAGTCTATCAAATTATAGATTGAATCTAAACAATGCCCTGTTATTTCGTGTGTAAATATTGATTCATGATTATTTGTACGGGAAGTCCTAGTTTTGCTCAATTTTTTTGTCATTACGTTCTTAGTCACTAAACTAATCTTAGGTAAAAATTGGATTCCCGCCTTCGGCAAACCTCTAAATTACAATGTGTGCGATTGATTGAGGAAATTATGCATGGGTTTTAAAATTTCGAGATGATCGCTTTCTCGATGTTTCGAGGTACCAACTAGTTACCCGCCACTTCCATGAGGGATACCGTGAGATTTAAGGCAATATTCAGTGCTTCTCTCGATGGGGACGCGGCAGGCGGCTGAAGTGAGTGTTTGTGATTGCAGAGTGTGATGATCTGACTAATTATTTGTGATTTACTTGTTTAATGGGCTTGGTTCATCCTTGTATGCTGTGCGAGGTATGGTATGTACGTGTAAAAAAAAAAAAGCCCATTTCTTACTTTCTAAGACTGGTTCTGAATCCTAAAAGTTTTCTTGACTAAACACGAGATGCATAACTATTGTTTATAATCTTTGAATATTTTCGATTGTCGTAGCTAACGAGAATTTGATTTTACATCGTGTAAGCTGCTGGCTAAGCATACATCTCGATCGTATTTGAATTTACGACGACCATTTTAGATCTCGACACTTTGCTGACGTTTTCGAGGTCCGCGGTTTTTGTGTATACGACTTTCTTAATTTCGATACCGTTTTTGTAATTTGTTACTCCTCTATCGAAAATAACGCCTTTTTTGTTCGAAGGTCGTTTTGTCTTAGAAATTTTCGTGTTTGACTCGTTTCCTTCTCTTTGAGTGTTTGTTGTCGTGTTGTGAACAGCGTTGGTCTCGTAAGTTCTCGTGTGCATTGCTATCCTCGTCCCACTCACACGCCCCGCTAATGCGTTGGTTCGGGCGCAACTACGTAGAGGTCTCCTTTATTATATTTATTTATGATCAGTTTTCCGTTTTTGTTGTTTTGCCGAGAGGCACTTACCCCACCAATAGCCACAGCCAACATATCGTCCTTATCCGCGTGGACTCGCCATGGCGCCCGGACCGGGGCTGCCAAATCATGTGTCACAATATCCTTTTTGGTGTGAATAAAAATTCTGGATGAAACTCGTGCAAAGCGTGGTCTGGCCTTTCACTCATTTCGTCAACTCAATGCTCAGGGTGTGCCAGGGTGTGTCAAGGTGTGCGATTGCTGGCAGATCGAGCTGCCATGCGATTCCGGAGAGTCATTGCGTCTCTCTCTCTCTCTCTCTCTCTCTCTCTCTCTCTCTCTCTCTCTCTCTCTCTCTCCCTCTCTCTCTCTCTCTCTCTCTCTCTCTCTCTCTCTCTCTCTCTCTCTCTCTCTCTCTCTCTCTCTCTCTCTCTCTCTCTGCGAGAGAGACAGGTTCGCAATGAGTCTGCTGCCGCACTGCCGCGTTCCAGCGCGCGGTTTCCGGCTCACCCGGAGGGCCGCTGGGTGCTCCGGGCTGTCTCTCCCGCACCACACGGGGCGCCCCATGGGTGCGAGAGAGACAGAGCGGCGAATAAGCGACTGAGTCGGCCGGCCGGAGGCTCCAGGCTAGAGGGTGGCGGCGCGCATGCGTGCTGGAGCCTGCGCCGCGCTGCAGTGGGGGGGAGAGAGGGAGGGGGTTGACCCAAATGCGGGTGGGCACTGCCTTGCCTACTCCGGGCCCCAGCCCCATCCAGCTCCAGCTCCAGGCTCAGCGTGGAAGAGGTAAGGCCGCTGTCTCCTCCGGCTTTGGCTTCGCCGCTGTCGTCTCGGCTGCCTGTCTCGGAGAGAGAGAGAGAGAGAGAGAGAGAGAGAGAGAGAGAGAGAGAGAGAGAGAGAGAGAGAGAGAGAGAGAGAGAGAGAGAGAGAGAAGGGGAGGGAGAGAGAGAGGGCAGCGTGCGTTGAAAAGAAAACGAGAAAAGAGCGCAGTCCTTGGTGTGTAGTGAGAAGTCAGTTGGGCGTTTGCATTGTACCCGCTGGGACCCACTGGAACGCTGGGAGGGGGGGGGGAGCAGCGCTGTGTCACCCACACTGTACTCCCTCCTGTTTGGAGAGCTAGGTTAGAGTCCCAGCGTCCCTGCCCCGGAGGCCCTTAACCCTAGCCCTTCCCCTACCCCCTCGAGTTGCCATGGCAACGGCAGGCCCGACGCCGCGGGGAAGAAGGGTCCAGGGTGCAGAAATAATAAATCAATACTCCAGGCGGGCTGTCCAGGCGGGCAGACGGCCGGGGCAGGCGGACAGACAGGCAGGCAGACAGACTTGTAAGGCGTGTGTGATATGATTGGCAGGCATGGGGCCGGCCTTCGTGAAGAGTCAGGCCATCCCGGGGCCGTACGGCTTCACGAGGCACAAGGTGCAGCCCCTGCAGGCCCTGCAGGCGGCGGCGGGGGCGGCGGGGGCGGCGGGGGCCGGCAGCCCACGGCCCGGGATGGGGCTCCGGCAGGGGGCGGACGGACACTGCCCCGCCGCCCCCGCCGCCCCCGCCGCCCCCACCGCGGCCAATCCAGCACCGCCGACGCAGGCGGACGCCAAGCAATAACAGGTTATGGGGCTCGACGAGGACGCCGTTAAGGAGGACGCCGTTAACGAGCACGCCACCAACAAGGCCGCCATCGACGAGGACCACGTCGTCACGACTCAACACTCGAGGAGGTGTAAACGGAAGGACTGCTTCAAACATATCACAATGTAATTTGATCTTTTTCCCCCCCCTTTTTGGTAGGAACTCGTTTCGTCTCTTTTGCAACTTTGTATGCATGCTCATTTTTGTGTCAATAAATTTGGTCTCGTTGTCTATTTTCGTTGGCGTGGTGTGTGCCGCCGAGCCCCTGCCGGCGGCAGCGTAGGCCGTGCCGCTCGCCGGCCGTGCGCGGCGGGCTGGCCTACCCCGTCCATCACAGGCGCGCTATCGCAGCACAGCCGGCCTCCATGCCGCCAGGTCGCGCAAACTTAACATTTAAAAACATTTTGTACGCCTATATATTGTAAACGGCTAGAGATAAAAATAATTTGCACATAGTATAACTTAAATTTGAAGTTGAATTTATTATTCTGTGTGATACTTTTTTTTTAATCTCTATCCGTTTCCACCCTTGCGGATCCACAGGCCGGCTTTAGCTCACTCCTCCCCGGACCAGACCAGACCGTTCCCAAGTCAAGTTCGGAGCGCTTCACTGAGCGCGTCTCGCCGGGCTCCCCCGCGCGATGCCCGGGTGTCGATGGCTGGCCGCTGGGGGCCGTCACCACCGCAGGTACCGCAGGTGTGCCCACCCTGACGGTGACGTTTGGGCCCAGGTACAGCTTCGTGGGGGCGTTTCTCACCATTCTCCGCACCAGGGCGGCAGCACAGCGCAGGAGGTGGCTGCGCGGGGCGGCGCTTCGATCCGCAGGGTGAGCGCAGGGCCGGCGCAGGGCCAGCCCTTGCCCGTGCCCTGCGCCCACTATTCGTCTCACCCAACCCTCTGGCATCACTAGCGCACCCGATCCACTCCGAAACACCACAGCGGGCTGGCCACTGCGGTGTGCACCACGCTGCGGGAATGGTTCGAATGATGAAGCACACCTTGCAGCCATCGGTTTATTGATATAGTTAACGATACAGTGAGAACGTTTTAATGACAGTTTAACAAACAGATAACATAAAACAATAACAATTGATTTTGAGAATGGAAAACAAGCAAGACATAAAACAAGCATTCTGAAATCACAGAATCACAACAAAGCCAAACATTAACTGGTGCCTGCACGGTTTAAATAATGAAAAGCATACGACTAGATATCAAATACAACCCCCCTCCCCCCAACAGAAACATTCTTATTCCACAACTATAAGGCAGTTTAAACTTACAAAAGTTATAAAAAATAGTGATAGACTATAATACCCTACACACATTATATGGCAGGAATTTATCCAGTAAGTCAAGTTGTTTTTTGCTTTATTTTAAACTTTCTTTTGTACTCATGCACAGTTTATAAAAGAAAACTAAAACTACACTTTAAATGTAATGAAGGTGGACTGAGAGTAATTGTATATCATGCAAACTAAAAACCTGAGACAACTATAATACACTATGAAGCGTCATAAATCTACTCATTTCTTTGGAATAGTGTATTTGCACTCAACAGGAATCCAGATGTTGTGGAAACACAAGGGGAAAAAAATCACATCATATCACATTAATTGTAAATTATCCAAGGGAAACACAAATCACAGAAACACAGAAAAAATAAATAAAAGAGAACAATAAAAAATATACTTAATTGAAGTCAAATTGTGAATCCATTTCTCTCCATGCAAGAAATACTGTCAAATTTGGAGTTGAAAGCAATTATAAATTTTCATCAGAAGGTGCGGTGACATCTGAATCAGCGCCTTGGTTCAAAACGCCAACATTAGAAACAACTGCCTCCGCAAGAGCCGTGATTCGCTCCTCAGGAGACGTAACTCTTGCTGCATGAGCCCTCTGCGCTTGATGCATTGTTTCAATCAGATTGTCTATTTGGGTGCTGGATTCTGAAGGGTGAATACTTTGTCCTGCAGCTACCAATTGTTGATACAGAGGCGCTTGTGAGGAGCGTCCCCCATGAGCAGCTCCTCTGTCTGGAGCTTCGTCATCTGAGTCATCATCACCATCAGGTATGTCGAGATGAACTGGTCCAGTAGGAGAGTGCAGTGCAGCTTGAATGTATGCTCGACTGGTGGGCGAAACAGAGCCAGTGCTGGTTCGACCACTGTATACAGGCCGGCCTGCAGTGTCGATGAAAGCGGCTCGGACTCCTTGCTGAGACATCCCAGGACGAGAGGCAGGAATATGCCTGCCTACTATCATACGAGAGGGTCGTCCACTTGTAGGAGAACCAGATTCATGTGTACTACTACTATCGGTTTGCATTTCAGACCTGTCTAAAGTCGCAATCATAGGTGTTTCTATTGAATCAGCAGGACCAGTTTGCACATCAGAGTAAGTCAAAGCTGGCGCATCTGTAATTTCTGGAGGAGAGGCAGCTTGTGTAGTAGCCTCCGATTCCTGAAGCTGAAACACATCTGCACCATCATCATCTTCCATGTCATCACTGCTTGTAGTGTCATCCGTCTCATCAGCCAGGTCGTCCAAGTCCTCTTCATCTACCTAATTAAAAAGGAAAAATAGGAGTTAAATTGACATAAAATGAATAAAAGACAATCACAAAGCAATAATGACATTACGAACTTACATCGTGGTTAGTCTTACCAATTGGCAGGACATTGGTAAAGACTCGGCCAAGATTGGCTTTCTGTTAAATACCAAACACCAAGCTTTTAAAAATTTTCAAAGCGGACATGTTGAGAAAAAGGGCTTTGCCCAGGTAATAAAAGAATTATAAACTAGACAGTTTGAGGCTTGAACTTATGCACATCGATGGCAAAAAAAGGGGGAGTGACAAAAAAAAATCTTGAAAATCTGAATATAATGCGTACACGATGAACCTATTGTGCAATATTGTTGGCATAAAAAGTCAAACAGTGGCTGCTAACCTACTTTACATAGGCAAGAGCAACGATAAGATTGAAGAAGATAGTAAGTTGGGCTTCCCTTGATCTGACAAGCTAAGATGAAGTTCTCTTCCGCCTAAAAACATAAACAAACAAACCAGTTTAGCAGAAAGCAGAACGAGCACTGACCCAGTCTTGTTGTCCTCGTTCCAGTTCCAAGATTTCAGCCTCCTCGTCAATCGGGGGGTCGACATCAAGCCAGAAGGGACTCGAAATGTTCGGCCTCAGGCTGGGGAACAGTGGGATCGACATGCTAGTCCACTGTCGAGGCGCAATGACGACGGAATACCCGTGGTAGACAGACAGCGATCACATGCGAGGGCGTAAACACAGAAACAAAAACAAAAACAAAACAAAGATCTACCGCTTCGCAGTTGTACCACTGCTGACCGCTGTTGCCAACGTAAACGGAAGGCGCGGAGCGGGAAACAGTGTAGGTGTGAGTTGGTGTGAGTAGAGCCCCAGGGCTCTAGGTGTGAGATGTGTCTGTGTGTGAAGCTGATTTTCAAATTTGCTCACTTTGGGCTCGAAACGTCATCACCGATGGCGCCAGCAAACACTTGTTGGACAGAGTAGTATCCTAGGTCAGGAGAGGAGCTGCTTTTATCTTTTCCAGTGAAGTTTCTTGTGCTGTGATCACCATGGCAAGCTCAACAAACCACGAAATAGGTGAAAATCAGCATCATATGGACATAATCGCTTGTGCTCTCATCTTTGCTACAACCTACCTATTGTCTAACAGATTCACATACCCAGTGTCTTGATGACTTTGATTTGGGCATTGAAGCTCGTCGTGTAACACAAGAGGTAGAGCACATGGTCAGGATAGTGACAATCAAGAAAGTATAAATTTTTACACTTTTTTCTGTTGTCTTCATTCATTATTGTTTTTGTTGTTTGACTCATTGGACCTTCCCTGACTGTCCAGAATGCTCTGCGCAATGTGCAAGGGCGAGTGGCTGCTCTGTATGCAACTCTTCTTGATCAAGGAGTGAACGCAGTTCGTGCTTTGAGGAGAGCATTTCTGGGTAAAATACGCCTCTGTGAAGCAGAGCGTGCTATTAGTCGGGCTCTAGGTAAGTTTCGACACACTGTGACAATTTTTTTTGTGCATAGAAGAGTCAATTATTTGATGCTTCTAGGTGCAGCGCCACTTTGCTCTGCCATTGAGCAGCACTCCGCCAAGCAGGAAAGGGATGCCGCCAGAGGCATGGCATCTCAGCTCAAGGTATGAAAGTTCTTGACAAGCTAATTGATCCAAGCTTTTGTATCATGTCTGATGGCTAACTTTTATCTGATCCTACAGCTCCGTGTCCAGGTATTGCGTTTATTTCAAGGTCTTGGTTCGGGTAAGATGCTTAAGAGCACGTATTTGAGGCTGGAGGATTCCCTTGGTGTATTGTCAAGTGAACTAACAGATTTAGCTGAACGTCACCACACTTTGATAGCCATGTTGTCGAGCCAAAAAGGAACTGTCTTACGGGATAGGATGTATGCATCGGATGAAAAGTTACAGCTAGAAGCTCGCTGGACGCATGTGTCTAGTAAGCAAACACTTATTTTATAATTCCTGTCACTGTTTCTTTTTGATAAAGTTTTCACTGTTCCTTCTGAATATCTTTTAGATACTTTGGACAGCCTGAATGACAAGTTGATGACCAGCAAATATGTCCCATGTGTAACTTTGCCAGACCTCGTTTTACTAACAGTAAGCATTTAAAAATGGAACAATCACTTGATTCTAGTTATGTTTGGAACTAATGCTGGTGTTCCCTTTTACCAATCCAGGAATCACAAGCACGTTCAGATGCACTTCATCAGCTGTGTTTGGAAATTGAACAGACAGGATCCTTGCTTTCATAATACTTCTCATTGAGTAGACAAAATAAGGATCAGGTGTTATTTGTCAAATACACACTTCATTAACCAATAACAGGATTTGACACGTTTATTCAGCAGAAATTTCATTACAACTTCGATGCTGACTTCTTGCTTGGATTTTATACTTTAGTGATAAATGCTTTTTGATATTTTGAATTGATTTTATTGTTTATACATAGTTTCAACTATTGTCAATTGCAAAAGCATAACAGTTTAGGTGGAGAATGTTTGATTTTAGAATCTCTCAAAATACAGTCAATGGCCATGTTAAATAGTGAAAACTTTAAAACTTAAAACTAAGTACTCATGTCTAGGCCTGGAATGTAAAGGGAGCACCATAAATCATAAAATACCTACAATGTTTCAAAATTTCCTTTTCTAATCTGTACTTGAAAAGCAAGGGCTAATAAAATACAGAACTGGTGAGAGCTACATCATCAAATGTTGAATTGTAGGCAGAGAATTGATTTTCATAGATTCTTCTAGCAGTTTTAAATAATGGCATGTTAAAAAAAGACTTACCCTAATCAAACAGTGGATACCCAAAATATTTTGTACTTCAACCCCAAACTCTAAGAACAACCACAAACCACGCCTAAACTACAAACAACCATGCACCACAACTCAAAAATACACTTCTCATTCTTAAGACTAATAGCGACTTAAAAATATTGATTTCAAAATGCATTCTGAAGAAACAGACATATCTTCTCAATTGGCGTGAGTAAGAAGACGGAACTTTCAGTCTAGGCTATAAAAATAACAAGGATTTTCCCTCCTTAAAAAAAAAAAACATGACATGGAAACAGCACATGAAAGATCAATATACTTTAAATTCATGAATAGAAGAAAATGAACAAACTAGTACTCTCCTCCCCTCACAGACACACACACAAATGCTTTTAGTAAAAGGAAAACAACTAAACCATAGCGAACACAGGGTGAAAAAGAGAGCAAAATTGCAACAAACAACCATACAGTGACGGAATTCTGAGAGTTGAGCATTTGCATGAAGCTCATTAAATGAATGAATAACAACCCACACTGCATAAGATTGTCATTCACATCCTTGCAATACATGGCAAGACATATGGCTAGTTATAAACGAAAGAAAACCACAAAAAGTGAGGTATACACACAATCAAATACTGCCCTACATAAAAACAAGATTCAGACCCTGCTATGCAAAATAATATGGGCTGAGTTCAAATGTTTGTGAACAACACCCCTTCTGCTGAAAGTAAGAGTTTTCGAGGCAAAATAAAATTTCAAATTCATTAAAATCGAGAATGAGTGCACATTAGCAGAATGACATGTCCATAGTGAGGCCCATTTACAATGAAACGCAAACACATTACACAGTCTCTGGAAGTAATGAATGAATCAAACTGCATTGAGTGTAAGAAGCACTGTTAAAAAATAAAGATTAGATTTAAGTATACCATTTTAAAAGATTACATGAATTTAAACATAGATGATTTTTTTCATAAAAGTTCATTTTAATTAAACATAACATTAGTTAACTTAAGTAAAAGTGAAAAGTCAAAGCTTCTTCTTTGGCAAAAGAAATTACATTTTCTTTGATAATGAGTTATTGCACCAATTGCACTATATTTAAAAACAAAAAGATATAGAGAAATAAAAACAAAACAATAAAAGGAAGTAGTTTTTACATCACAATCTATTAACAAGAGCATTAGCATGTAGTTATCAACTATAATAACTACATTCAAGATACCGTAAAAGGGAAACTAGTGAATTTACTGATTTCCCATCTGTTCTAGCTTTGAATGGTGAACAGAATCATAAAACATTTGATCACTGTTTGTGACATTAAGTAAAATTGATGAATCACTGAATTAATGGTAACAGATGAAAAGGAATAAAACATGCTTAAATTAAATTAATTGGGACAACTCCTCCAACAACAAAGATGGAATGCATTGACGGTAACTGAAATAATTAATGACAGGAACACACGTTTCATACATGTAGACTTACAGCAGATTATGCACCATTATTGACACAATGAATTTGGAAGAGTTGATGTTCCACTGAACAGAGACAATCAAGTTTAGGCCCTAACAACAGAATATGGAGCTGCTCGTATGGCACAGCAAGAGGAAAGCCATCATGAATGCAAGTTGAAAATAACCTGTTACAATAGGACTTCTCCTTCCACCAGTTGACATTTAGCACTGGCAGTCCTTGACTCCCTCCTGGAAAAAACAAAAGGTAAAAAGTTGTTTATTTTGTATCTTTTCATAGTTTAAAAATATAGTGAACTGAACAGTGAAGACGATGATGCTCGCCCATACTTGCTGTGAACATATTTTCACTGCATCCAAGAGTTGATACGGCTACGAAGAAATTCTTTTGCAGGCTCATAATATAGTGTACGAACTGCTGCAACTTCAGGCAAGCGGCGCAGAGGTGCAAGAAGACCATCCTCTGATGATTCCAGGACAAGAGCAAAAAATAGCACCAACAAGGCTGCAGTAAATGCCACTGCTGGGAAGAGGTAACTTGCTCGGAGTCGCATTCGGTGAGATGGCGTCTCTTGCTTTGAGATTCCACCTTCAGTTGCAGCTGTAATTAAGATCATAATTAATATTTCAATGAAACAGTCAAGATCCCAGTTTTGGGGCTCCAGTTTGAAGCATCCTAGGCAATCATAGATAATGCCGACACATAAACGGAACACTCACATTGAGACGGTATAACAGCACCACTGTTTAATGACAAGCGGCTCCCTGTTTTGCCACGAGTGACTGGTGTTTGAGATCTTGATGATCGATGAGAACGGCCCTGACCATCAAGCAGCTGAGATTCAGATGACGACTGGTCATAAGACTCTCGTAAGTAATATTCTGAGAGTCCCATGGCTGTGCCATCCATTATGTCCATATCTCGTTCTGTAAGAAAAATAAAAGAATTTCAGCCCTGAAGATGCTGTTTAAAAAAAAATTAAAACCTATAAAATGCATAACTGAGGACAGTGAAATTCATGTAGCACATAGCGGAAGCAATAAAATCTAATATGAAAGACCAGCAAAAAGTCAGATTCTCACTAAACTCACGCTCATTCATGCTAAGCTTATCCATGCATTAAAGCGACTCAGGAAAAAAATATTGCTTGCTCCTCAAATTAACATGACAATATTATCTCCCATTCAACAGCTATCATCAGAACACATTTTTCAAGATTACCGAGCCTTGCAGATTCTTGTAACCAGAGCCTCTTCTAGACTGATAAATGTTGCTTTTGTAGTGTGTTGTCCAACAACCAAGTTAACATCACCTTCATCGCCCATGGCCTGAGAATAAACATCTCGAGATAAAACATACCCAACAGATGTTTGCAAGCTGCATAATGCTGCTAGAGTACTTCTGTAAATTTTCTTCATACTGACAAAGAGTTGTGCCTAACTATTACTCATAGCGGTGTCTCTCCGTGTAGAATGTTGCTTTTCTATGTTTCTTCAATCCTTTATACGTCTGCATTCAGTACTTTAAATTCCCACAGTTTCGTCAAAAACCATGTATCCATCCATCCCCATTGCCCTTATCTTTTTCCAGATTATTGAAATGGCCAACAAAATTTTGCCCTTTCCCCTTTAACTTTGTCTTGTCAGTTAGAATATAAATTCTCCAGTAAAGTATCAGAAGCACCAACACCAGATATCAAGCACTGCTACCACTGCCACCACACAGCACATTAAAAATATAAGAAGCCACCAACACCTACAGGAAACATAAGAATTATAGTCTTATGCACACCTAAATACCACCTTGAACTGAACACAAAACATAGCAAGCTACTTCAATTCAAAGCTACTTCCAGAGTAGCCCTACTTTAACTGACCAAAAGTAGGACAGGAAAATTTTAATCAAATAAAAATTGCAACAGTGAAATTTATGATACACATCAGCCTCAAACTTTCTGTCTACATACCCCAAAGCATGAGACCCTTACTAGAGCCCTTACGGTTTAGACTGTTACCTGCATTTCTCTGCCTGGAATGAACTTCATGATCTTCACTCACGGTTTCCAAAAGGGGTAAATTATCAAGACAAAAAGATCCTTCATCATTTGACGCAAGGAGACTTGGTCCACCATCCAATCTGGAGTCTGGTACAGAGTGATTTGAGCGAGGCAGTAAACCATAACCTACAAGAACCAGCAAAATGAGAAAGTCAAACAAAGTAATAACAAAAATCATTCTTAATAATCGACAAGGCTCCCAGCACTTACAAATGTCACCCATTTCTGTAGGCGAGGATGGAGTAGCAGGAACACTGGATGCTTTACGCCTCAAGCTGCCCACGCGGTTAATCATGGGTTCCTCCTGGCGCAAAGGCCCAACTTCTTCAAGTAATTCTCGTTCAGTACGCCCAGTGTACTTGAATTTAGTTCCCCATGAGAAGAAACTTCCACCACTGACTACAGGCACAACAGAACCTGAAGGCAAGCTGGAAAAGCAAAGCAATCATCTGAGGAAGGTAAGCACATGGGTTCACTTGTCGGCACTTTGCTCATTCTTCATTCTGAACTCACGTGAAAAACAGCATTTGTTCCACTGCACACCGCCACACATGACGGCATGCTGCGCCAGTGGGGCACTTAAAGCCAACAGTTTGTTTCTTCTGAAAAATACAGAATGATGGTTAGCGTCACAAAATTAAAAATACAGACTTTAGCTAAGAACATCTGTATGATTAAAGTAAATTTACCTTTGTTCGGGGATCCTGGGAGTAGGAAACATAAAGAAAGATTAAATGGGTGCTAGTAATGTTTTTAGGCATCAATGAGAGTGCAAAAAAAAAACAGTCAGGAAAAGGTAATTTACAAGTACGAACCTCATTATAAGTCAGATGAACAATAAACATTTTTCCCTCATAGTTAATTTTGTGTACCTCTGGCCAACGGAAGTGGTTTGTTTTACGAGATCCTTGAAAGGTGAGGATGCCTAGATGGTTGATTCCAAGGTACAATTGATTGCCTCGATGGTCCTAAGAAGATAAGAAAATTATCATTATCCACTTCAATCAAAAATTTTGAATAAGCTCAATGTTCTGAGAAAGCATTTAAATTCACAAGTTAAAAAAAATAATTGTACAGTAAATAAAACACTTAAGCAATTTGATGTTACCTTCACAGGGTGAGGGTCGACACCATACGTGTCAAGAGAACTTGCTCGTCTTAAAAAGTTTGTTTCAACTTCCTGTGGAGACTGCCCAATCAAATGAGTTTGATGCAATTCTATTATTTTCTCTTCAATCTGAGGAGTTTGTTTGAGTAATAATCTGAGTTCTTGAACGTAGTTCCCTTCATGTTCCTCAGGATTGAAGTCACCCAGGTCAGCTGAAATACATAATCAGGCCAGTTGGTATTTTGTTTGAAATATTGTGCTCAATGAAGACTGTATGAAAAACTTTCTACCTTGAACCACATAGGCAGCCAAAAGTGAAGCTTCATTAGGCGTGCAGTACAGACGTCCATGAAGGAGGTCTCGTCGCAACTGCAAATATACTTGATAGCGAGTGATTTCTTCTTTCAAGCGAAAGGGGTCTGGTGGGTAAAATTTGACTCGGAAACTAAATAGTAACGGGTCAAGGTCTGTAAATAACAGAGAAGGCAGTTAGTACAAGACTCTTAAATATTGAAGACATCCCAAATTTTTGGAAAATAATTATTACTCACATTTAACTTGCTTTACGATGGTCTTGTTGAGATCAAGCCAGTGCTGAAATTAGAGTAGTAACTTATTAAAATGTACTTAAATCATAGGGAGGAGACACAACAATAGTTACAGGAACTTACCCTTTGTTTGTTTATATCTACATATCGGAGGCCAAAGTAATCTTTTTCGACCAAATTTAGTTGTTGACAAACTTGGTCCAGAAGATCTTTACCTTCATAATTGACCTGGAAACAATTCAAGGTACATGAGACAAACATAGTGCTAATAAGTGAGGAAAGAACAAAAATTTAGATTTAGACTTAGTTTTGCGCAAAATCACGCATAATAAAAACAGATAACATCAAATTTGTCATGTCATTAGCAGGTAGGCGCGCAAGGAGTGGTTGCAAATCGAGTCAGAACCAAGAATTTACGTCCGGGTGGTCGGTGACCTTCTCAATCAAATTGAACCAAAACAAATACTGCTGCTAGTTGAAAACTCGGTAAAAGCGGGTACTTACCTGGAATTCTAATTCGAGCACCTCGGTGTCTTCCAGTAATCGTACGGTGCATTTGAAGGTTGTGTTCACGTCGTTTCTGCTGCCAAACCTCAACATTTTGGGAGCCGCAACCACTCGGTACAAGAAGCCTGCAGTTAAAAGAGAGCGGTCTCACAGAAAATTCGAACAGCGGCTCGAAAACCAGAAGGTGCGGTTAACTCTTTCCCATATCTGCGGCAAGTTACGGTCGGCTGCTGCGGTATCTGTCACGACCGAAGCCTGCGCGCCCGCCCGCGATTCGGACGCCCCGTTTCGCTGTCCTGTCGGCGTTGCGTCTTTGTTCCACTCACTCGCACGCTGCCCTGCCGAGAGGGCGTGTGACAGAGAGAGACGATGCAGAGCTTGGCAGAGCCAGCGGAGCTGAGCGAGGAGCGCTTTGTCTTTTTCTGACGCAGCCGCGGACCGCCCCTCCAGCCCCTCCCCCTTCGCTCGCAGCGACGCCACGCGGCCCGACCGCCAACTAGGGATGAATCGTTTGCCCGTGTCTGAATGGAGGAGGGCAAGCGTTTAAAATCTATCCATTCTGCTTGTATTTGATGACTTGGCCCTCCTCTCAGTGCTAAGCAAGATTCACACAACTTTTCTCTGTTACAGTGATATGGGTGGTAATAAAAAAAAATTGAACAGAGTGAAATAAGGAGTGCAACTAAAAAGTTGTAATGTTCCCTTTTATTAAATTATTATTATTAAATTCTTCACTTAGCAAAAGGCAACAGGAATACACACACAAAAAAAAAAAAATCACTAAGCAAAGAAATGGGTGGGGACTCGCACACACACACACACATTCAAACGCAAGGAACATTCACCATGGACCTAGTAACATACATTCAGGATCATACTAAATCAGGAAATGGTTAACATTATATTTGAACTGACAGGAATTTTTTTAGAAACAATCTTGCTCAGAAAATGAGAAAATGAAATTAAAGAAAGAGCATTCCTGCTGTTAAAAATATCACAAATGCAAGTTAAATTACTCCAAAACGAAATCTGAGGGCAGACGAGTAACTTAGCAGGCATACAACATTAGAATCAAGTTCCCAGGACCAGAAAAATGCTTACTAAACTAACAGAGCAGATCAAAACAGAAAAGTGAGGGAAAGGTAACAAATTATGAAGGTTCAATCAAGGCGACAGGCTTGAAAATAGGTTACCAGAGATGAGTCATGAGAGCCACATCCTAGGCACTATGTTTGATAAATGGAGGTTTCATCATAACACTTGGGTACAAAGAAAGATCCCCTTCAGTCAGTCCTCCCCAGGCACAAAACAATTTAGGGGTTTGTCTTAATTACCCAGAATAGAAGGCAGTAGCAGTAGTAGTGTTCCACAATTGTTAGACAGAAAAAAAAGAAAATCAAAACAAAAAAAGGCCACTTATTTATTGTGCTTTCCCTAAATTTTGGAGATGCAATAAGATTTCCAATAATAAATTGAAGTTACAGAGGCATTACTAAAAGAATTTTTTTTTTTTTTTTTTTTTTTAAATCTAGTTATACTGAATATTTAAACAGCACAGCTTGAATGAGCGGTACGTCATGCCATAAAAAGTTTTAGGCTGTCAACTCAAGACAACAATGAACAACAAACAAGTAAAAAGGTTTGATTTGTAGGTTCATTTATCACCAATCAACTACCAGCCTTTTCTATAAAAACATCACTCAAATGGAAAAAGATGAGTGACAAGTAACAGTAAATGATTAACACATTCGCTGGTTTACAAGAATACTATCATACACAGGTTTAAACATGGCGTTAAAAAATACACATCAGCGAACGTGTTAAATATGAATGTGCCCTAGACTAGTCGTACTTGATGATATCATAATGCAGACAAATTTTGCTGTACACAAATCAAAGAAAATCTTCACAGAATAAACTATATTATTTATGAGCAATTCAAAATATTTTAACTTGGGAAATTCATGAGAGTATGAGATGGCAAGCCAGCACAACTTGCCTCATTGAGAAAACTGCTCTAATACTTCCATACAAAGGGGGAAGGGAGGAATAAGTCTAATTGATTAGACCCATCCCACTTCATTTTAACAGCTGGCAAACAAGTTATCAAAAGTGGAATTGTACATTAGGAATTTTGAGAGATGTCTGCACGAACAGTTTGGTCATGTTTGTGTTTTTAAAGTTGATTGTTTTGTTTTGTTACATATTTTTTTAAAAATGCTTCATTTAGCTGCTTGAGCGGTTTTTGCTGCTGCAAGTTCGTCCTTCTTTTTCTGTTTTTCCCTCATAAGTTCAGCGTCCCTTTAAGATTAAAATTTCAGATAAGTAAAACACTTTCATAAGTTACAGTTGATTAAATTAGAATGGTGTTCATGTTATTACTTGCCTGTGTCTTCTCTGCTCGAGTGTCATTCCATCGTCTGATCCTTTAGACTTCGCCATTGCCTGCTGCTTCTTCTGATTCTTGGCACGAGCCAATTCACGCTGGTTACCACCTGGAAAAGTGGAAACACTCTATGAATGTACAATACTAGAGAAGAATCCGGGTGAGGCACGAAAGAGGAAACTGGCAGATACGGAAAGAGGATGAATTGAATACTGCCCGATGGCTTCACCCATTAATATTCATGGACTAAAATCAACAAAAAGTTGTATTCAAGGACCAAGGACATGCTCGAAATCCACCAGTAAGCTATTGGAAAAGAAAGATAAGATTCACCCTCCATAAATCAAACAATCTATCGCCATACAGCGAACAAAGAAATACAGAACGACTCCCTGCACTCTAACATTAAATGAGAATAACCTTCATACATTTATGCTCGAGATAAGGGTGCATTTTACAAGACATAGCTGAATGTTTAAGGGAAGGCAGTTGGCAAACATCCTCTAGAACGGGGACAGAGCTGCAGGCAACACCTGGGCAAGATGTGAGCTGGATTGTGGAAGTTTCTAGAAGCTGGCCGCTAGATGGACGCGGCCGCTCGCTGGATTCGTTCTAGTTGCGAGTGGCAGCTACGCGACACGGACGTGCCTAGGTCGAGGAGCCACAGCCCAGGGAGCCTCCAAACACAAAGGCCTACTTACGAGTCATTTTTTGGGATACGTAAGCGCTGCCCGTCAAGTCGAGTCGAGGTTAACGGGGACCCTGCCCGGGCGGCCAAGCAGGAGACTGGAACACTGGGCGGCCGGGGGTGGCGGCACCGATCCCAATATGTTGCAGGGATGCGTCGTAGACCCGACCGGAATCAGCTGTTTCAAATACGGTGATGTGTTGTGGATCTGTGCGGGGGAAGAATGTAGGGTGTCGGGTCGTGTCTGCCAACGGATCGGGAGCTTGAAACTGACTGTACTCGGGTTGGCACCGAAGCCGAAGCCACCCGAACGACTGCTGCGCTCCACGTCCGAAGGCGCCCGAGCGGTGCCGAACGGGGAAGGGGGAGGGCGGGGGAGGGCGGGGGAGGGGGTCACCGGCCGCCGCGCGGGGAAGACACCCACCCATAGGGAATTACCCAGCCGCTGTATTCTTCATTTTCCGCGTTTCGTCGTCGTATTTTGATCGGAGTCCTTCGCTTTGTTGCTCGCTGACAGAGTGGGGGTTCTTGTTCTTTCGATCTTGTCTTCTCGAACGTTCCGCGGTGGTGCCCCCAAACGGGACTCGGTGGCTCCGGGCTGCTCCGGGCTGCTCCGGGCGGACGGACAGGTTCACCTCGACTCCGGCGCTCCGGGCGCTTCTAAGCGTGTCGCGAAGCCGCAGGCCCACGGTGGCCCAACGCGCCGAAGGGTGTCTAAAAATAACGAACCGAATAGCACCCCGGACGCACCAACCTACACCCGTGTTCAAAGCCCCAAAGCTCGTGCCGTTTTCGCTTCGTGATGCCTCATCCGCAACGGAGAGGGTGCGAGTGAAAACCAGAGGGCGTTGGGTTGCAGTTCTTTATTTTCCAGGAGCCAAGACACCGGTGCACCGCCGCGGCGCCGCGAGTAGTGGAGTGCCAAGGGGGAAACAACTCAAAATTTTTGTGTACGTTTTACAAAATTTCATAAAATTGTTTAAAATTTTTGAAAATTTCAAAATTTTTTGCAGTTTTTGTAAAATTAATTTTTTTAAATTGCCAAAATTTTCAAAATTTTTCAACTATCTTCAAAATAATCAAATTTTTCCGAATCCTTTAAAATTTTTGTGAATTTGTTTGAAATTTTTCATTATTTATTACAATAAATCTTCAAAAATTTTTAAATTTTTCAACCTTTTCGAAATGTTTTGAAATTTAAATTTTTGGTGTACATAGTTTTGGCCAGTTGTTTCCCCCTCGAGTGCGGCGGTCACTGACTCGGCCGGGGCGACTACTTCCGGTTCCGCCGTATCGCGCTCATCTGCCGCGAGCGGTCCGTCGCGCTGTCTCTGTCGCACTCGAGGCGCTTCCCGGCGAGTGCGACGGAGACAGCGCGCCGATGTCCACGGGGCGGCTGCTTCAGATGCTGACGTGGCAGGGCGGCGGCTTGCGGTGCACTCTGCCCACCGCCTTGGCCTGGGTCACGTTGTCCGGCAGAGCCTTGTTGAGAGTCTCGGGCAGCAGCAGCGCCAGGAAGGCGCCGCCCACGCTCATCAGCCCGAACAGCAAGATGGGCATGCCCCAGAAGAACACCTCCTGCGGAAGGGGAGGAAGGACACCGTCAGGGCTGGGACCGCTCGAGGAGTTGGCGCCGTCGGCACACCGTGCGCACCAGCAGGGGCGTCTGCGGCGCCAGCGTGGACCCCACGCGACCGATGGTCGAGCACACGCCGATCATGGAGTGGCGCGCGTTGGTGGGGAACAGCTCCGCCGTGAAGACGAAGAGCACCGTGAAGGAGGCCGTGATGGCCAGCTTGCCGGTCAGGTACAGGACGAGCTGCAGCGGCAGCAGGCCTGCGAGTCACAGAGTAGAGTCACCCCCGCACCGGTGCGCCCCATGAGTGCGAGTGAGACAGAGGACGCACCGGCGGGCAGCACGAGGAACGCCAGCAGCGAGCAGCCCGTGAGCGCCAGGGACGCGCTCACGCTGACGCGACGGCCCCAGCGCTCCGACAGGAACCACGCGAACACGTAGGAGGGGATCTCGACGAGGGCGGCGAGGATGAAGTTGAGGTGCAGGTCGCCGGCCAGGGCGACGGAGCGCAACGCCAGCCCGAAGTACACGAACGAGTTGACCACCCTGGGGGCGGACGGCCGGTGAGTGCGTGGGTGAGGGAGAGTACCACGTAGTGCGCGCTGCTACTCACCACAGCATGGCCGTGAGGAACAGCCGGCGCAGCAGCAGCCTGGACCGGATCACCTGCAGCACCGGCCACTCGGTCGCTGCGCACACACACACACACACACACACACACACGGGTCAGTTAATTATTTATTATTATTATTTATTATTACTTATTTTCGGTGTGCTTACATTGTCGCGCCGCTGTGTCTGTGGAGGCGACGGAGCTCGCGTCCTAGTGGCGGAAACCGTGGTCAGCATGGGTCGCTTTGATTACTGGGAAGGGGCCGAAGGGGCTCTTACCCCGGCGGGGGCGTCGGGGCTGCGCAGGGGCAGCGGCGCGGCCAGGGGCACGCCGTTCACGGCGGCCACCCTCTTGAGGACGGCCTGCGCGTCCGCGATGCGGTTCCGAGACAGGAGCCAGCGCACGGACTCGGGGAGCAACCTGCGGCAAGGGTACAGTACATTCCGGTCCAAAAGCGGCAGGCTTGCGGCTTGTTGTGCGGGGCGGATCGTGTCGTACCAGACGGCCACTATGGACAGCCCCGCTGGCGCGTAGGCTACCCTGGTGAGCCACCGCCAGTCCGGCTGCCACCAGGCCACGGCGCCGAGGAAGGCGCAGCCCAGCGAGTAGAAGCTAGCCACCAGCGAGCTGCCCACCACGCGCTGCTGCCCGGCCATCAGCTCCACGCCTGCAACACAGCGTCCTTGAAGGCGTCCTTGCGGCTGCAGTTGGCCCGCGGACCCGCGCACAGTGGACGTGTCGCTCTGTCTCTCTCGCACTCGTGCGGCACGCCCCAACAGTGCGAGAGAGACAGCGAGCTGGACCGACGCGGCGGCCTGCAACCCACCGCCAACCAGATGACCTTCACCGGTTGTGTCATCGCCAGGTCTCATCCCGAACAGTGGCTAGTCGCTCAGTCTAGGCAAAAAAATTCTCTCGAGCCAAAAAAAATTATTTGGCAGAAAAAAAAAAGACCCACCGAGGATGAAGCAGGCGCTGTAGATGCCCGCCGCGATGAAGGCGTCCAGCAGCTCGAAGACCAGGAACACGGTGTAGTTGGGCGCGAAGGAGCGCGCCATGCCGCTCGCCCAGGACAGCGGCACGGTGATGAGCAGCAGCCCGCGACGCCCGAACCTGGACCGTTTTCGATCTTGTTGTTGTTTGCGATGGGTGTTGTCGGGTGTGGCGTGCGTTACCTGTCCGAGAACACTCCACCGAACGGCATCCCCATCAGCTGACCCAGGAAGTTGATCGAGCCGACCATCGTCAGCTTCCAGCGGTTCTCCGCGCACGTGATGTTGAACTGGTGGGCAAGAGGTGCGCGTCAGACTCCGCCGCGACGACGCGAAGCAGAGCAGCGCTGCCGCCGGCCTCACCTCCGACACGAGGGTCTTGTCGTGCTGCGGGAACACCCACCGGTGGCACGTCTCGGTGCGCGTGGTGATGAAGGTCTCCGGCCAGCAGCCCTGGCCGGCGGGGTCGGCGGCGTAGCGCAGGCAGGTGTCCGGCGGCCGGTGGTTGGAGGGCCAGGGTCGCGGCACCTGGCTGGGCGGCACGGCCCACGCCAGCCACGCCGCGTCCAGCTCCGGGGACGCACCGCCGTCGCACTCCGGCACGAAGCACCTGCCGGTGCAGTCACGCCGTTTACAGAATCACTTTGCACCCCCTCCAGCCCTTACCTGTAAGGCAGGTCCCTGGACGCGAAGATGTGGGTCATCATGTAGATGGCGGTGTGCGCGACGGGCATCAGCAGCAGGGCGTAGTTGAGGCACTGGAAGCGGCCGAAGGTGCCCACCCTCTCCAGGGCCTCGTCGAACTCCATGGCCGCACCTCCACGACCTCCACCCCGCGCAGCGCCGAGCCCCGCTGTCTCCGCGGCCCCTGCGGCCCGCAACGCGGCCAGGACTGCCAGCACCGTGCCCCAGCACGCCGAGGCCTCTGGCCGGCAGGCCTATTGGTGTCCAGCAGGCCGAGAGCTCCATCGCCCTGTCTCTCTCGCGCCACGGTGGCACGCCCCCACGAGTGCGAGAGAGACGGATGAACGCCGCTCGGGCCGGCCTGCAGAAGGACGAAGACGGAAGGAGCCCCGCTCGCGTCGCCCCGAATAGGAACTGGGCCACTTTAAATCACGTGGTGCAATCATTTTGATACGCGGCAAGCCGGCGGCCGGCCGGTGGCCGTGGCAGTGCGCGGGGGCGGCGCGACCAGCGCGACTCTCCGCTGAGGGCCTCCAGCATGCCTCCAGCCTGTGGCGCGTGCGCGAACTGCAATGTGAAAAGCAAAAAGAATGCAAGTTTGCCGCGTCGTCGAACTGGAGATAAATTTGCGATGAGGTTGGCGGGGCGCGTGCCCTACCCCCTCCCTTGCCTGGTCGGCCTGGTCGGCCCCGACGGACGCCGCCCGGCTGCAGCGCGGTGCGTGCGCTATGACTTTGACCGCCACTGACGGCCACTCGCGTTCACGGCTCGCAAGGATGCACTGCCTGGAGGGCCCCTCCGCCCGGAGCCTGGGCAACCTGCCGCGGCTGCCGGGCCCACCCGCGTGCTACTGGACCGGACCGGCCACCCCGGAGGACAGCGCCGACGCCCCGGAGGACGGCGTCGACTACGCGGACGACGCCAGCGCCAGCCCGGACTCGGACGCGGCGGGCGGGCGCGCGGGCGGCGACGGCGGCGGCGTCACCACCGTCGTGCAGCGGCGACGCCGCCTCGCCGCCAACGCCCGGGAGCGGCGCCGCATGCTCAACCTCAACACGGCCTTCGACCGCCTCCGGACGCACCTCCCTTCGCTGGGCAGCGACCGCCAGCTGTCCAAGTACGAGACGCTGCAGATGGCCCAGACCTACATCACCGCCCTCGTCGACCTGCTGGACTAGTGCGTCCCAATACCCTGGGCCGGGGGTTCGAATCCGGACAGTGCCAGTGCTTTTTGGTTTGGTTGCCGTGAAATTGGGCTGGCGTGGGTCGGGCTGTTCTACTGGCGCTGGACCTCCTTGTTAGCATGCCGACGGCAGTGAAGTGAGGCAGAAAAAGAGAAGCGGCCCGCGAGGGCGGACGGCCGCGCCACTGGACGCCGTGTCGCTCGGCCGCGGCCACGAGGTCAGTCTTATTTAAGTTTGTTTCACTCTTTTTGATTGGAATCCTTATTTATTTTGTTATTTATTGTTTTATACGCACCTTTGTGAAAAGGGTTTGACGGGGACGATAGAGATATGTATGTGACGCGCGCAATGTACTTACAAACTCCTGCAATAAAGTCTTTATTTTCACTGATGTCTCGATTTTAAGTTTGGCCTTCCCAGACGCAAGAATATTTCTCACGCGTGAAAAAAAAAATAGTCAGCGTCGAAACGATGAATTGTGCACTCTAAATAATGCCAGAAAATGAGCGATTTCACGGCCACCGCTTGCAGTGTGGCGGCGAACTGCCAACTTATCAATTGTTCACACTAGAAGGCCGGGGCGCTGCCAAAGTGGCTGCGAAGAGAGTGAGAGTGACCGCTGGACAGGCGGGCAGGCAGACAGGTGGACGGACAGGCAGACAGGCAGACTGTCGGAGGTGTTTTATGGCGGCGGGCAGCTTCTTTGCCGCGCCGGCCTGCGATTAGAGCGGCTAAAGTCGCTCGTAAAAAGGGCGGCAAACGCGAGCAGTGCGCCGGTGGCCCGAACCGGAAACACTTTAAAACAATGCCGCCCGCCGCGCCGCGCCCCCCAGCAGGCCAGACCCACCAGGAGTCTAGACACCTTCGGCTTCGCCAAATAAGGCCCCGAATCGAACGCGTGAGGGTGTCAATGGACTCGTCGTTTCGAGAGCAATCGATTGGTACCCTCGTGTGTTCGATTCGAGAGGCCCGTCGTGGACTGCAGACGTCGAGCACAGACAGAGGCGCCGGGGGAAGGGGGCGCTTCCCGGCGGCGACCTTCCCGAGTCGGGGCAGCCCGGTTCAATTACCACTCTCTGTTAGGCGCTCATCTTGCCACCTCGCCTCTAAACGCCGTGCAAAAGGGCGACGCGGGGGACTACACTCGCGAAGCTACCGCCTGCTCGCTTGACGTGCGTGGTGGGCGTGTGAGCGGTGGCCGCCCGCGGCGGTGCAGCGCGCGCAGCGCGGGCAGTGCGGGCGGGGCGGGGGCGGCCTGGGCCCGAGGGGTCGTCACCGTCTCCCTCGCACCCCACGCCACGCCCCACAGGAGTGCGAGCGAGACGGGGGCGATCCCGCAGCAGGGAGGGGAGTATAGTACGTGGGAGTTACGGGGCAGCACGGCTGTGGTGCTGATTTGTGGCCGAGGCAGTACCACTTTATGCACAGTGGCAGCACCTTAGGCAGGTAAAGCACTGCGCCGAGCAGTCCGGACGCAGGTGCGAAATCCGGCCGGGATTCTCTGAAGCAAGTGTGTGTCTGCGCGGGGCGGGGCCCAGCGGGGCCGCGGGGCAGTGCCATTGTTCTGCCTGCGCACTGTGAGTCGGCAAGTGGCCGCGCTGGTTTCAATTGGCTTCTGCAGCTTTTCCTTTGCTTTGCCAGTGCTCTGCCTCCTGACCGCGTCACTGGCCGCGCCGCGTGGTGTCAGTGTTGGCGGTCTTTGTTGTTGTCGTCTTTTCGCGACGACACACAACACCGCGGTTTGCCTAAAAGGCTAGCCTAGCGCCTGCGAAGTGGTGGGTAGGCAACGCGGCGCGCAGGCGCGTCGCGCAGGCCGGTCGCCCGGTTCACCGCAGGCGCTCCAGGAGCGAAACTTTCAGAAAAACTTCGCTTCAGAAACAGCAACAAGGTGAGCGCCGCGGATCCAAGAGGCCCCACTGCTTCTCTCTCGGGAAGAGGAGAGACGTCTTGGTTATTTGGCCGGCGGCGGCGGCCTGTTCAACAACAACAGCGTGCCGTCGCGGCGTCTCTCTCTCGCACCCGCGGACAGCCATTAGGCAGAACAGCCGGCCGGCGAGCACCGCGACACTGCTGCTGCTGCTGCCGGCTTCTAGTAGTTCGCGCGACCAACAGTTGGCAGGCCCGGCGTGCAATAATAATCCGGTTCGGTGTGCAGTGCGGTGCAGCAGTTGGCAGACGTGTTGGCGCTTCGCTGGCTTTACTGCCGCCAGCCTGCGTGGCCTGCGCCAGCCGCAAAGGCTAGCATCAATGTCACGCCGCCAGCGGGCCGAGTCGCTCAACCCGTCCTCTAGGCTTCCACAAAAATTGCAATATTTTTAATTTTTATTTTCAAAAAAAAAATTTTTGGAAAAATTTATAGTATGGACATACTTAACTTAATGTGTGTCAAAAGTTAATCCTGTATTTTTTTATTATTTTTTTTTGGAAAAAAAATCAGCGCCAAACTAGAGAATAACTTGAAGGACACTCAGCGATTGCTGCGAGCACCTCACCCAGAGTTGCGCTGATTCCGAAGCGCACACGCCCCAAAAGGTCAAAGTCGCCACTTGCTCGAGGAAGGATTGATTGGAGTCAGTGGTAGTGGATAGTCACATCGGGAGCGATACGATAATCGAATGTGTTCTAGCGAGCGAGTGGCAGCGGACCCGACATACTGCACCGCGACGCGGCTATATGTACCGACAGAGTCCGCGAAGTCGCCCGCGAGAGGCAAGCTTCGCCGAGGCCCCACTGCCCCCAGCCGCCCCCGGCGGGGCCCTGGTCGCCCCCAGAGGTCCCCGTCAGCGTTCCCTGCGCGGGGCCGCCCTCCAGGGCGCCCTCCGGTGTCGTCATCGCCGTCCAAACCCCAATTTGGCGTCGCGTTGGCCGTCAGCGCGCACTCGACGCGGGGGGGGGGGGAGGGGGCTCGCCGGCCAGTCGCAGGGCCTAACGCCCGACGCGGTTACACGACTAGCCGCCAGAGCGCGCGGGCGTTGCCTGCACGTGCACCTGGAAGCGCAGGTTGGGTTGCCTCACGCAGCCTGGCAGGCGCAGCGTCCGCGGCGCGGCGCCGTGGCGGCGGCGGATGGATGGGTGGCCCGCCCTCCCGGCGCACCGGTCCTCGTCTCTGTCGGTTGGGTTGCCTGCCCTGCAGGCAGTGCAGGACGATGATGGGGGCGTGGGGAAGGGCCATGCCTTGTGAGTGTGTGTGAGTGTGTGTGTGTGTGTGTGTGTGTGTGCGCCGCTTCCTTCTTTAATGACTTTTTGTTGCATAGAATCAGACCAGCAGAAGGACCAAAATCTAAGTAGCATCTCTGTGGTAAAAAAAAATTACAAATAAAATAAAGTCTCAGTTGTGTCAATGTGGTTTCAAGTTTCAGCAAAAAAAAAAAAAATCAAAAAAAAAACCTATTGACGTCTTTCATATAAAAACATTACCTCGACGAAATGTGATATTTTTCCGTTGTTGTGTAGCGAAAAGCGCATTCTCGACAACATGAGCGAAAGCTGGATAACCAAGTACCCTCCTCTTTTTTCTGTGTTATTCTCGTTTCCCTTAGACCGCAGATTTCTTTCCCTCTCTTCTTCTTCGGCCGACCCCGCCCCGCCCCGCCCCGCCCCGCCCCGCCCCGCCCCGCCCCGCGGTCCGTTTCACCCCAGCGGGGGGGAAGGTTATTACGCGAGGAGACACAAAAACAAAGACGCCTGCTCTCTTACACACAAGTTCGATAAAGTCGCATCAAAGTCATCGCAGCCATATTCCGTCTTTTGCCCGATTTTCGCGCGTGGAGACTCTCCTTCTCCTTCTCCTTCTCCGCGATACGCGGCCGGCCGGACGCATTGCATGGCAGAGCGTCGCTCGGCGCGCCCCTGAGAGAGAGAGAGAGAGAGAGAGAGAGAGAGAGAGAGAGAGAGAGAGAGAGAGAGAGAGAGAGAGAGAGAGAGAGAGAGAGAGAGAGAGAGAGAGAGAGAGGGGGGGGGGAGAGAGAGAGGGGGGGGGTACAATGGCAGGTCCCCGCGGAATGCCCTGCGTCCCTGGGCCTTCTTTTAGTCCGCTGGGTTGCCTACCTGTCGGCACTATCTACAATCGGCGAGCCATGGCCCGCGGCGGCATTAGCATCGACACGTCCCCACATCGCACCGCCCTCGTTCTGGTCTATCAGGAGGAAGCCCACACCGCAAATTAAACCGATGCGCGATTCTCGGCTTAAGTCGAGCTCGATGACCTCCTCCCCGCGGCCCCGCGCCGACAGGCCGCCCAGACGAGCCGCATTGGTCGTCTATGGTGCGTCTATGGTCTGAGCCGCACTAGAAAAGACATTAAAAAAGGTTTGGAAGAACGGGGAATCGATCACCCGATCAAGTGCGGTTCAAACCATCAAAAAGGACAAAACGGAGGTCGGACAAAATTTTCAGCCGATTCACGGGCAGGTGAAATTTGGCCGGGTCGGACAAAAAATGAGCACCGTTTTAAACGGAGCGGCGCCTCTAGGGTTCGTTGGCTTTGCCAAGCCTGCCTGTCGGCTGCTGCAATAACCAATCTCCCCCGCGCCTTGCCACAGGGGCCCTGGATAGAACGGCCATCCCGCTCCGTCCTCTGGCGGTCATCGTTTATTACCCCCTCGTTCTCCTTCCCGCGGGATAGAGGCCATAGCGACCGGGGAGGAGGCGATTCGATACGGGGCGCGGATTGCACACCAGTTAGGTTCCAATCGCCTGATTAACAGGCACACTTTTTTTTCGTGTCGACAGGTAGTGCTGTCCTTCTAGAGGACTAGACTTTTAATTCGCACCGAAAAAAAAAAATTATCGCGGCAAGTCGCAATTTGAATAAGCGATCGCGTTGAGGCGCCGGGCCTGCACCTGATAGCGCCGGTATGTTATGGTGTCAATGCCGCGCCGGGCGCCGAGGGTGAGGGTCGCCGAGTACAATAAACCGAAACACGGACTGGACGCGGTTGCGGCCGCCCTCCCCCGCAGGCAGGCCGCATGTCGACATCGAGAAGGCACTGACAATGCCGCCGTCGCGCCGGCCGGGGCGCGGGGAGGGCGGAGACAGAAATACTTTGCGCGGATCGGTTGGTCCTTCCTCTATCGCTCTGAAAGTGGGATCGCTATCGGAACAATAACATGCGGCAGTGGTGGCGGGGCCGCGGGGCCGCGGGGAGGTCGTTTACAGCTAGCGCCCCGCCACCTCGCCGTCGGGATCACTCTGGCGAGCTGCTCCCGGTGCGGGGACTGCGGGGACGGGTAGCCGGCATGCGGGCCAACACGTGACGCGACGGGCAAGCAGGGTTGTTGGGCAGCAGAGTCAAATTATCGAAAGGTTTGCGGTGACAACATGGACCGTTTGCCCCGCCAACAAAGACACGTTGCTCTTGCTCTGCTGGCAACCAAAGGTTTGGGTTTCTCCTGTCCAGATATATCGTTTAAAAAAAAAAAAAAAAAATTGAAACTCTTTGATCCGTTTTCCGCTGTGCATCAGAGTAGGTGGCGTGGTCAGGGGTATTGAACTCGCCACGGCCACGGGAAACCCGCTGGGCTGAAAACAAAATAACGATAAACAGTTTTGAGCGAACCGCCCAAGAAATTCGAGTTCCACCCTCGCCTAGCCGAGAGTGTGTACCGCCATTGAGAAGTCTCCGGGCGAGGGGGGAAGGGGGGGAGGAGGGGGCGCCTCACGAGGCTGCGAGCCCCCCTCTCCCCCCCCCCTTGCCCCTTTCCAATGGCTCGCCATGGAGTACTACTCACTGCGCCGGGCGTAGCGCGTAGCCGGCGCGTATGTTTCAGCCAGTCTTTTTGCAGTCCGTCAGGAAGGGGGATGGTTTGCGTTAGCGGCCGTACTCATCATTTTTTTTTCCTCGTACGCTCTTACCCGGCAAGTCCGGCGCCCTTATCCACGCCCATCTTATCGACGCAGAAATTTCAAAGGAACAGGCAGTGGGCACGCGGGCGGGCGCGTGACTGTCAGGGCACTTCTCCGTCAAGTTGGGCTTGGTTGTGAAGGGCACACAGTGCACGCCACGCCGTCCCGCTCGCACTGACGGGGGCCGCGCAGTGCGAGGGAGACAGGGCGACGAAGCCACGCCGCGCCAGTAGTAAAGTCTGTGCCGCACACTTTCTTGGGCTTTGCGCGGCGCGGCGTGGATGCTCAAACATTTGCCGGTCGCCAAGCCGGGCGAGAGCTGGCGAGAGCGAGGCGGAGCGCGGAGCGGCGGAGGCGAGGCGCCCGTCAGCTCCGCGCCAGCAGCCCGCCAGCCGCCGCGGCGCCGCCCCCCATTGGCCGGCCGGCCGATCACGAGCCACACCCACGGCCGCCATTGGCTGGCCGCCGCGGTGCACGTGAGCGCGGCGAGGCGGGGCGGCCGGTCGGCAGAGCGTAGCGGAGCGGCGGCACGGCGGAGCGGCGAGCAGTCAGACCTGCCTGCCTTCGCTAGGCGACCAAAGTGCTGCATTCAGGCCGCGGCGGCTAGTTCACGCTGATTCCGAGCAGCGGTCTGTCTCTCTCGCGGCCGCACGGGGCGGGCGATGCAGTGGCGATGCAGGCAGCCGCGGAGGCAGCCGATGACGTGCTTCAATCAGGCTGCCGGAGCATGGCGCCTCGAGGAAGAGCGCAGCGCAGCAAGGGGGAAGGGGGAAGGGCGTGTACAGTATTCATTCCCGAGCGGTTGCAGAACGGGGTCACGTGGCCAGCGCACCGCCAAACACAACACACGGGGCGGGGCGGGGCGGACTGCAAGTCCCTCTATTATGTAATGCGTGCAACCCGCAATACGTCTTGCAATCCGCGCCCGGGTTGCAACGGCAGCGGGAAAATTCGAAAAGGCAGCTTGGCTGTGGCGGCTGTTGCAACCATAGACGCAAATGCACTCGGACACGTCGCCAGGGAGGAGGCCACGCAGGTCGCACGGACGTCAATCTGTCGCGATTTTTTATTATTTTCGCCAACGGCTCGCTTGATGCTGTAAGGTCCCAAGGTTAGCGGCGCGCACAGTGCATCGACATGCAGCAACACTTGCCGGCCGGACCAGGAACTCGCGCGTGGCGTCGCGAGAGAAAAGGCCTCACCCCGTATCTGCCGTTGCATCATCATTTCGGACATGTTTCGAGGCCCTGCCGACCAATCCTTTGGTCCAGATTGCTCCAATCCAACCGCGTGGCTGCCCGCCGCGTAGAGGGAATTCCCCCCGGCTGACCTGGCCAAGGAACCGACGCTGTGTTATTCCTGCAGTGCGAAGAGCGAGCCAGCCTGCCGGGATGTCCCTGAGGGATGCAGTTCGCGGGAAGCCACGCCGCGCTGCGGCACGGCACGGCTCACGCATGCACCCACGAGAAGCACCCGTTATCGGCTCGCCACCAAAACAACACCAAGGCAAGGGTCGCATCGTCGCATCGTGGTCGCTCCAGTCGCCCGGCCAAAACGGTCCCTGGACGGAGGGTGAGGGTGCCACCCGGCATACCACCTCGTCTCTTCTGGAGCAGACGATCGAGTGACCCGGGCACGCGAGTATAGTTCAATTTAAAAAAAACGATTTTTTTTCGTCAAGTAACATACACACTGTCACAAAAATCGCCGAAAAAAAAAAGAATGATACACTTAAAGCACATCACACGTCTCGCGGATATCAGGTGTAGAACGACGGGCGTATCATTGAAACTGGAGCGCCATTTATCGCGAACGAGCAGAGGCGGGCGAAGTCCCCGAGGCTGTTTCAATTTTGCAGTCACGCCCCAGTTGCGAAACTGCAGTGAACCGGCGCCCGCCACGCGCGGTACAATTGAACCAAAACGACAAAAACAAAACAAAAACAACAAGCGAAACGGCTTGTAGAACTCAAACAGCCCCTAGGCGTCTGCCGTGCAGGTGCACGCCAGGAGCATCTACCACTGCACATGCAGGCTTGCTTGCACAGCGCTTCGAACTAACGCGGCGACGCCAGCGCCCCCTGCGGCAGACGGCGACACCAAGCGGCAAGGCAAGGCGCGGCGGCTAGCGGCGGCCGGGCCGCAAGAATTGGTTTGCGTGTCGAGAACAGGGCAGGCGCTAGCTTCTCGCTCCCTCCCGCGCGGGATCCTCGCTCCGTCTTTGTCCGACGCGCTGCCCCCTCCACCACGTCCACGCGCCCTCTCCACCTCCTCCGCAGGCCCCGCGCTCCAAGCTGCACATGTTTGTGACCAGCTCCTTCCTACAACTAATTGGTTCCAACCCATCCTAACCTAACCTAACGGGGTCGCGACAGATCTTACCCTACTCCCGACGGTCCTACCCTAATCGCGACAGGTCTTACCCTACTCGCGGCAGATCTTACCCTACTCCCAACAGGTCTTACCCTACTCTCGACAGGTCTTACCCTACTCGCGGCAGATTTTGGGGAGATAAACAGATATTAATTACATGGCAGTTACTGTCAAACACGACCAAAAAGGTTCCTTCTCAGGTGAGATTCGATCCGATGCCAGCAGGTTGAGGGCTTCCAGCGCTACCCCTGGACCATCAGGTACGCTGCGGAGGGATGCGTCCAGCTGCATCCAGTATCCGCCGCACCGCTCGGCGGCCGACTCCAGCGCGCCGTCTCCCCCCACTCGCACATGGACGGGGAGGGGGCAGCGCGTCGGACAAAGACGGAGCGAGGATCCCGCGCGGGATGGAGCGAGAAGCTAGCGCCTGCCCTGTTCTCGACACGCAAACCAATTCTTGCGGCCGGGCCGGGCGCCGGGTCGGTGCCGGTCCCAGAAGCCAGTTTGAGCAGACAGTCAGTGAGAGCGTGAGCGAGGCTGCGGAGTTGGCGGCAGGGAGGCATCGTGCCTACGTCGGTACACAACACCGAGCCGTCGTCCGTCAACTAGGACCCCGACGCCATCCCCCTACGCCGGGATGTTCTCCTGAGGCCGCAAGCAACAACGCCGCTCCCAAGATAAACAACATCAACAAGCAGTGAAACCCGGAAGGATCAGAAACTTTTTGGAACAAACTTTGTCAAAGTCGGCTCCAAGTGACAGCCGACTTTACTGACTGAAACTCACTCTCAGTGCGAGGTTTGCGTGTCACAAGTGGAGTGCCCAGCAGGCCCTCTTCCTCGCCAAGCAGCCGCTTGGACTAAACCCGCCGGTAAGTGTCAAGCGGGGAGACAACTCGATAGTTGGTCGTGTGCTTTGTGGCGTTGGTGAGGTGCAGCTTGTCGTCGGCCGGGCCGCACGGTCACTAGAGACCTGTGTGCTGAATGGGGTGCGGCGATGCGCGGCAGGAGGGCGTTGCGAGCCCTGCCGGCGACCTGCCCCAACCCGCGCCGCGTGCCCGTGGCCGCCGTCGCGTTTGACACGCGTCACGCGTGGTTCTGTCACCGCGACGTTGCCGACAATCACACGGATGCGTGGCCCAGTCCGCACACCGCGTGGTCGTGGTCGTGGCCGTCCGACGGCAAGGTGATGTAACGACGGCGCGGCACGCATGCTGTGCGCGCGCCGGCCGTAGCCGTCGAGGCCCTGTTCGTCACGTGCAAGCGCGGTGCTGCGCCCGTGGCGGCGTGGCCGGTGGGACGGTGGCCGCGGTGCCGTGGTGGGGCCGTGTGACCTCCGCGGCCCCCCTCGCGGCGGGGCTGCCTGCCTCGTCTGTGCGGCCGTGTTCCGCTCGCGGGTTCAATGAATCTGGCGGCGATCTCGTCGCGGCCGCGCCGCCTCCGCGTTTCGCGCTCGCGGTTCTAAAAGCGTCGCGAGCTTTTCTGCCAGGCTGGCGGAAAGGAAATTGGGCGAGTGGGGCAGCGGCTGGGCGGGGCGCCGGCGCGTCGAACCCTCGGACGCAGCACCCGTAAACCTCGAGTCCAGCGACGCGAGGTTTCCATAAAATTGGAATGTTGATCCAGTGTTTTGGTCTGCGAGCCTCGCCTTCCTCGCGGCCCGCTACGACCGGGGTGTGGTTGGAGCCGCCTGGCCGCCGAGCCGAGTGAGAGGACGCTCTACCTGCTGGACGGGCGACGTCGGACTGCTGCCAGCGCGGGCTGCCCGCCGCGGCCCCGGGGACCGTCCCCGAGGAGGGAGTGAAAGCCAGCCCCGCGTCGTGGTGGCGGCGCGGCCCTTCGTCGCCAAGATAAACGCGTGGAGCCCAAACAGGCGCAAGTTATTTTTCGCCAAACCCTTGGCTGCAGTGTGTGTTAGCGCGGGCAGCGGGCAAACAGAGCCGGAGTTCGTGAAAGGGGACGCGGTCCGCTGAGCCAACGGCCGGGCCTTTACACAGCGTGCGACACGTGATGAGTTGCGCTCGGATGCCGGAGGGTCAAAACGGCAAAATCGGTGAAAACATTGCTCGGGGAAAGGGGTGGGGGTGAGACTCCCTCCCCGCGGCCCGCCCCGTGGCTACGTGATGAGTGGCACGCGCTCCAGCACACTGTCTGTCTGTCTCTCTCGCACGGCCGGCCTGGCTGGAGAAGGGCTAACGTGGCCTGCCTACGTGACGCGGCCCGCCTGTTGCTTGTAGCCGGCCCCCTAGGCTTAGGGATTTACACTGGGAGCTCCGCGCCCTGGCCTTGGCGATGCAGGCCGCGCTGCTGGACCGTGCCGGCCGGCCGGTCAGTCACTGACGTCACGACCCATCTCTCCATCTACGCAGGAAGTTAGTCCTGGGCCAACTCGCACGGAGGCTGGAGGCAGACGGAGAACCTAATGGTCCTGAGTTCGAAGCCCGGCATCGCTGTCTGGTTTCTTATCCGCTCAGTCTGATCCGTTCCTGGCCCTTTATCGTGGAGGTGGGTAGCTGCAGGGCGGGCGACACGGTTTTATCCGGCCTGCGCGCCGCGCCGTGCCGCGCCGGGCCGGTTTAGAAATGCAGTCGAATGCGCTTGTGGGCTGCACAGTGGGCCGCGTCGGCAGGACGCGGACGTGTGGGCCGCGGCCGCCGCGGCGAGGCGTGCAGCCAGCAGGAAGCAATGCCCCAGAGATGCTCTCGAAACGGCATTAAATGTTGTGTGCAATCGCGAAGGCCGACCCGATTCGAGTCTGGCGGTTTCGAAAGTCGCGGACGGCCAGGTTTGTTTTGTTGGACGGGCCGCCGCCCCCTGCTGGCGGCATGACCTTGCCGCGGAGAAGCAATGCCTCCTCCCCCACGCCGCGCTGTCATGCTGGCTGCCACCGAGCCGTGACTAAGACAATGATAACGCCGACCATCTGCACCGGTTCGCATTCCCTTGCTCTCAGAGTCAATCAAGCAGGCAGCCTCTGGCAGGCAGGCAGGCGCTCTGTCTCTCTCGCGCTCGAGGGAACACTGTGTGAATCGGCCTGCTGTCAGTCAAGAGGCTTCTCGTCGGGGATGTGTTCGACGGCGTGCTTAGTGGTGCCCCTGCCCTGTACGCTGACGTCTCTTGGCCGCCGCAGTCGAAAGGTGTTGCTGTTGGGAGGGGAGGGGAGGGGGGGGGAGGGGGGAGCCTAATTTACCAAGGGTCCCTCCTTAGCGGACTGCGCACCTGGTGACTCAGCGGGGCCGCGGGTGTACGGGGATGCCGGGGGAGGGGGCCCCTGGGGATGAAAAAAAAGGGGGGCTGCGCGCCCCGAGATAGGCGCCTCTGTCTACATGCATGTGCTTTACTGGATTGCACAATCGGTTTAGTACTTTTCCTTTCGACGCCTGTGCAGCATCGCGCGCTTTCATTGTGCTCATACTCGCGGAGATAACAACCTTAAGTTTTATTTTTTTTCCCAATTCTCTGCCCGTCGGCGACGTGGCGGGCCGGAGGGAGGGAAGGAAGGGGTTGGTTGGTCGGGTTATCGTCTCGGGGTTAGTAATTGGACGGCCTTTGTTTAATTTCTGCGTTTTACTCCGTGTGGATTGTCGCGTTGGGCCAGCCGGCCTGCTCCTCGTGGTGGCGCCCCCCGTCTGAGGCTAGGCCAGGCCACGCGGCCCGCGCCCGGCCGACGCATGCTGCCGTGATAAGCTGCACTACTAATTCCGCAGTGGGATAGAAAAATGGTCGGGGTCAGCGGGTAGAATGAGGCTCGTAAAACGGACAGTCAAATAAAGGCAGATGGCGGTGTCTATTCTTGCCGCTGTGTGTGTGTGTGATAAGCGGGCCAAGCACTTGGAGGTCAGTCTGTTTGCCGCTTCTTTCTCCTCGCACGCCCGGCCTGGCCTGGCCCGGCATGCCCGGGCTCCGTGATAGCAGCCTTGTTGTGGTGGAGGCGGACGCCGCCTGGTTTTTGGCTCGGCGATAAGCAGGACGGCCCGGGCGACCTCCTCCAACACGGCTCACGTGTGCGCGGCGCCGCCGGCCCCCGCGACGACGAAGACGACGTGGCCGTGGTGGTGCTGGTTCCGGACGGCGCTCTCTCTCTCTCTCTCTACAGCGCGCGCAGTGAATGAGAGACAGCACTGTTGGTGTCGTAATCAGTCTCCATGCCGCCCCGCGCGCCTGTGATCGGCGGCGTAGGCAGCCCGTCGAGCATGGCGTGGCGTGGCGTGGCGCGGCGGTGTCAGTGACTCGGAAGCGCAGGCTGCTGCTGCTGCGCGGCTCACCTTGGGTCGGCGTCAGCACGCGGAAGTGCACCAGCCTGGCCGGCCGGCCGGCCGTGCACCGCGCCGTCCGGTCGGTCAGTGGGGTGAACGTCTCTGCGGGCCGCTCGCCGAAAAGAGCAAAAAAAAATAAAAAAATAAACGGGAAATGGAATGAAATGCTTGCCGCCGCAGAATGCACACGTGACCTGCAACGTGCTGTGGAGAGCCGACGATTGGAAAGTGGTTGGCTTCGGCGGTTTGGCGTGCGGAGCGCGGGTTCGGCTTTATTTGAATATTTGCGTGTGTGCCTAGCGAGACGGTCGTTTGACCGCTCTTGGCGCGGACCCATCACGCGGTGCGCTGGTGGGGCCCGGCCGTCCACACAGTGGGCGGTCGGTTCGGCACCTCTCTCACGGTGATAGCCAACGGGGTGTCCACGCCGCCCGCGTGACGCCTCGCACGACATGGTCGCCCCGCTCGCCCTCGCCGGGTTATCCGCACCCGGAACGACGCACGAGTCTGATAGGCACCGGCAGCGCGGCCGTTGTGGTTTATAATTTATTTATTTTCAAGTAGGGTACATGTGTCGGTACTCGAAGCACGGCGCCGCGTATGTCTGACAAGTTTTCGCCACGCGGATGTAGATACGGCTCGCTGGCCGGCGTTGCCAAATTGAATTAGATAAGTTTTGCAAAAGTTATTTCCACGCTTGTTTCTTTTTTTATGGTTTGACCCGCGCTTCTTTTAGTTTTTTTTTAATGGGCTGAAATTTGTGCCACTGGGGACCGGGGTCACGGCCCGGCCAGGGACGCTCGCTAGACTGTTTGTCTAGGCGCCTGATGGGCTCTCAAGGCTTTCCCCTGTCGGCGGCCTCGGCTGGCAGAGATGCGTTGAGTGCTTTCTTCCCGGGGAATCCGAATCTGAATTTGTTTTGACGAAGACTGCCGGGCGGCCAAGTCACTGACACGGTGATCGTGTTTACACTCCTTGTTTGCGAGGCACGCTGTAATCCCGTCTTATTACAGCCCCCCCCCCCCCTGTACTGTACGCACCTTCCCTTGACGATGCCAACGCGGATAAGATTATAGCGTTGTCCCACTGGGTTGTCCACTGTGCTCCAACCCTTGACATTCCGATGGCAACTTCGTCCTCCCCTTCCCTCCTCGATTCGTGTCATTGGCTCGTTCACAAAAAGCCCCCACGGATTTAGCCCGACCGCGTGCTGTGTCCTTTAGGCTGGCGGTCCCGGCCGTCTGTGGGTCGCCTAGGTGCGCGCGCCGCTGCCGGCGGGTCTCAAGGTCGTCGCGGAGATGTGCGGTCTTGCCTCGCTGCGCGCCGTCTATGTAGCCGAACCTAGCCGCCTCGCTGCCTCGCTTGGACCACGTGCGCGGCTATCTCGCGGCGTCGCGTCGTCGGGCGGCGCGCGGGGCGGTGGCGGCCGAGGCACTGTCTCGAGGGGCGACGCTTTGTTTTGCGGGGACCTTGAGGTCGCCGTCGGCGCGGGGCCGCGGTTGCCGAGGCACTGGCGAGGCCCCCCCAGAGGTGATCGGCCTGGCCCGGCGGCCCTGCGCGGCCCGAGTGGTCTGACCCGCCGCGCCGCCACGGTGCTATCAGGTGCGCGCCGCTAGGATGTTCGGAAGGCACGCCGATGACGCGCGCGCCGCCGGTATGCTCTTGTCTAGCCCCGCCGGGGCCGTGGCGGGGCAGTGGCAGACCCGAGAGAGCTCTTCTGTCTGTCGCACTCATGGCGCGTTCCGCTGGGGTGCGAGAGAGAGAGACTGAGGCCTCCCCGGCGGCGTTACGTAACGGGCTGCGCGCACAGTGCACTGGGGGTGCGTGGACGGCGTGCGTGGCGTGGTCAGGGTTTGGCGGTGTGGCGCCACGTGCCGCCCAGGCGCTGTTCACGTGGCCGCGGCTGCCGTGGCGCCTCGCGGTAAGTCTGGCCGTACCGGTGACGCCGTGCCGCGCGGCTGTCGGGTGCACGTTTTGAGCTCAAGTCGCTAAATGGGGCTCGAATCGAACGTGTGACCCCACCGATGGATTCCTCGTTCGGAGAGCAATCCATGGGTGGGGGTCACTCGTTCGATTCTAGTCTCATTTAGCGACTCTGGAGCTTATAACGCGACTAGAACTTTGGCCGCCTCGACGGTCGTCTGGCCCACTGTGGGGTGCCACTCGCACCACACCGCAGGACCGGTTACGCTAAATTTATCGCGCGACGGCGCGGGGTCCGCGGGGCCCGCGGGGACACGGCGACGCCCCTCCCGCCGCCTCGACCGGCGAAAGGCGAGGCGCCGGCTCGCCTGCCGACCGGTGCCAGTGACTTCGGACACGGCAACGCGGCAACGCGCTCGCGGAGGCTCGAGCCCCGTCGTCGGCGTTCGTCTGGCAGCGGCACAGCAGGTAGGCCACCGGGCCGCAGGTCGCGGGTTCGAATCCCGGCCGCCGTCAGTTTCTCCGCCGGCGCTTTCTCTCGCGGGGCAGCAAGGCGTAGGGGCACGGCGGCGGGGTTCCCGGGACGAAGGTTCAAATACTATGCCGATAAGAATTTTTGTCGTGTCTGCACTGGTTGCATCCGATTGGCGACGGGGAAGGCCATGCCCCGGCGACTGGGATGATCTCTGCAGCACTTGATCCCTGCTCTACAATTGACAACACACCTCCCCCCCTCCTCCGCCCACGCCAGCCTGGACCCGCCCCTTGCGCCGCCGCCCGCGCTGCAGGACTGATAGCGGCACCGGCGATGCGACTCTCGCGCACTGGGGTCATAAAATGTGGAAAGGTTTGAAGGAGACGAAATGTCAAGCGGATGGATGCCCGCCCCACTTTCTCGTTCCGCTTAAAATAAATCCTTGGCCTTCGCCTTGGCTGACGCACGAGACTAGAGTGTCTAAGACCCCTCCGCCCCCGACGCCTGGTCTGGCTCGGTGATTTGGCATGCCTCTATCTGTGTTGCAGACATGCTGTGCTCCGTGGCGATGCCCGCCGAGTACGAGGTGCCGGCCTTCCACCGGCCCTCTCCCGTGCGCCGCCCGGCCTCCCTGAACCTGGCCGTGAGGGTGCCGGCGCCGTCCGCGCCGCGCCGGCCCTGCCTGGTGGTGCGCGCCGAGGAGGCCGTGGTGGAGGAGCAGCCCGCCGACCTGTCGCCCACCCGCAACAAGAAGCGCGTCGTGTTCGCGGACGACGCGGGCCGCCAGCTAACGCACGTCAAGGTGAGTGTCTGCGACACGGTGTGGCGCCGCCGACGGCCAGTGCTCTTTGATTAACCTTCCCGGTTCGGCAGGTCATGACGGAGCCCAGCTTCGCGCCGCCCCGGTGGAGCATGGCCTTCCTGGCGCAGGTGACGCGCGGCGCGGCGGCCGAGGTCTGCCCCGAGCCCTGGGAGCCGGCCTTCCCGCAGCCGGCCTCGGACTACCTGGCGTTCCGCGGCCGCCTGGACCGCGACAACGTGAGCCTGGAGAACGTGATAGTGCGCGAGGCGGAGCAGGTCGTGGTGGGCACCGTCAAGGTGCGCAACCTGGCCTTCCACAAAGAGGTAAGCGAGCCGGACTGCTGCCGGCCAGACGAGGCGGCCGGCCGCGTGGAACGGCAGCGGCGCGGAACGTGGCTGTCCAGCACGTGCCGTGTCCGCGGGGGGCGTCGGGGGCCCTTTGGGGGCGGGTGGCCCTGCTGCCGACGCCACGCGGCACGCCGCCGCGGCGCCCACTCCGCTTGAAGCACTGCTTGTCCTGGCGGCCCCGGTCTGACGCCGCGCCCTCTGCTGCAGGTGCTGGTGCGGTCCACGTCGGACGACTGGGCGACCCACGAGGACACGTACTGCAGCTTCGTGCGCACCAGCGCGCCCGCCGGCGTGCCCGTGCTGTACGACACGTTCTCGTTCCGCCTCGTCCTGCCGCCCCAGTCCCGGCGCCTCGAGTTCTGCGTGCGCTTCCACTGCGAGGGCCACGAGCAGGACTACTGGGACAGCAACTCCGGCAAGAACTACGTCCTGCTCAAGAAGAACTCCCCCTACAACACTTCCTCCAACAGCGTGGACGACCTGACGGCAAAGGTGGGCGTCTGTCGAGATCCTGTGGATCGCCTTGTCGCTACTCTGTGCTTACTAGATGGTAGAATGCGACGAGTCTCATCTGCCCCGTCCCATTTTGCTTACCTCATGTAAATGCCCGGAAGACATTCAGGACCACCAGTAGTTCCAACAGTCAAGTCTTTATTGAAATTTTGTTTCCAAATTTTTTAATGGTTGTAGCTGTCCATGCAGCAGCTGACTGGGTTTTATTTATTATTCACCAATACCTGCCCTTATTGTATGTTAGGTATTGAAATTTTTTTTTGAGGAATAAGGGCTTAATTTTGGCACTCTCAGGCTCTGTTCTTTCCAGAGTCCTAAATTGTGGCATGCTTGTGGTTCTGTGTGCAGCTTGCGGGCCTAGCCTCCAGCCTAGCTTGGGGCCTTAGATCAAGATAATCAACTGATGTTGGCTGCTGTGCTGTGGATGTGCAGATTGGAGAGCTGACGACCGACCATAACTACACCAGCAGCTTTTCGAGTCCTCCATCACAACATGGTCAAGGAGTCTACGACAAAGTGGACACGTGGTCGGAATTCGCTTCGTGGAATCATCTGAGTGTGGATGGACCTTATTGGTGAAGTCCTCTGGTCTCCCACAGGCATGCAGTCAGGCTTCACATCAAGAGACATGCGGTAAGCTTTCTTGTTTCTGTCTGAAAGTAGTAGATTTGGCTGATTGATACTGACTCGTTTTCCTTCTTTCTTGCAGTTTGTGTGTGGCACTTCTTAAATTTTGCCTGATTGTCGACTTTGTCGGCTCAAGTCCATCCAGATCCCCATTGTGATATCACCCGCCATGAATTGTAAATAATTCATCTTAGTGATGTATGAATTTCATCCTAAAGACTGATTTGTAAGCATAAACCATTAGGTAATTCACAGATGAATTTTCAACAAATATTAATGTGTAAACTAGAGTGTTTTAAATCATAACTGGAGAAAAGAGAGAAGCGTATTTTATTAGTTGATGCATGAAGCAAACATAATCAGAATGTCTGATTAATCCCCTTGGATGACAAAATTCCTTAAACTGGCATACTTTAGCTTTCCTGTTGAGCATGGTGAAGATTTGAGGAAGTTTGATTATGTTTTAGTTTTGACTGTGATATAATGTGGATTAAGTCAAGTGTGCCAGCAAATAAACTCTTTATGATGTAGCGCTGCTGATAATTCATGTATGTAGGGTTGTTATTTTTATGAAGTGAAGTAGCTTGTGAAGTTTAAATTTTATATTAGTATATTTTTACAAAAGCCATTCCAGGGTGTGAAACTTGGGTTCAGCTTTGCGGGTTTCATCCAGGCCTGTGAAGATTATGTAGGGCATCATGCATGGGTCATCTTTACTGTTTGAGGATAGTGGTTGTATTGTTTTAGTGTTAGCTTCGGAGTTGCCATTGTAGTGACTGTGCCTTTTTATTGTGTTGTTGCTTGTTTTGTTTATGTTAAAGGCAATGCAGTTTTAAGTCTCCTGGAGCCTTATCATTCTATGGGGTTAGTTATGAGATAATAGTATCTCTTATACCAAGCAGAACTGATCTTTTCTTTTAATTATCAATGTTTAAATGAATTTTAAGGTGTCTTTGTACTGAATCATTTTATCATTAACAAATGTAATATAGCTGTGAATATCTGCTTGTATTAATGGACTACAATAATTTATCACTCTAGTCAGTAATTTAACGAAAGATTGTCATTTCATTCAGTCACTCCATTGTGTGGTTTTTTTTTGTAAGTAAATGTGGAAAATCCTTTTAATGAGATGAGGCTGTTCTAAGGTGACTTTAATCATGTTTTAATTTTTCATGAAAATATTAGTTTTTAATAACAACTTGTGTTTACTTCCAAATCCCATGGGCATTGAGAAACATTGCACTCTCAAGATGCGGTTAGATAAGCATGTACGAGTTTATTGGCATTACTGTAATTTCCACACACAAGCAGTTCAAACATGCTTTGTCACAGTTCTGCTCACCAAAACCTATCCTTGAATAAGCATGCAGCCTTGATCTGGTTTTCCTCAATTCTGATTACGAACATAACTTTGATAAAAATAAAATAGACCAACTGTGCAGAATATTCCATGCAGGCGGTTTGAGCACACACGAGGATACATAGAAACTCTCATAAACATACTTTTCATTATATACACAGGGACAAGGAAAAGATGACAAGATAAAATGTTGTGTTGAAGGTTACACATGCCAAATAAAACTGATCTTTTAATGAAACAGTCCCAACACAAGCAACAGAACACAAAATAAATAACATTACAGAGGGTCTCAGTGACATTACCAAACTACTCAAGTATACATTCCTACTTAGTCATCTCACACGTATAATACAACACCTGACCTGAATTACGTACATTAATAATACAATCCTCCCACATTTTTGCATTATCCTAGAGCTCCTTTGTGTGCAAGCAAATCAAGAAAGGCATCAACAGCTAACCAGAGTTAACTTTGAAATAAGCCAAAGCCATGATCAATAATGAGATGAAAAAAGCTTTAAACCTTAGCACTCTGCAGCAATTTTTTTCTGAAGTAATTGTCATGGCAAGAAGCATGTGTACCATTCCCTTCCAGAATGAGTCACCTGATATGTTCTGGTAAGATTCTAAGAGCTATCACTGAAAAAATATTTCAAACTGGAATCCAATTCACTGCCCAAATAATTTCAGTACAGCTGTAATAGAGACAGGAGATATCCTTGAAACAAGAAAATTAGAAAGACTACCACAGTGTATACCAGTAATTTCAAAATTTCACAGTGAGTGATTTCTGATATGCACTAATAAAATCAAAAGGGTTTAAAAATACACAAATGTTCAATAAATATTGCTTCTTGGCCAAAATCCAATTGTAAAACTTGCAGACATCCCATTGAAGATTTAAGAAAATAAATCAATAGCCAAAACACATGATTAAAATTTAATCATTTTGTTGGATGATGCAAGATTTTACATTAAAACTGTTGTTAAGATGAGTTTGACAAGGTTCATAGTAGAGAAAAACTACTCTTTAATAGTCATGTACAACAAGGTATTTTTTCTATCACACACGTGCTGGTTTAAATCAGAATTTGGCGCTTGATTGACGGCAGGAGAAGCTTTGCTCAGCTGAATCATGGTCCCACCAGTCCCACCACCCACAATTATGGCACATACTTGAATTTACTGCGTTTTTTAAACACATCAGATCAAAGTCGATAAATCTGATGCTTAACATATAACACATCTTATATATCACATTAGGAAGATCAACTAACTAACTAGCTCATCTTACATTAGTACTAATAGACAATATACTTTGGTTTAATGGTAACATGTTTTAGATCAATCATTTTAATAAGTTTCCGATCCAATATTGTATCAATATAACATACACAAGAGGGCACACGAGGCAAAGCATCAGAGCAAGAATAGAAGCACTCAGATGCGTCAATTGCCATTGTTTCACAATGTATTCTAGTGACTTCTTGGGAAACCTAATTAGATTAGATTGCCATTAGACATCCGGCACTTCGTTTTCTCTACAAGAGATTAGAGACAAAGGGAGGATGAGACATGATAAATAAGGAGATTCTCTGTACCAAAAATTTTAGCTTGCTTATCAAACTAACACTACAGGAATTTCTCACATTATATTAGATTAAAATTAACTATTTAAAACATTCAGTGGCCTCTATTCTGTATGAAAAGTTACTAAATAATAACCTAACCTGAGGACAGGTACGCATTCAAACTTATAGATGATAGACACTGTCATTGCGGCAACAGAGACAAAAATACAAATTGTGCTAAGAATAAACTCACGCATCGTGATAATTAAGATGGCCTAATAATCACAATTTTTTTGAGAGTGGAAAGTAAGATATAGGTCTCTGTATGATAACTAGAGTCGCTAGCCAATGATATTTAAAATGGAAATTGCTTTAGGTGGTACTTGATGAACAAGTAATGATGAACACATTAAAATATCCAACATACATTATGGAGAAATAAATAATTAACAATTAAAATAGTCAACATAAACAAAAAATTATAAAAATCTATGAAACTTTCACTAGGAAAGATTTCAAGCAATAAGACTATCCAATAACAAACTGATCCGAACAAAATTCTGATTCAGTATTAATTTGTCAAAATAACAGCCACTAAAGCTGTTCTGACACAGAACATGCAGTTTTTACTGCTTTAAGTGATTAGATATGTTTCAAGTTTATGAGTATGAATGATTAAACAGAAGTTACTTCCATGACTGTAACTCAAAATATGAGAGACCATTGGATTAGCGTGGATGCCATTACTGTTTGACAGCGAATGCATGATGGCAAGAGCAGAAATTAAAATAGTTCTAAAAAGAAGCTTAGCTCAAAATATATAAATACTTAAAGACACTACACAGCCACAGGTCTAGTCGAACCACATCTAAAACTTAAAAAAACATATCAACACAAGTTACTACTAGATGCTGGTTGCTAGCAATTATAAATAAAATTGATACTATCTGAATCTTCTGACATAACACATCAATACAATAATACAAGCAACTTATTACAAACAGCTACAACATAGGAGGATAAAATCATACTACAGGTGGACGAATGATGAAACGAAAAGTTCCTTTTCCGATTTGACTCTTTTACACAATGCAGAGAACAGCCCCCATGGAGGCTGCGAACCCATGTACAAATATTATGCCCATCAGTCCTTTGATAAATCACAAATTCACGCTCTTGCTTTGGGGCAGAACATGCCACCAAACATGGGGGGGCGGGGAACAAAATCAGACAGTTGCAAGTATTTTCACACTCAGCATGAAACGAAATCAATCATGATAAGTGTTTACAGTCTTCACGATGAATTTCCGAGAAGGTCACTCATCACTCACATATAGTTAAGAGTTGCCATATACAAAGCAAATGAAACCAGTACTGTACTGGTTCAACTTAAGAAGGAAGGAAACACAATGACAAAAACTTTTTAAGATATTCCATTAAAAAACTGCCTCATTTCAAGTCTGTTAAAGGTCTATTACTATTATTATAACATTATTCTAACTGCGATTTAGCAGATACTCATCGTATTTAAGCAAGTATGAAGGTATACTGATTAATCACTTACTCTTAGGTCAGCATTAAGCTGTCTTCAGCCTTTTCCTGACATCCCAATCCCACAATCATGCAAAAAAATAAAAATAAAAAAAATAACAACAGCATAGGTACATTTGAATAGAAACATAATTCATAGGCTATACAGAGAAATTGCTCTATTTAAATGACAATTGAGATTGCACTTCAAATATATAATTAAAACTATAACAAAATAATAAAAGCTCAAACAAAAGAACCACAAGGTCATCTAAAATGAGTGTAGCACACATGTTCCACCAGAAGGGTCATTTTTCTTCTGAAGACTAGCTAAAAGATGAGTTCAAGAAGAAGAATTATACACAATCAATGTTTTTACACTGTTTCCTGCCAGTTGCTCCAACATGTGCTACTCTCATCAAAGGAAGGCCTGAAGATAATGTAAATTTCGTACTAACGCAGGGAAATTACATATACAGTACAGCGAAGCCCACTCTTTAGTGTAGCTAAAAAGTGCTGGATTGATTAGATACAAGGGACCTCTTAAACTGAAAATAAATAATCTTTTTTTATCTAATACGTAGGGGACATTAGTCCACTTACTACATACAAACGAGAAGAAGAGGTCCACGACAAGTAGTTAACAACGATACCTATGGATATGGTTTTTAACGTTTGGTGTTAATATTTGAAATTTGTTCTAAAGAAAAAATAGGTCCAAAGACAAAGAAAATTAAAAATCAACTCATCATGTTAAACTGTGAACTAAAGAAGCATCAGGTAAGAAACTACCCTTGTTACAACAGGACATAATTGAAAGTTACACTGCAGATTCAATAGTATACAATACTAATAAGTATGTATCTGACAATATTTCAACATAATTTACATGCATAAGACTTTTTCAGACAATACACACACTATGAAAAAAGCTCCATTTTGAAGCACAGTTAATTTACATGATGCACATCTATGTGTACAGCCCCCAATATGCTGTCAAATATGCTAAGCAACCTTGAATGATTCGCATAGGGGTTGTACGTACATAAGATAACAAAATGCAATATAAAACTTTTTATCATAATCGAAAGGCAGATCTGAACTTCAAATGTATTAACACAGGTTTACTAAGAATTACAATACAGTAATCTTCTTAAAAATGCATTATGAAACACAGGGTGTCCAATAAGTCACCATAAATTTACGCTGATTAGAAGGCCAGGGTTAAAATTCCTATTTGTTGGACTACACAGTCCGCCAGCTCTCATAAATCTCAGCAAGTTAAATCAAAGTGAATTATTGGCCACCCTGTCACCACTTGCAACAACACAAGGACTTACACAACATTTTGCATTGGATATCCAGGCTTTACTTCTTGAGGGGATTCAGGACCATCAATGACTATAACCTCAGGCACTTGCTTCACAGTCTCATTCTGTATTTGACCCATAGCTTTCATCTTTTCCATTTCTTTCTTTCGCTTATGCATAGCAAGACATTTTAACCGACTGCACACAACGCAGTCTGGTGTCTTGCAGTGTTTCCAGTGGCACATTATCCGCCTTGATGAGGAACAGAAAGGGGCAACGCAAGTATACCCGTCGGTGCACATTCTCATATGTGCCTGCACCTTTTTCATGACACTGCAGAAAGGAACTGGACACTGCAACAGAGAAAAATAAACGTGTTATTGCCAACAATTGCTTAAAAAAAAAAAGTTAGAATGGTGCTGAAGACAGTTTTGAAAAATGCTTACTGGAAGTTTGGTGACAACAGCACGTTCACATTTGTAGGCATGAAGTAGCAGAATCAGATGTTGTTGAATAAGCTTTTTCTTTTGAGGTGCAAGCCCTTTTGAGGGAGGCTTTGTTGTCATATTATTATCAGGATGGGAGGCTCCCTCAATAGTTGGACCTCCACTCATGGGAAAGGCTGGTAGAGGAAGCGCTGCTGATTCAGATAAAATATTAGCAAACCCTATATCAGGGACTCCAAACCACTTGGCTCCGTCACTTTTCGATGGATGGGAGGCCCCTTTGCCCTCCAGAGGTCCAGCATCAATCCAAGAAGGTGGTTCCTGCATCACAAAACAAACGATAATATTAGGCTTTTGGAGCCGTTATATTAGCCTTCACAGAAGTTGGACGAGTTGAATGAATCAACTTACCTTGCTTTGTTCACCCTCTCCTGTCACATCAATTTCGTCCATTTGAGCTGTTGTTACATCCATGTTTCCACTCTCGGGAGATGCTCCAAATATTTCAAAAATAGATGGTTCACCTGACTTTGCGTATTTGGAAAGCACATCAGAACCATGACTTGGATTGTGAGAACTTGACATGGATTCCGGAGGCAATGACACTGTTTTGACAGCAGCTGTCTTCAGTAAACGGGCAGTTTTGAAACCTTGTGACATATACCGTGACATAATATCTGCTTTTTGAGGAGGTGCATCTGTTGAACTTGACGAGGACGGCGAATACCTGACAGAAAGAGGCAGTAAATCAGTGGAGAGTTAAACCAAAGGGACAAACAAAAGGACACCAACAAGAGTTCCATTGTCTGCTTGGCATATAATAACAAAGTAACAGGGCCTCTGAGGCCACTGCTGTGTCTTACACGGTCCCTGATTCCACCCAAATTAGCGCCAACTACGTTGTAATCCCACAGGAAAGCCCCAAACGGCCCCAATACAGAACTTGGCCAAGGTGGGCGGGTAGCCTCCTGTGTTGACCCAATGACAGGAGCGCCCTGCCCTGCCCAGACACAATGAATGGAGGGATGCACACGCCTCGCTCTCGCTCTCTCTCGCCACTTTACCTGGCTGGCAGACGCTTCGCTCGCTCGGACCGGCGCATTTTATCCGAAAGTCGGCCTCTGGCACGGGCAGCAGGCGTTCAGATTCCAAGACAGAAGCCGAAAAGTGATGAGTGGCAGTAGCAGCAGCGGCAGCAGCCAACAGCCCTGTACGGCAGCAGACAGCAGAGCAGACAAAGAAAGTGCACGGGGAGGCCGCCCCCCGCCCCACCGCGCCCCGCCCCCTCGCCGGGTCGATACCACTGCTTTCACACTCTCCGCGCAACGACCCTCGTCCCGTGTTCTCGGGCTTGGCGCCTGCAGGCCCGTGCCGAGGAAGACCTGGCCGCGGTCTTACTCGAATCGACTTCAATTTCGCGACATTTCTCGGAGACGCGTCGCACTTTCGGCCCGTTCAAAAGGGCAAGGAAGGACGAAAAGAGGACAAAATACGCCAGATGGCCGAACAGCAATCCGAGTGTCTTTCACATTCAGGTTCGCGTCGAGCATGAGAATATTTTGACTCGGCGGAGTATGAGAGGTTGGTGGGAACGCACACCCGCCAAGTTTGAACAGTCGCAGGTTGCTAAGCACAGACGTGTCGTTATTCTCCTCTGGATCAATCAAGATCCATCTGCACATCCCGAGTTTGAACTACAATTATCTCAATCCATCCATCGAAGCATCCATTTGGATTCAGAATTAGTATAATGATTTCATATGAACTACATGTACAAAACTAAAAGAATATACGTACTGCACGTTCAATTTATTGGCATTTCTATTTCTCAGACCCTTATTTTTCAGCTTACAAGATTATTTATTTTTATTTCTTAGTTGGTTTTCCGATTCCGATGGGATGCAGTTGGGCTCAGCAGTGAAAAAAAATAGGCCTGGCACTGGAGCCCTGGGTGTTGGGTGCACGGTCCACCCACAGTGCCCCCCCCCCCCAGCGCACGCTGCAGCGCAGCAGCTTCCGACCGCATCATTATCCCAAATGCAATCGGAGCGGCGACGAGGAGAACGAGGAGGGCCATGATTTCATTTCGACCAACGGCGCACATCAAACGGCAGTCTCTGTGTCTCGCACCCCTGCGGGCTGCGGGCCTGGGCCTAGCCTGGGCTGCCTAGGCCTGGGCTGCCTAGGCCTGGGCTGCCTCCTCTAGCGCTGCCTGGAGTCGCCCCACGAGTGCGGGGGAGACGGGGCTGTTCAGAATCAGTCTCCTGATGACTGTCTCGTCGGGGGGGAGGGGACGGAACTCATTAGAGTGCACTCGAAAAATAATCAGTCGCCAAACAAATAGAAGAGGCGCTCGTCTCCGGGCGGCGAAGCTCTGATTATGCCGTATCCGTTGTTTTGTTTGCTGTTCGCCATTTCCCCATTCCCCTCACGCACGGCCGTGCGCGCGTCACTGCTTTCGTGTGTGCTTTCGATCAACAGTCACGCAGCTACGCGTGTTGCGGTGGGCTGGGGGTGCTCCAATAGATGTTGTAGTGCGCGTGGCGTGGCGCGGCGAAGGCCAGCCAACGCCACCACACCAATCGGTCATCGCGGTCAAAAGCAGAGAAAATCCTCACCACCCCCCGACCCATTTCTGAGACAGAACACACCGCTATTTTTATTTATTTATTTATTTTTATGAGGAGAGAGGAAAAATAAAAAGTGTCCTGCTTGGGAAATTTAGAGGATATTGACGGTAACTTTCCCTCGACATGTGGACCGCCGATGTCGTCAACGCCGCGGAAGGCATGCGGAGGCGGCTAAAGCGACTTTCATTTAAAATTCAATCTCTAATTTGTGTTAGCGCGTTCGGAGTGCTGCCTGCTGCGAGGCTAGCGAGGGCGGCGCGAGCAGCTCTGCCAAGTTAAAGTTCCGCGGCCCTGGAGTCCACGACCCGCAGTCCGGGGCGGGGCCCATTAGTCCGCGTGCTCGACGTGCGTGGCGGCGGCCGCGGCGGCACGGCAGGGCGCCCACGGCCTCGATGGCCACCAGTTGAAGCGGTGAGGCGTGGCGCCGTGGCGTAGCGCAGCGCGCAGCGTGGCGGCAAGCAGGCCAAGCCGACCAGACTGCCGCCCCTCCAGCGGCGTAAGCGGCGTGGCCCCACCCAGCTGGTTGCTACCCCCTGCGCCAGGACAGCCGCCCCACCGACAGTCAGCCAGTCTGACTCTGTACGCCGGGCGTGCTGCGCCCAAGACAAGCCAGGCCGCGAAGGCCGCCGCTGAGCCACGCGGCCCACGCCGTCATGACGAGCGTCGCGGTTGACGGCGTCCCTCTGGTGCCGAGGACGGCGTCGTCGCGCCGCCATGGCCGACACCCCGCGCGCCGCATGGCGGTGCCGCCGAGCTAGAGCGGCCCGGGAAGGCCGAGCTCGTCGACATGGCCGCCGCCAAGGCCGCCGCCAAGGCCTCCGACCCCACGCCGGACCCCGGAGGCCTGACCGGGCCGGCTCAGCGGCCGCGCGACATCGTGCTGCAGGGCGTGCCGGACGACAAGCTGCCCAGGGCGTCCACGCCGTCGGACCGGCGGCGCCTCAGCACGCTGCTCACGGCCTCCTCCTCCCTGGACTTACCACCGCCTCCTGGACTCTCACCGGCCTCCTCGACAGTGGAGGCCATGCCGACGGCGGAGGTCGCGGTGTCCGAGGCCGCGCCGACGGCGGCTGACGACGCGGCCCTACTCAAGCCGGCGGTGCCCACGTCCTTGCCATCGGACTCCAAGAAGCCCCGCCGGTCGTCGGCGCTGCCGGCCGGCGCGGGTGGCGGCGGGGACCAGAGCCAGCCCGGCGACCGGCTGCTGGGGGCGCTGGGCATGCCCTTCCTCTTCCCGTCGCTCTCCATGAAGCAGGATCAGGAGGAGCAGCAGGCTCGCCTCGGCGAGGTGGGTCGCGACCGCCAACATGCACCCTACCGGCACTTGTTGCCGGTTTGTTTGCCGAACGCATGTAGAGGCTTCGAATCTGTCTTATGGCCAAAAAAACTGATGTGAGCTGTGTCCCCTAATCAACCGTGATGGCTGAGATCTTTGAGGCATCGGTTCTCAAGGGTAGGGACGGGCGATCGAAACCCCGCGTACTTCATCTTTTTTCGACTGGCTTACCCAGGGGTTAGTGTAAGGTCAATATCGTAGAAGTATCTGTACCAGACCCTCAAGTCCCAGGTTCAACTTCCAACATTTATTATTTTTCACTTCCTGCCCTAGTGTGCATCAAAACCACAGCAATGCGCGGTGACTATCAAGTGCCGTGGTGACTGGAGGTGTAGACGGGTCGGGTTCCCGGTATGAGAATCGGCGGATCGAATCTTATTGCTCCACAGCTATTTTCTCTGACCACTGCTCATTGTCGCCTCAAGAACGCGCTTCAACGGGCGGCAAACATGAGCCGTGGTGGCTGAGAGTGGAGAGGCGTCGACCCCCGACCGTAAGGTCCGGGGTTCGAATCCCACTGCTTCCTATCATTTTTCGAGTGGCTTTCTCCCACTGCGACTCAAGCCCGTCGTCCAACACTCGGCAGACGTGCAAGTCAGGGTGGTGTAGTGGTCTAGGCTCAATCCAGGCCATTACACCCGGGTGTCTAAAAAGCAGTCCGCTTCGGCGGATTGGCCTCGGCACTGGTTCGATCCCCGATCGAGCCAGCCACTCGAAATTGGTCGCGAGTGGGTCCATTCCGATTCGTCGGATGGAGTTGATAAGTCCTTTGAAGCTGGCCCACTGACTGCATGTTCGGGTCTGGGAGCGCCGGACAGCGGGGGTACACTTGGTACCGACCACCCTGCGCAAACAAAAGCTCCCAAAACTACTCTCTCTTTCTTTCTTTCTCTGTCTCTCTATCGTCTCTGCCTTACTCTACTCTGCCCATGTTGGGCCGTGTCGGCGGCTCGGGTCCTACTGGGTCCCCCGGCGTACGATATCGAAGTCGCTGGATCGGATTAACCCCAGTTACCTGATAGCACCGGTTCCCATCCCGAACACCGAAGTAAAGCAGGAGGCCTCCCCATTAAGACTGGGGAGGGGGTGTAGAGTTCCATTTTTTAAATTTATTTTAAGTTAAACGCTAGAATAGGGTCGCAGTTTGTACATTTTGTCCCCGTTTGTGGGTGGGTAGGGCTGCCAGCCAACATGTCCGCCTCTCTCTGTGCGCCCGCCGAGGCCGTGGCTGAGGGCCGAGGGCCCAGGTACGCCTCACAAGAGACTATGAATGAGAGAGATGTGTATTTTGCTGGACTCCGGCCGAGCCGCGCCGAGCCGATGAGCCCTGCAGCCCAGAGCCCGGCCCGGCCGCCGGGGAAGAAGGGGGAGGGGGAGAAGAAAATCAGTCTCAGGAGAGCTTCATCTAGCAGCATCGGGGCAGGGATAAGGCGACGGCGAGGGGCCCCTGACGCCGCGCTACGCAGAGAACAACTCGCACAAACAGGCGGAGGGGGGGGGGGGGAATAAACGGCAGGTTGTCAAAAGCAAAGCTTTGCTCACGCAACCTACCGCCTCTCTCGAAAAAATAAGTAGGCTGCGGCTCCTGTCGTTCGGTTTGCCCACGCAGCCACTCTGTTTGTATGTGTGCGTGTGTGTGTGCTTATGATGAGAGTGAGTGCGGCGTTCTGCGCGTTTGAATCAGTCAGCATGTCGACCCATGTCGGCCAGGTCGGCAGTGGCAACCGACTCACTTTTTCATCAAGGCAGGGCACGGCACGGCATTGCAGAGCACGGCGCCGGAGCGGTCCGTGCGTTCATTATGCATCGCAGGGAAGGGACGAGAGATGGGATAGGCGGGAGAGATGGATACAGAACCCACTCCCACTCGCGAGTCTGTCCCCGTCGTGTGTGTGTGTGTGTGTCTGTCAGGCTGTCAGGCTGCTGTAACTGTGTGTGAGTGAGGCGAAGTGAGGCCGTCCAGCCACGGCTCGTCCAATAGTTGGTGAACTTGGAAACCGCAGCAGTGCCAGGCGCCGCGGTGGGCTCGACCGTACACCGTGGCACTCACAATCAACAACAACAACAACAAACCCACAAAAACGACGTAACCATGCTCTTTAATGACCATGACCGTGGTGACCATCATAAATATGCTAATGACGATGATGGCGCGCCGCGCTAATGACGATGATTGCGGGACGCCAGGTGGGCAATTAGTCTTCTTCTCCTTGAGCAAACCCGACCGCCCCCTCCACTCCGTCTCGCTGACCTACACACCCCTCCCATTACTTCTGCTTACCGTCCCGCTGCCGGCTCCCCCTCCCCCCCTCCGCCTCCCTCACAGTCCCTCACGGTGGAGTGCACTCCACAACGGGGAAGGGGGGCGAGGGAGAAAAAGAAACCCATCCCCTCGGTTCCCTTCGGCGTAATAACCTCTGTCGCCAAACACGCCTCTCGGAGGCTCCGTGTGCCTACGCGGCAAGCCCAGGGAAGGGCGCAGGGCTCTGAGCCAGCCCTCGTCGCGGCCCCGATCCTCGACCAGCCCCCTCCCTTGCTGCCCGCCGGCCCCACGTCTGTCTGACAATGTGCAACCCCATGAAGAGACCGGGGGATGATGAATAAGTAAGCAGCAGCGCCCCGGTCCGGCCCGCTGCAGCTAGCCGCCGGCCGAGGCCCAGCGACCTGCTGCAATAACTGGAATTGTGTTCCCGGCCTCCTTTCTCTTCGTCTAATTCCATTTTGCTGCTCCGGCAAGTGCTGCCTTTTGCCACCCCGTGGCGTCGCCACTCCTCTCGGCGGCAACGGCCTCAGCGATTATTACTTTTTCGCGTGGCGTGGCAGAAGAGGCTGCTGGTCGCTGGCCGAGGCCGGGAGGCAAATTACGCGCTCCGAGGCCGTGAAGGCAGCTTGGGTGTGCAGTTTGTGATGCCTCGGCCCCGGCGGTGGGAGAGGGGGCTGTCACACTGTGCGCCGGCCGCCCCGGCTCTGCGTGCGGCAGGCAACGCGCACGGCCCGGGAGAGATCGGAAATCGAGTTCCTGCATGAGTCACTCCAACGCTGCGCTGCCTCTCCGGTTCCGAGATGCATCGGGATCCCCTCGCTGCCGTGGCGGCCGGCAGCGGTGCACGGCGAGCGCCTGCGATGGAGCGGTAGGCAGCCCGGGCGCCTCGCCGGGGTCCGCGTTGCCTACCTCGCTCGGCGCTCGGGTTCGATCCCTGGCGTCTCTATCTTTTTTTTTTTCTCCGCGCTGAATGCCATCACCATCGTGCTCCGGCGCTGAATTATTCTCCGATGTTAAACAATGCAGAGTTGTTTTCGGACGAGACGCGGCCGGCGGTCCGGCGCCTCGGCGCGAGGCAACTGAATCATGCAGAAACTTGACGTTGACTTCGACTCCAGTTGGGGCTCCCCAAACCGCACGGGAAAAGACATTAAGAAAAAAGACAAAAGAAGGTCGGACAAAATTTTCAGCCGACACACGGGCAGGTAAAATTAGGCCAGGTCGGACCCATTGAAACTAGGTGGAGATTTTGCAGTGCCTCCGGCCGGCCCGGCACCCACCTTCCCGTTCGACAAAAACAAGACTGACAATTTGGTGGGAGAATTATCGCAGCCACGCGGAGCTCCGCTAGCGGCCGCGGCACGGTGCTCTAAGTAGATTTGCCGTAATTCGGTTGCCGCATCCTGAGCGGGGCGGGGCGGGGCGGGGCGGGGCGGGGCGTGGTGCGGTATAACTCACTGTGTTCATTAGCCAGAACGAACCGCAAAGTCGATGTGCGTCCAGGCTGATTCAGAACGGTGCTTTCGTCGCCCCCTCTCTCTCTCTCTCTCTCTCTCTCTCTCTCTCTCTCTCTCTCTCTCTCTCTCTCTCTCTCTCTCTCTCTCTCTCTCTCTCTCTCTCTCTCTCTCTCGCAGGGAGCGCCTCGTGAGTGCGAGAGAGACGGGGGACGATGTGCCGTGCGTGGGTGTGGGTATTCGCGGTATTCGGAGCCAACCCTCTCATTCCTGGAAGGTCCAGAGTCCAAACGGGTGGGATGAGCAGGTTCGCGCTCTGTATCACATGACTGCACCCGGTCCTGGGTTCGATTCCTGGCGCCCCCCTCCCCCCCATATTCATATTTCCGTTTTGTTTTGTTTGCCTTCCTTCTCTCCCCTAAACCAAACAAGCAAACAACAACAACAACCCCCGTCCGCACGTCCGCGGGGTCCGCTTCATGACTGATCGCTGTGGGATTGGACTGTGAAAATAGCAGAAAATAGTAGAAAATGGCGGAAACGGGGAAGGCCGTGGCTTTGCGCCTGTAGAATAAAAGTGTGGCGCCTGAGCGATGCGCTGCCAACGCACCGCCGCCAACCTGCAATGCCCCCCTTACCTGCGTCCGTTTGGACCCTCCTCCCCCTCCACTGTTCTCGCTGCGTGGGCGGCACTGTCGCTCAGCCGAAGAATGAGTCCCCCCCTCCCCACCACCCCCGCGACAAGTTTTGTTTATATTTCGGCACTGTTGGAGTTGTTAGTAACAAAAAAAAAAAAAAAAGTTGGTTGGTGGGGGGGGGGGGCGGTGTAGTGTCTGGTGGGAGTCGCTGCCCTGGTCGCCCCTTGGCCGACTGGTATTGTCTCGTCCTCCCGTGGGAGCTGGTCGCCTGGAACAGGGAGGATGAGAACCCAAAGAAACAAAAAAAAATGAAGACGAAGAAAAAAGGGTTGTCGAGGAAGCGAATGAACGAAATAAAGAAGAAAGGGGATTAATTCCTTCTTGAAGAAGTTGGAGGCGGAGTTTCCGCGCCACATGCTGGCCATAGGCAGGCCGGCTGCACCTTCAGAGACCGGCCCGACGAACGAGCCACCCCGCCTACCTGGCCGTAATCTTTTCCTCTCCTTTTTTAAATGAAAAAGAAGTGCGTTTGTTCTTTTTTCCCCCACCCTTTCATCTTATTTTTCGCCGGAACCGCCGAGTAGCTGGCATGCAGCGAGTTCGAGCAAAGCCGGGAGCTGAGCGGGTTGCCTGTGTGCCGCCGCCAGCCCGCCACGCTGCGGGCTGCTTGCTGCTGCTGCCGCTGCTCTGCTGCTTGCTTTTCAGCTTTTCAATATTCATTACGTTTTCCCACGTGTGTTGCATTTGTCCGAGCGCGCGTTCTCGTGGCCGTGAGCGTGAGAGTGAGTGAGTGAGTGAGTGAGTGAGTGAGTGAGTGAGTGAGTGAGTGAGTGAGTGAGTGAGTGAGTGAGTGAGTGAGTGAGTGAGTGAGTGAGTGAGTGAGTGAGTGAGTGAGTGAGTGAGTGAGTGAGTGAGAGTGGCAGCCACGACCCGTGAGTGCGGAAGAGACAGCGACGAGGCAACCTTCCAGCCGCTGCTGGCTGCCGCACGCTGCCGCAGTGGCACAGCGGATCAGGCGGCGGGGATCAGGGAGGTGAGGAGGAGCAGGGAGGACATCATCGTGTGGCTGCTCGATACACACGTAACCTCAATCTTTTTGCCATCATCAACCCTGCCGTATCACACACAGACACAGACAGACAGACAGACAGACAGACAGACAGACAGACAGACAGACAGACAGACAGACAGACAGACTCACACACACACACACACACACACACACACACACACACACAAAACACCACATTTTTTCGGCTAGTGACGAAAATAATCTCCCGCGTGCTTTTTGATGTCATATCAGAAAAAGTCGTTGTCGTGCAGATCCTCCAAGGGAGGAGGACGGAGGAAAAAAAAAGATGGGGAAGGATTCGGGGCACTGGGGGAGGAGAAGGGAGGGCGATACAAAGCGATCCCATCCCAGACAGACAGCGCGGCCGGGTCGACTGCTGTCCCCCCCCCTCCCCCCCTCCCCCCTCGTCGTCACGCCGACGGCGCGTGCTGTCACAGTTAGCCCCTCGGAGGCGGCTCGCCGGAGTATCCGGTTTCGGGGGGGGGAGGGGGGAGGTGGGGAATTCCCAGTGCAGGCGCGCGAGCATTCACACGTCACAGGGAATTTTGAAGAAGGGCGGTGGCTGCAGTGGGCGGCCGGGCGTGGGGGTGGGGTGGATCTGGGACATCAGGTGGAAAGACCGCCGACGAACCCGTACGGGAATCAGTCTGGGCTGAGGCTGATGTCCTGCGCACGTGGGGCAGGCGCGCCTTGCGGCGGCAGGCGGGCCGGGGTGGGGCGGGGCGGGGCGGCGTCCTGGAGCATGTCATCAACTCGCGCCATTGAGGCAGGCCGACAGGCAAACATCGCCAGGTGCATTATAGATGTATGTAGCGTAAGATACCCATGGTGCAGCTCGCTCTGTTGCGGTCACCCCGCCCGGCCCCGCCCCGCCCCGCCCCGCCCCTCCGCCTCCAAGCGCGTCATGTCGTAGTTCTTGCCGGCGGCCCGCACCATGGACTGACGCCGCGTCAGTCTGCCGGCATGCGAGACCATAATGCCCGACTGCCAGATAGACGTGTGCACGAAAAAGCTCTCAGTGGCTGCTCCCGCTGCTTCCCGTCGCTCGTCGCGTGGAACGGGAATATGGAACGGTTTTTGCGGTGGGGTGCGCTGGACGCTACGCCGGGTAGAGTGCGGACCGCGTCACACACACACACACACACACACTCACACTTGATCCAGTGGTCTGGCCCTGTCTAGCGGCCACTGCTTGTTGTTCGCAGTACACGCTGGAGCTGAACGCGCAGATCGCCTCGTTCCGCGAGCTGATGGTGTGCATCGGCGGCGCCAAGGACACGCAGCAGCTGCGCGAGGACGTGCGCAAGTGCCGCATGGCCACCATGGAGCTGTGCCGCAGCGCCAAGCCGCTCATCGCCGCCTCCCACAAATGGTAAGCAGACCGCAGACCACCGTGGCCGCGTGCGCTAACGCACCGGGTTCCCGCGCGCAAGTTTCATGGTTCAATTCCACCTAATTTCTCACTCAAAAAAATTAATAAGATTTTTTTTTAAATAGAACAAAAGACCAAAGATGAGGCGCTTTGGGACTGTTTTCGTGAACTTTTGAGGACACTACACTGATAGGGAAACAACTGGCCCAAAATATGTTCACCAAAAATTTAAAATTCAAAAAATTTCGAAAAGTTTGAAAAAATATCAAAAAAATTTGAGAATTTTTCTAAAAGATCTGAATTTATTTTCGAAAAATTTCAAAAAATTCCAAATTTTTTAAAGAATTGGGGAAAAAATTGATTAATATAAACAAATTTTAAAAAAATTATGAAATTTTAAAACGTTTACAAAAATTTTGAGTTGTTTACCCCTCGCTCTACACCCAGCTGAGGGTCTGTTCCTAAACGTGCCGACGCACACGACCAGCGGAATCTCTGTTTAATCACCGTCATGGAGGCTGCCAGGGCTGCCGACGCTAAGTCGGTCCAGACCAGCATTCACCCCCTCCCCTCTCTCGGTCCGCGCGTCTAACTTAGCGCCATGCATGGTTGAGCTCGGACTCCGCTCGGTGCCGTGCCGTGACGCTGGGTAACTCGCCCTGTCTTTCTTGCAGGGCATCCCTGCGTTGCCACTCTAGCGTGCCGGGGCGAGCGGCGTGCAGGACATGTGTTAAGTGAAGTAGCAGCCATTTCGTTTCGTTTACCGCTTCGCGCTTCGCTGTGTGCTTTGTTTGTGCTACACTGCTAGGGGAGGAACGTCTGCCGCGTTTGGGTGTCTCGTCGCGTTGAGTTGGCAGGCTTTCACTCGCAGTGTTGCCACATCGAACAATTTCCGCGACGCATCAGGGTGGAAAGGGTTGCCAACCTCAGCCAATATCTGGACTCTGCTCTCGATGCGTTGCTCTAGTCGGCAGGCTGAGGTTGGCAACCTTTTCCACACCCATGCGTCGTGCGGGAATTTTCGCTCTTTATGTGGCAAGACTGCAACTCCTGAAGTTTAGCGCCTCTAGGTTGGCCAGCCGTGTTCCGGTGTGCGGCCCACTGTGCGCGCCGTGCGTGCTGCGTGCGGACTGCAGACCCCTGACGAGGCACTGAGCGGCCGGTCGGTTGCAGGCAACACCCCAACACCTGGCCGCACACCATGAGCCCGCCGGCCATCTGGTGCGAGTTGATGAAGATGTTCGAGCGGCAGCTCAGCCTGTGCGCCATCCTGGTGCGCGAGTTCCCCGCCGACATGTCCGGCTACGACGGTGCGTACCCACCACCACCCAGAGGCCCAGCGCGCGCACTGAGAGCGCCGTACGGGGTAGGCAACGATACCCCAGTCGCGCGGGCCGATCTGGCGGGCTTGCCTACCCTCCGCTCTGCAGGCGCTCTCCACCACGAGTCTCTGTGTCCGGGTGTATGTGCATTAAAGGGGGCCAAAAATTATTTTTTTTCGTTATCTGCGGACGGCTATGGTGACTCAAGTGTCATTCGGTGAGAATTTTTTTTTTGTATTTTTTTTATTTTGATTAGACCAGTCACCATATTTACCATAGCCGTCCGCAGATTTCGAAAAGAATTTTTTTTTTGCCCCCCTCAAGCATGTGCATGTTTGTGTGTGTGTGTGGCACAGGCGGCGCGCTCTCCAAGCTGCTGGTGCAGAGCCTGCGGCCCGAGTGGAACAAGCAGGAGCTGGCCAGCGTCCGCGTGGACCTGCAGGAGGTGGCGGAGCTGGTGCGCGCCACGGGGGTCGTGACGCCGGACGAGGAGGTGCAGCTCGGTAGGACCAACAACACAGGGTGCTTGGGGTGCTGCCGGCTGGTGCCCGGTGCTGAGGCATGTTGCCGTCCCGCAGAGTCGTCCAACGCGCTGGAGACGCGGGTGCAGCCGCGGCGCTCGGCGCTCAGCTTCATCCTGTGCTGCTCCAGGGACGCGGTGCGCAGCCCGCCGCCCGCACCGGCCGCACTGCCCCCGCCGGCCGCCAACCACAACAACAACAACAATAACAACAACAGCAGCGCCAACAACAACGGCGAGGAGGACACGACGCCGGCCACGCCGGTCGTGGTCGCGGACGTCACGTCCGACCCGCCGCGCGAATACGACCCCGTCACCCCGTGGGACTAGGGTTCTAACACCCATATTTTTCACCCCTTTTTTTCAATAGCAAAAGTGACATCCTTTTTCTTTTCGTGAGAAGAACAAAATTATTTTTATCTAAATTACGCGGGAAACTTTCTGAAACGTCTGGGAGTACGTGATGCCGCTGTGTAGCCACTCGCTTGACCGGCGAGTTGCAACAAGTCCTGCTCCAGACGGCTCGCCCATTTGTCTCCTTCCAGGTCGGAGCGCTGCGAGGCATATCTGAGTTATGGCGCTCGTCTGTTTGCGCGGAAAGACTGGAGGCAGTGAACGGGTTTGGCGTCGCCGCGTGTCGCTTTGTCAGTGCAGCCGGTCCCAGCAGCGGCGCGCCCTCCACTTCCTCTCGCCGTATACTTTTCCTCTTCTTCTTTTTGGCTGCGTAAATAACTTTATGTTCCGCACAAACACGCAACGCACACACGAGGCCGAATCACTCCCATAGCAGTGCCAAGTTGCAGGCAAAGCATGTACGTGCAGTACGAGCAAACAAGACCACTTTTTTTGAACCGGCGGACCCGCCTCGCCCCCCCCTTCCACACACACACACACACACACACACACACACACACACATCAGGGTGTACAGTGTGACTGCCCGACCTTGTAGCGTTTCCCCGGGCTGCACACCCCCATCAAAAGGGCTGCCGTCAGTCTGAAGTCGTACCCAAAATGAAAAAAATGGCGCCACTGCAATTTTGTCGCGACCGGAATAATTAGGTTCCTGATTCTCGCGATACTAAAACTAAAACGCGCCACTTGGCGTCGGCATTTGGCACGCGAGGCCGCCGTTTAAAATGAATGGAAAGAAATGAGTAGTAAGTTTGCCCCGCTTCCTGTCCCGCATCCCCGCCCAGATGTCCCGCGGATAAGCCCTGAATAAATACCGCTCGCGCGTCGCTGCCGCGCAACTTTCCGAAAGAGAACCGCCGCTGAGTAATTAGCCTCCCGAGTCGGCGGCGCTGTTTCGCCGCTTTGACACACCTGGAGACCCGGCGCGTAATGGAACCGAAGTGGTGTAGCACAGCCACCAGGCTGCAGCGCGGCACGCTGCGAAGCACTGAAAAGCACTGCAAAGCCGGGCAGAGCGAGGTTGGCAACAACACTGCCGCGCGCCGCGCGCGCGCCATCGCACCGCTCTTTTACAATGTCACTGCCGGCAACCCTCCCACCTCCACCTCGCTCCACAATTACAGGGCAGGAAACTTGCGAAGCGGCGGCGGGGCAGAGATGGTGGCTCCGAGGGCAACTTTGCTTCGCCCCAAATTATGATTATTCCCACTCGTTTGTTCTGGGTCCGCGCCGCCCGTCGCTCTGCCTCTCTCGCACTCATGGCGCCGACCAAAAATAAACCGCCACATGAGGATTTGAACCCGGCCAATGCGCTTAGAAATCAACGTCTCTGCCCACTCGGCCGCTGGTACTGACCAGTCCAAAGTGCATGCCATGGCTCTCCCCATAGACAGTTGAGCGAGGGTGCCCGACCCACACCAGCAACTTTGAAAATAAGCGCTGAGTCCGCGCGCCCCGGCCGCCCCGCCCGCCAGGTAGGCAGCCCAACCAGCACCGCCGCACCCGCCGCCTCGTCCCCCGGGCCCGGCGGCCCATGCCACTGAGACGTCGCTCCGCCTCGAGCGAGGCGGCGGGCGCGGCGGTGCCGGTTGGGCTGCCTACCTGGCGGGCGGGGCGCCCGGCGTGCCGGACGGGTGCGAGAGACAAAGAGACGAAACGGTTCTCCTGATCGGCAGGCCACCCTGCTCCAGGTGGTCAAGCGGCTTCACAAGAAGGGGTTCGCGCCGCCGGTGCCGAGGGGAGTCGACTGGAAGCCGACTTAGGCATTCACGTATTCACGCGTTTCAGAAAGTTTCTCATCGCATGGAGATGGAGCATCGATGAGTTGGTGGAAGTTAGCGGAAGCGCGGGGACGGTGCTCTGCCGAAAAGATTTCGCTGATTAAGGTGACTGTGTGATATTGTGAGGTGGGGCGTGGGAAAACGGATCTATCCTTCCGGGAAACACTCAAGGATAAAGCAAGTCATTTGTTTTTGTTTTTCTTCGACTCGCAGGCGAGATAGAAGTGCGCTAGAAGCTTGCTGACCAAATAAAAATTATAGTACGTTGTTCACTGTTGAACCTTGTAAATCGTCTTGTATTTCAATGTTTTGTACGAGTCTTCTATACCTTCAGTTACTAAGTACCTTAAATTATGAATATATTGCAAATATTTAGACGTTGTAGGCATTGACGATGAGTGCACTTTGTTAATTCTTTTTTTTACGCCAAGTCCCAAACATTAGGGATAGAAAACCTTCTCGTATTCTTCCTGTGAGTGATGTTGAATATAATTGTCGAGACGGGTGCTTTGATCGCACAAGTGAAGTCTGTGACTGCCGTGACGCACAAACAGTGTAGTACTGAAGAAGGACTCAGCAATATGGTCTAGTTGATAAGAGGCAAGAATGAATTCTGTTATTCTTTATTGTTTAAATCGTAGAAAACCCATGCCCGACAAAAAAAAATTAAATAAGGTAATAACACAAAGACGACCCTGCAGATGTGTGTAGCCCGTTTCTTTTGTTATGCGTTTCGAGTTTCTCGGGGCCCAGTGTGCACCATATCGATTGCGCTCTCTCTCCCCTTCTCTCTCTCTCTCTCTCTCCTTTGCCGTGGGCCTGCCTGCTGCCCGGCCGCCGCCACCTCGTGTGATCGACCCAAGGGCGACGCGGCTGCAGCCCGCGGGGCCCTTAGGGTGGCGCCCTTAGAGGCGGCCCTTGACAGCCCTCAGCCCGACCGTGGTAATTAGGACTGGGAGAGAGAGAGGCAGAGAGAAAGAGAGAGAACAGCCACTTGAGGAATGGTCGATTTTTCATACTCTCATAGATAACAGGTGTTTTCGTGGTTTGGTGGAGGGCGCACAGCAGCGGGTTCGTGTACTGGCTCGATTTTGGGGGTCTAGATCTTGTAAGCGGATACATGTTGTTACAAGCGCCATGTTAAAACTCAGTTTCTTATTTGTTCTCCTTATTGTTCACGGCTTTTCCAAAAAATTTCCTCCATAGGTCTCGAAATTACGAGATGAAAGCCCCTAGAATCTAGGATTTTGGTTAACTTCGCCTTTTGTCTCTATCTAGTTTTAGTTTGACCACATCCTCTCTGTAAATACACGAACCATCATCGACTTTATGGTTCTCCGAGGCCTGGACGGTTTTATATTTGTACCTTCAAGATTTTTTTGATTTTTTTTCGAAAAAGGCCAAAGTTTGTCAATGTTGTCACTCCTTGCAGAGCCGGGCTGGGGGCATTTGGCCACGTCTTGGACCAGTGGCCCCGGGTCCCGCATCTCCACCCACCCAGTCCGGCCCTGACTCCTTGTCTTGTTCGATAGCCTGTTGCACTCTATCGTGATAATGTGATGTAGAATCTTTTCACGTCAAAATTTTCCTAAATAAACACAAATGTCCTTTACCCTGTGGATTTTCATATCGAGCATTAAAATCGTCGTCCTGCCCGATTGACCCCCCCCCATTTTCACACACAGACACACACACACACACACAAACACACAAACACACACACACACACACACACACACACGGTGCGGTGTACTAGATGGACTGTGCGCTACAAGCGGCGACACGCTGACCAAGGAGCCCCGCACCGCACCGTGGCCGCGATGGCCGCGATGGCGAGATAGTCTTCCAGCCCGTGCCGTTGGCGTCGCGTTCGCGTGCTTCGGACGAGCCGATAAGCCGGAGTGATTTTACGTGCCGGCCTTTTGACGACCCAGCTCGTCAGAAAATGGCGGAAATAATCACGATATACACTGTATCGACTGGAGCGCGGCGGCGGCGCGGTGCTGCTGCCAGCTCGGCCGGGCCGCCAGGTGGCTTTCCGTGGGGTAACGACATGTGCCGTGTGGTGCAGGATAGGTAATCGTACTAACCGTTCACTTGTCGCGGGGCCAGAAATAAACACACCGCGGCTCGGCTGGCTGGCTCGGCTCGGCCCGGCTGGCCCGGCTGGCTCGGCTCGGCTCGGCGCCTCCGTGTGGGATGGCCGCGGACTGTGATTCCTCCGGTCTCGTCAGACGCCTCCCGACCGGGACCCACGCAACATGGAGCTGCCCGCCGCCATCCTCAGCGCCGTACTGGTGTCTGCCGCCGTCCTGCTGCCGTCCATCGCGCAAGGTAGGCCGACGCTTTCACGTCCATTTGATGCTTCGGTGCAAGTCCCCTCGGTTTTCCGAGACAACGCCCTGGAATTTTCTTCAGTCCCCAAGGGAACCTTACGCTTGCGGGGGAAACTGTTTGCACCTGGTCCTTTCGAATTTTTCCAAAGACGATCCGATTTTCCATTTTATCAACTGGAAAGAAAAATTACAAAGAACAAAGCTGGCCATTGAATGCCGACGGTTGGAGCGAGTCGGCATTCCTCTGTGGGCGCCTCGCGGAGGGCTTCCGTCCGGACACACTCGACCCCTGGCCGCGGGAACCCGTTCGAGTGGTTGACACGGCCATACCCGGCACGTCCTATTCCGCGGCTCATCCTGCTTGTCGACCGGCCGGCCAGTTCCATTGTGAGCCTGTGATAAGTGTCTGGACTTGGAAGAATCTCCTGGCCGCCGCGCCCGCCGCGCCCGCCGCGCCAGGCCATCCAGCCAGTGGGTTTCCGCGAAACTAGATACCCGGTTCCGCTGACCGAACAGCGTCGCTGGCGTGGCGTGGCGCGGCGCGGCGTGACGCGGCGGTCCGGCAGTGGCGTCACACGCCGCGCCGCGGACGAAACGCGCCTGCAGTTGATACAATGCGAACTGTGGCACTCCATGCGCCAATTAGTCATAGTCGGAAGCAGCGGTCGAGTGGCGTGGCGAGGCGTGGTGGGGCGTCGCACCCCTGCCGTTGCCCTTGCCCTTGCCCTTGCCCTTTAAATAGGAAGAAAAATTTTCAGTAAAAAAAAAATTGGTAAAATTTAAAAAAAAAAAACGCTAACGCTAACGCTAACGTGGAAGCAGATGATACTAATGAGAGGAATGTTTATTTTAATGTATGTTTATTTATTTTCTGGTCACAATATTATGTACATTGATAAGAGATTTTCATAGCTATACAGTAAAAGTAAAGTAATCATCAAAATTAATTATCTAAAAGAATTCATCATTAATTTTTTGGTCAGAATATTATGTACATTGATAAGAGATTTTCACAGCTATACAGTAAATGTAAAGTAACCACGTAAAACGCGCTGCTGGTCCTCTGCAGGCCGGCCGGCGAAAAACTGTGCGCGGAGAAACCCCTGTCCCCCCCTCTCCCCTCTCCCCGCTGCCGTGCTGCATCGGTACGAGTCGAGTAAGCCGTGCGCGTCCTTTCCTAGGCGAGCCGGGCAGAGCCGAGCCGAGTCCTTAGGCCGAGCGGCGAAGCTGGGCTAGGCTGGGCAGGCCGGTAGTCGGTACGAGTCGAGCAGAGGAGTCGAGCCGAGTCCTTGCCAGGCGAGGCGGGCCGAGCCCGAGCCGGGGCTGCAGCGCCGCCGCCGCAGCCGCCGGGCGCACGCGGGGTTTTGGGAGGGGGGGAGGGGGACCGCGCGGGGAACGGGGAGCAGCGGGGAATGTTTACGGCGCAGGCTGCGGCGCGACGACGAGCGAAGCCACCATCTCGCCTCACACAATATGTTTATCAGGATATGCGCTTGGTTTCTAGACTTGAGAGTAAAAGCTAGCTGACACCTTAATGTGTGTCTTAATGTCTACGTTTACTTTAAAGTGTAAAGGTATCATCTGCTAAAAACATTATTTTTTTTTTGGAGGCGGGGGGATGTAAAAATACAAGCGTATTTGCTAAGAGCTGCGGCTGGCCTGCCGGGCGGCGGCAGTGAAGCGAGGCGGCGCACTGTGTTGGCACTGTGTTGGCACTGTGTTGGCACTGTGTTCCCGGCGCGTACGGCGGCACTGAGCCGCTGGTCCGTTTGGCGGCCGCGCCGCTCCGCGAGCTGCCTGCATTCCGGCTCCAAATAAAGTAATCCCGTCCGGCTAATTCGCGGCGCTTCCTGGAGCCGCGCGTTCCCATGGCAACAAACAATGGTCGCGCCGTCGTGTCCGGCCCACTGTGTCCGGCCCACAGTGCCTGGCCGGCCGGCCTCCAAACGAGCGACCGCGAGGAGCATGCCCCCGCATTGTCGACGATGAAAAACGCAGCAAAAGTGCAAGGACGGCCGCCGCCGTGGTTAGGTTAGGTTAGGTGCAGTCGTCGCGATGTCCCACTCGGTCCCACTTCCCGCTCCGGGGCCGCTCCGGGGCCCGCTCCGACAGCCGCGCCATGACGTCATCGTTACCTTCGGGATCCCCGCGTCGCATCCCGGTTCCGGCGGTTCTGGTTCTGCCGCCGGATTTTCAACCGTCGTGCAAAACGCCGCCGCTGCAGTGGGCCGGCGGGCAGAGGGGAGTCGCTTCGTCGCTCTGTCTCCCTCGCACCCCTGCGAGACGCCCTGCGAGTGCGACAGACACAGAACTTCTTGGAGTTGGCGTCGTGGCCTCTGGAATCCCGGCGCCTCAAACCGGACCCTGTTTACGCGCGGAGTCATCGCCCTGCTGTCCCTGCTGCAGCGGGCGGCGCCGCGCAGGCAGGCAACGCGGATGCAGGCGTGTCTCCCGGTTGCCTGCCCTGCGGGCGTCGTGCTGCTGCCTGCCAGCCCCGCCGGCCCCGCCGGCCCCGCCGCGCGGAACGCCTTGGCTGCTGCCAGCCCCGACGGGGCGGCCTATTTGCACAGTGGCGTGTGAATAATCGAAAGGCCGCGCGGAGTTAGTTTCCCATTTTCTATTCGGCCAGGTAATTATTCCCAGGCTCCGGGGAAGGGGAGGGGGGGCGCTGGCGTCACGGGGCGTGTCACCGCGGGCGTGCTTTGGTGCGACGCCGCCGCCGCGGATTTCGTTAGAGAACTCGCGGCAAAGAAACGGAGCAGAATCAGAGTTCCGCATCGCGTCCTCGGGCTGACTTGCCCCTTCCCCATCGTGGTCCTGGTCGCCGTCTCGCACCACCGCCGCACCCTCCACGAATGACTTTGATGGCGAATTTCCTGCCCGGCTGGCGGAGAGGGATGGGGGGAGAGGGTTGAAGCAGCACCTTCCGTTTTCTGCTTAAGTACATTGAATCCGCCCCAGCGCAGCGGCGCAGCGGCGCAGCGGCCGGGGGCGGCCGGGGGCGGCCGGGGCGGTGCACGCCGGCGAAAATTGAAAAAAAAAATTCCAGGTGCCCATTGAAAAACAAATACCCGGTGCAAATTGAAAAAAAAAATATAAAAAAATAATAATACCAGGCGCTAACTGAATGATGTGTCCACCTACCAGGCCAGCAGCAGTACGCGCCCCCCGTGAGCGAGATCTGCCTGGGCTGCATCTGCGAGGCCGTGTCCAACTGCAACCAGTCCCTGAGCTGCACGGGCGACGTCTGCGGCGTGTTCAGGATCACCTGGCCCTACTGGGCGGACGCCGGCAAGCCCACGCTGGCCCAGGACAGGCCCGAGGACGAGGGCGGTAAGTAGTGACGCCTTTAAAAAAAAAAAAAAAAAAAAAAAAAAAAAACATTTTTGCTCTTTTTTTGGCAGTGTGTGAGCTTCTATCGTGTGATTAGAGAAAGGGCGGAGGGCAGACTGCCATTACGTCCACCAGGGTTGCTGAGCCAAGAGCAATTTGACGGCCAGCGGAAACGCGGCCTTTTCTTTGCGAGTATCCCCGCTTGTTCTGTCTTTACCAGTCAAGTTGTGTGTGTGTGTGTGTGTGTTCGCAGCGTACGCGCGCTGTGCCAACGAGCCCTACTGCGCGGCCCGCGCCGTCCAGGGCTACATGGCCAAATACGCCCAGGTGAGTTTGCCTCCAAGTTGCGATGTCTGTCCGACTTGCCGGCGGTCGTGTTGCACAGCATTCGGCATGACGAGGAGCAGCACCCCGACCAAGCACCCATTTAAAAGCAGAGTCGAGGGGGGTGGGGGGTGTCCGTGCAGGCTCGCGTGAGGCGAGGGTCTGGAGGCTCCTCTTGTCGGGCAGGACACTGCTCCACGCTCCAGAGGACTCGTCTCTGTCCCACCATGCCGTCCGGGGCGGCCTGACCTTTGAAGGCCACTCCACTCGGCCTGGAGCACGTCATCGAGTCCGGCCGTCCCGTCCACTCCAGTGGTGCAGACGAACCCTTCCCGAGACTGATTGTGTGTGGCGCCTTGCCGTTCCAGGACTGCAACGGTGACGGCACGGTGGACTGCTACGACTACGCCGCGCTGCACCGACTGGGCGGCTACGGCTGCCGCGCCAACCTGGACCAGGCGTTCCGCGACAAGTTCCACAACTGCATGGTGCAGGTGTCTAAGCTCAACGGCGGCCAGGTCAACTAGGGTCAAGTGCCCGTCGCGCCGTCCGCGCCGCCAGCGGGGGGACTCGAACGTCGGCGCGCTTTATTTATTGAGGAAAAAACAACAGGCAGACTGCGTCTGTCGGACATGGACTGCAGATAAAACGTCAAAAGGTAATTCGTCAAAAGGCCGAGTGCTGGCCTCGCGAACTAGAGGAAGACCATTGTACACTGCAGCAGACCAGAGGAAGGAATGACTTTGCTTTATGAAACTGCCCAACAAGACAGCAACCATCGAACTTTTTCTACGACTTCTGTACTGAAATAAATCAATCCAAAAACAATATTTTTATATTTTTTATAAATCCATTTGTCTATTTGTTTTGTGTTATGTTTTTTTTTAATTTTAAACCACACTATTCTTTTTTTTTGGCTCACGGCTCACGACTCTCGTCCTTGAAACTCACATCGCAACGAACGAACCCATTACCCGGCTCGTTGGTGCTCCAAGGGCTCCTTGGGGCTCCGCGGGGGTCTCTTTGGGGCTCCTTATGGGACTCCCCGGGGCCCCCTCGGGGCGGCTCACCCGGCCAAGAAGGACCTGTTCTCGGCCACGCTTCGCAAAACAAACTGCACACGCACACGCCTGCAGACAGCCAGACCCACGCACACCTACACACACGCGCGCGCGCGCCGCGCGCACACACACACACGTGTGAACAGACTGCCTGCTGGGGCCCAAGGCAGTGCCCCGCCCCGTCCAGCCACGATGAATCCCCTATAAAGCCTATAACGTGATGCGCTGCTTCGACTGGGGCCATTTGCAGTATATTACACCCCCCTCTCCCCTTCCCCCTCCCCTCCGCCTTATTTCTGGCGACAAGAAGTCAGCGACACAGCAGTGGGCCGCGCCGCCGCCATCACATATATATTTATACTGCCATAGATTAGTCTTTAAAAAAGTTGCAATTTGCATAAGCATAAATAAAAGGAGACGCGCGTCGCTTGCTTTGCCTCGTGGCTTTGACGGCCTTGACGGTGTGACCCTAGCGAAGTGCCTCCGCCAAGCATACCGCACGTGTCTCCGTAGCCACCTGGTCGTAGGAAGTTCTTTTCTGACACATAAGTTCTACGTTCAAATCTCCCAAATACATTTTTTTTTTTAAATTTTTTTTTTTTTTTTTTTTTTGATTAGAGGGTAGTGCGGTCACAAAGTCACAGGCCCATTTGCTTTGGGCGGATTCCCAGTCGTGCCCCGCAGAGAGTCTAGCACGACTCCAGGGGGACAATCAGCGTTCAACGCTCCAGTTGTTGCTGTTGTTGTTGTTGCTGGCCTGTAAAGCGCACACCTTGCCGCCGCGAGCCACGGGGCCACGCCCTCCCTGCGTCGCGGTCACACCTCCCTGGCTGGCAGTCTGCCTTCTAATAGCGCACGCCACACGAGCCCGCCCCGCCCCGCCCCGCCCCGCCCCGCCCCGCCCCGCCCCGCACCGCCCCGCCCCGCACCGCCCCGCCCTCGCTGGAGCGGTGACAGGCGTCCGGCCTGTCCGGGCGGACGACGCGAGAGTGACGTCACGCCGGCCGCTGGGCTTCCCATTGGTGTGCCGCGCCGCGCCAGCTTGCCGGCCGAGGCATTGAAGCATCTCTCTCTCTATCTCTCTCCGTGTGACGTCACTGCTCGTGTCTTCCAGCGGCAGTTCCAGCCGCGGCTCGTCTATTATCCAGGCCGTTGACATTTCCGAAAACGGATCTAAGGCTCCCGGTGTGGGGGGCGTCTATGTCTGTCTCTATTTGTCTGCGTGTGCGTGTGTGAGGCACGCGGCGAGGCACTCCCACAGCCCCCCTCGCCTGGATCGCCGTCTCGGCCGCGCGTGTCCTAAAACGGTGTCGCTCCGCCAAGGAATAAGGCTCCGAGTGGCGGACTCGGGCCGGCGGGCTGCACTCTGCGAATTGCGTGGGACGACGACGCACGGCGAGGCGAGCAAGGCCAAGGCCAGGACCACGGCCAGGACCACGGCCAGGAGGACCAAGATCAAGGGCTGCGGCCGCGGGGGTGCGGAGCGGTGATCCGCTGTTCAGTTCGACGCGGACCACACCGCTCCGCAGCACAACAACAGCTGCTGCAGCGCGCGGGGCCAGCACAGCAGCGACTCGACGTGCTCGAGGTCAAAGTCGCGGAGTGTCGCCGCCCGCCGGTCACCCCGCCCCCGCGCCCCGCCGCGCCCCGCCCGCCTCCAGGTCCGGGCTAGCCGCGGCGGGGGCGGGGGCGGGGGCGGGGCGGGGCGGCATGTCGATGAGCCTCTTCTCTTTATCTCCGTGTTTGCGAGTGGACCGGCCCGACGGCACCCGACCGCCCGTCGCGTCGCGTCGCGGCCGCCGACCGCCGCACCGCGCCACGCACTCGACGCGCTGCTGGTCGCCGTCCTCCCCGCCGCGCCGATGAGCCGCAGCCGCCCCAGCGGCCCCAGCCCCGGCCCGGAGTCCCCGGACGAGGCCGAGCACGCCGACAAGACGCGCCAGCAGCCAGCAGCCAGTCGCCACCGCTGAGACGCGAGACCGGCAACATGGCGAGGGCGGCCCTAACCTTGCCGCTGCTGCTCTGCTTCTCCGCCGTGGCGTACGGTACGTTGTTGTTATTGTTGCTTCTTCTTCTTCTTCTCGATACCTCACTGCTGGTCGTTGTCCGGCACGGAACACCGTCATTCGATGACGAAGTTTCAAAAAAAGACACTTCTTTTTTCCCCTCGCGCTTTCTTGTAGCTTTTGTTTTTGTTTTTCGGTCGTTGTTCATTTGTCATCGCACTTTGTCTTCATGGACAGTTATCGACGTCGAGCGGTAATGGCGTGGCGATAGTGCGCTTAATTGTCGGCCAAGCGACGCGACATGAGCGCTTTCTGTTTTTATTTACTTGTATTTGTTTTGGATTTTTTGTTGTTGTTTTTATTTTACTCCACGCCCGGTAATGACAGGGTTGCATGCCCATTCAATTAATTCGGACGAAGCAGTCAGTTTTTCGGAATAACGCTCGCGCAATTGTGACTGCTGTTAAGGCTCCGGTTTATGGGTAGATGTGTAGCCGCGTGGGTTAGAGATGATGGTGACTAACGCTGGAAGCTACGGGTTCAAATCCTCACTTATTCACTTTGTTTTTTAAGCGCTTTCTGAGAACATGAAACCGGAATTCGATGATGGCCGTGCCGTCAGGCCTCCCTCGCGGCCCGGCTTCCCATTAATCGTTAAAAGTTTCAAAACTTTGGGTTCCGCCAACCGCGTGTCAAAAGGGTGGCCTAGTCGGCAGGCGCACTGCCAGCTCTGCCTGCCTGGCGACTGGGGGGGGGGGGGGGCTGCGGGTCGCAACGCCTCATCTGGGATTGCGCCGGCCTGGTCCTGGTCAGGGTAGCCCCCCCCCCCTCCCTGCCTTTTGGCCGGCCAGGGACGCTGCAAGGAAGGGCTGTTTCCAATCTAGGGAAGTACGAGCGAGCAGGGCCCGCCGCGGCCGGCCAAGAGGGCCTCAACGGACTCGGTGCGGACGGCGTGCACGCGCCGCCGACCAGCACTCGTCGTTCATGATGAGGGACGGTCCCACTGAGAGAGTCTCCCTCACTACAGAGACAGACCACGAGCAGACGCGGTCAAAAATGTGTCCGTCAGCTGGTCAGTGAAATGACCTCCGAGTGCGAGGCCGCGGTGCACGCTCCGCCTGAAAGAAAGCCCCGGCAAGCTCCCTTCACACGCGAGGCAAGGGAGGCAAAGCCCCCGCGCCACTACTCCCTCTCCCATTATCCTGATTTAATTATTCGTCTCGGCCGGAGCCTTGCCGCCGCACAGTGGGCCGGCTCGGACGCGGCCGGGGTGGCCTGGCACAGGTTATCAGATCGGTGACACTGTGTGTGTGTGTGTGTGTGTGTGTGTGTGCAGGCGTGTTCGTGTCCAACCTGAACGCGGCGTGCCTCCGCTGCCTGTGCTTCGCCATCACGGGCTGCAACGCCACGCTGGCCTGCTCCAAGGGCTACTGCGGGCCCTTCTACATCTCCAGGGTGTACTGGGCCGACGCGGGCAAGCCCGTGTTCCCCGAGGACGACCCCGAGCGCGCGGGCGGTAAGCTGTGCGGGCCGTGCCGGCCTGGCCGTCCCTCCCGCTCGGCCAATTGATCCCTCGTGATCGCTCCGCAGCGCGCTGAGGTGTGAGACTTTGTTGCAGCCTACCAGGACTGCGCCAAGGAGTACACCTGCGCCGCCTCCATCGTCACCAACTACATGGCGCGCTTCGGCCGGGTGAGTTGTCCCCCGGGCTCGCAATGAAAGCGCTTGACGAGGCTCCCAGGCTCACGGTGTGAATAACGGAACGCCCTTCCCGCGCAGGACTGCAACCGGGACGGCGTCACCAACTGCGACGACTACGCCATGATCCACTACAACGGCGGATTTTCCTGCGAGACTTCGCTCGAGGGCACCAACTTTTCGGCCAAGTACGAAGTGTGTCGCCCGGGCACGCTGTCGGGTGAGTGGAGTAAAGGCCCTTTGCCCTTTGAATAATGGAGCTGCATCTGGTCGCTTTGACAGGGTTCGGGAGGAAGGGCAGGTGGGAAGGGCGAGGGGGTGGGGGGCAGGGTCAGGGCGGGAGGCTGGGCCTGGCCGTTCCTCGCCGGCCCAGGGCGCATTTCCATCAAATGAAAGCCCCGTCGACTTGATGGGCTCGATTTTGCCGGTATTTATGTCAATTCTCGCCCCGTGAAAACGGTCTGGAGGGTCCGTGAGCGCGCAGAGAGGCCCCGCGCCGTGGATGATATTAAAAATGCACCGCCGCACGCGCTACGCCGCTGCCTGCTGGTCCCAATGAAGCCAGCACACACACACTCACACATGTTGCGCGCCATTGTTGCAATACCCAGTTGTTTTGTTTCTGCTTTTCCAGACGTATGAGGAGGCCATGCTGGCAGTCGGCGCCACCGACATTGTGCGGCGAAGCTGCGAGCCGCGGAGAGAGAGAGAGAGAGAGAGAGAGAGAGAGAGAGAGAGAGAGAGAGAGAGAGAGAGAGAGAGAGAGAGAGAGAGAGAGAGAGAGAGAGAGAGAGAGAGAGAGAGAGAGAGAGAGAGAGAGAGAGAAGGCTGCGTATGAATCGCGATGACAGCTCCACGGCGCCACGCCCCCGCCATTGTTTCCGAAAAAGACCGTCGCAGGCGTCCCGATGATGATACTGATCATGGCCACCGACGAAGACCATCATGACCACCATGACCACACGGCCACTCAGTCGCCGTGGTCACACGCGGACGGAGTCGCGAGCAAGTCGCGGCCGCTCCATTCTTCCTCATGTGCAAAAGCCCCTCTCCTTCCCCTCCCCCCCTCCTCGGTGGATGCCATGAATGTTCAATGAAGCCTCGCCCAGCTCAATATTAGCCGCCCTTTGTTCAGGTTTGTGTGCAGCGCGCGGAGTGAAACCAAAGTATTGTCTCCTCGCGTGTTTTCAAACCGTGTTTTTGTTTTCTTTCTTTGCTTAGTCTCAATAATTAAACTGTTTTTTTTTCTTCTTCTTAAAATGTTTATTACAAATTGATGTACAAAAATAAACTTATAAATATCGAAGGATGTTGTTGTTGTTGATGATGATGTGATGATGATTTCTTCGCAGTGTGCTCTTAAAAAGGCGCGGCGCGACGCCTTAACCGGCGGCCAGTCAGGGAGTCCCGCTCCGGACATCCGCTCTCGTGACTTGATCTGGCCCAGCCGGACAAAACCACCATGACATACAACACGTGCGGGACACACGCACACCCTCTATGTCAGTCGTAGAACTAAAGACAAATCGTGATAAATGACACCAAGTGAGAAAGAGATGGATGGAGATGAATTGCTCATGGTTTCGGGCAGGTAAATAGAAAATCACAATCTCATTGATGCAATGAGGACTAGGGCATGTACCCACCCGGGTTGGTGCGACCAATGCTACGTGCGGCGGTACTCCACGCGGGCAGCCTGGCCGGCCTGTAGGCGAGGAGTATCGCCAGCACAAATAATGAGTACCACTTTTAATCCATGCGGTGCCGGCTCCTGATTCTCACACGCGTTCACACACCACAGTCACACACGAACACTCACTCACACACACATGCACGCTCGCCGAGTTCCCCCGAGCACTCTCTCACGCTCCGGCCGTGGGTTTGTATTCACGGCTTTTAGAACACGTTTACAGCCCGAGAGTGACGTCACCACATTTGCACAGCAAGCTTATATCTTTGAAGTCGCGCGCTCTGCTCTTTGGAAATAAAAACACGCGCAAGGCAGTTCTACTGAGGAGGCGCGGGGCTGGCGGTGCTGGAGCTGTGGTTCTCGCTGCCCTCCGCCTCCGGGTCCAGGATCTTGACGCTGCGGACCCTGGCCGAGGTGGAGACGGGCGCCAGGGTGGTGGCCGCCGTCAGCTGGCGTTCCTGCCGGAGCTCTTGCCGCTCCTGGCGGTAGTCTTGCAGGCGCTGCTGCTGCTGCTGCTCGTAGAGCTGCGCCTGCTGGTGCGCCTGGAATGCCTGCAGCTGCTGCACAGAGGGGGTGGGGGCGGCCCCCGAGGCCAGCCGCCCCCTGGGCGGCAGCACGCGCACTGCCTGCAGCCCCTGGAGACTCGGCGGGCCCTGCAAGAACGCCAACATGAAATAATGAGCAGCGTCACTTACTGCAATATGTATGGCCGCGAAGAGGAACGGCAGCGTGACCGGGTTGCGCACTGACCTGCTCCTGCGCGCCCTGCGGACCCTGCGGGCCCTGCGCGCCCTGCGCCCTGAGCAGCATCCGCAGCAGCAGCTCCTGCCGCGCGTCGTACTGGGCGTCGGGCTGGTCGGCGCCGCTGCGCCGCGGGGCGGGCTGCCGCTGCGGCACGAACAGGGGCTGCTGCTGGTACGGGTACGGCTGCGGGTAGGGCTGCTGGTAAGGGTCGTACGGGTAGCCGCGGGGGTGGTAGGGCTGCTGGTACGGGTCGTACGGGTAGCCGCGCGGCTGGTACGGCATCATGGGGTAGGGCCGCATGAGGTAGGGGTCGTAGCCGTAGGGGTCCTCGTCGTAGTAGGGCTGGCGGTAGGGCGGGCGGTAGGGCGCGTAGGGCGGGCGGTAGGGCCGCAGCCGGATGCCCCTGGAGACGAGGAACTGCTCCAGCGCCATGGCCACGGCGGGCTCCAGCTGCAGCGGCGGCAGCGGCGCGGCGGTGGGCGTCGCGGCGCGCGTCGCCTGGTCCACGGCCGGCGCTACCGGCTGCTGCGCCGCCGGGTTGTAGTAGTCGTCGACGTAGTCCTGCTGCAACAAGACGCCGTTTTAATGAGAAGGCTACAATCCGGCTGGGTTATGAACCAGGCCCTGCTGCAAGGTCGGGGCATTCGCTGTTAATGAAAAGAAAATGAAGGGGCAAGCCGGCACTAGGGAACAACCATGCGAGGTCGTGAATAGCAGACTCGGGTTTCGGTTTCGCCCTGGCCGGGCATCCTGCCCCGCTGTGGCTTTTAACGAGCAGTAAAGCCAAGCAGGATGGTCCGCGAGGTTTGGACTATTTTACGATCCCCCCGCCGCGCCCCTAGCACAATCAGACCGCTCCACGACAGACTCGTTTATGTGTGGGCGGCCGCGAGGTGGAAAAGGAGGGAGGGGCAACATTCATCCTTAGGCACACACAAGGCTATACTCGACAGGCACCTGTCTGCATAACCTGCGCGACGAAAAATGAGTCCGGGCATTTCGAGCCGCATTTTAAAACACCCCGCCGCCGTCGGCCTCGTCACCGTCTCCCGTTCTCCCGCCTTTTTATTTTCTCTGTCTGTCTATCTCTCTTCCTCTCCGTCTCCCTCCCTCCCCCACTTCTTCAACCTCTCATTTCGACACTAATTACGCTCGCGCGACTCGGAGTAAAATCCTCCGGCCGGCTGCCTTTAGTCCACTACTGGCATTGACTTTTAAATTAACCAAACTCAGCCTGCGACGCCGGGCGGGGCGTCGCGTTGCACAGTGGTCCAAAAGACCAAGCGCAGGCGGCCAAAACTCTACACGCGCTTTCAGTTCCACAGTCGCTAATCAGGACTCGAACCCAACGTGTGACCCCATCGATGGATTCCTCGTTCGGAGAGCAATCCATTGATGGGGTCACACGTTCGATTCGAGTCCCATTTAGCGACTATGCAGCGCTCGAAACGCGTGCGGGATCTTGACCGCCTCCACCGGTCCTCTGGCCCACTGAGCGTCGGCAGGCCGTCGGTGCTGCCGCCTCCCCGCGCGCTATGCCCGCTATGCTAATTGCCGCCCTGGTTCCCGGCGACGTGAATGGCCACTATGTGCACCGAGTCGCCGCGGAGTCGTGGAGTCACCACGCGGTCCGGCGTCAGCCTGGCGGTGACGTCACCTCACGTCTGTGCGACCGCCTGTCCGGCCCAGCTCCAGGGAGGCTGGTGGCGTTCTTGGCGGAGGTCACGGGATCACCAAACAATGGGCTTGCGGTGCGGTGGCGGGGCGGGGCGTGGGAGAAATCAACTGGGCGCGGGAAAGACCACCGCGGGGCTGCGCGGCGGCTCCGCGTTGAGGACAACGAGAGCCCGGGCCAGGCCACGCCAGGCCACGCCAGGCCACGCCAGGTCAATCCGGCCGGGGACGAAATCCCTCCAAAATGACGGTCGGTAAACCCGCAAGAGAGCCGCTGCGGACTGCGGGCACTGCAGTGCCGCAGGAAAACAAAAACACTCTTCGTTTTCCCTGTTCAACTTGAGAGGTGGCTTTGGAATCCCCGTTTTGAGCAGCTGATACCTTCATTTTGAAACATGCCACCTAAGACTTATTAATTCAGGTTTCAGCTTACTTTTGCTGGAGCCCAGAGACCAAGCGCGTATACTAATAATAATAATAATGGGATACATAGGATAGGAAGACAATAGCATAAATAATGTGTCAGCCAACTCTCAGGCTGCGACGCGCCTTGCAGTGAGTAAAAAGAATATCCGTGAGGGGATGCTACTCCGCTCCGCTCGCCTGCTGCCTGCCCGGCCACTGGGCCCAGCCCTTGCCGCTTGCCTTGCCCGAGCGCCCGACCACCGAAGGCACAAGCCGCGACACGCACGATTCGGCAACGCCGCACTTCCCCCTTCCCCACCCCTAAGCGTCTGGTACTGTTGGCGTGGAGTGGTGGAGTGGGGGCTGCGCGCGCCAAGCCGGGGCTGCCAGCCAGGCAAGCTGGCAGGCAGGCAGGCCAGGCGAGCTGGGACGGGCCGCTGGGCCGCGCACGATTTGGCAACGCCGCGCCGCTCCCCTCCACCGCGGCTGGTATTGTTGCCGGGTAAGAGGGGGGGGGGGGGTAGCGGCGCAGCCGAGGCGGCTCTAGACGGCCGGGCGGCCGAGGCGGACGAGACGAGTACAGTAGACCGCAGGGGTGGAAGTGGCCGGCCGAGCCGCTCTGCGTCCACCGGTACAGTTTAAATCGGAAAACGCGCGGGACAGGTGAGGCAGTGAACACAGAATAAGCATCAACGCCACGACTTTGTTTCATGGCTTGCTGCCTCAAACTTACTTACCAATTCGTCCCCGCCTCTGCAGCAGCCCCGGGTTCGAAACCCGGTCGCGTCTTTCTCTTTTCCTGCGTCCGGCAGCAAACTCATTCCGAGGATTCGTATTTCGTCGCTCTGTCTCTCTCGCACCCGTGAGTGAGAGAGAGAGAGAGAGAGAGAGAGAGAGAGAGAGAGAGAGAGAGAGAGAGAGAGAGAGAGAGAGAGAGAGAGAGAGAGAGAGAGAGAGAGAGAGAGAGAGACAGACAGACAGACCCCACTCCACTGCCCCAGTCCGGCGGTGCGGCCCGACAAGCTATCCGCTATCCGCGCATCGAGATTGCCATTTTGTTGAAATTGGAACACGACGCGATAAAGCCCGCAGCCAATATAGCCGGCCGGGTACAGTCCCCTGTGTACAGTCCCTGCAGGCACCAGGCATCTCAAGCCCCAGCCTGGTACCATCCGGTCCAAGTTCAAGGTTCAACGCCGGGCTGGAGCAACATGCCCTCGTTTTTGCGCGCCCTTTTTCCGCTGCCATGCGAATACGACCCTCATCCCGGGACACCTCGTCATCCAGACGGCCCCCCTGACCTCCCTGAAAAGCGCGAGTGCCTAACGCAATGCTCCTCATCGCTGTCTCTCTCGCACTCGCACGGGCCGGGGCGAGAGAGACGGCGCGATGCCGCGCACGCGCAACACAGTGGGCCATTATAGTCCCCGAAGTTAGGCCAAACGATTCGCATGTATTGTTTGGCAGTCGCGGGCGACAGTGGCGGGGCGGCCTGGCGGGAACGGACAATGCCGCGTCCCGCCGCCTTTCCCTGGCCTTCCCCTTCCCCGGCCGTGCGGTCCACATTATACATATGCAGCCCGATTGGAGGCTTTGTACCTGCAGCTGCACCGGCAGGCAGGGAGGGCCGGAGTCGGCACATCGATTACACAGTGTGCCGGTCGGGCTGCCAGGGCTCGGCCAGCCTCGGACCACCGGCGCGATTCTCCGGAAATTAATTTATGCTACGATGAGGGGCTGTGGACCGGAAGTGCAGCTAATCGTTTCATGTCGGATGAGTGGGCACTATCCATTCTCGCGGGGGTTGCTGCAAGGAAGTGCCGCAGACTGATATAAAGAAAGTTAGAGAGAGAGAGAGAGAGAGAGAGAGAGAGAGAGAGAGAGAGAGAGAGAGAGAGAGAGAGAGAGAGAGAGAGAGAGAGACGCAGCCACCCCTCAGGGCCCTCACAACCCACCTGGTGCTGCTGCCTCGGCCGGGGCGAAAGGTCGAGGTCACCGAGTATGTGCTGCTGCAGGAGCTGCTGCTGCAGCGCGCGCGGGCCCTGGCGCAGCACGCCCGAATAGTGGGGGGCGTTGTGGAGGCTGTGCAAGCCGAGGGACGCGCCCGTGGCCGCCCCCGTGTAGACGTCGCCCTGGTCGCCGCGGCCCACCCCCGCCGGCCCTGCCAGGAGGCGGAGGAGCTGGCCCGCGCCGGGGGAGAGCCCCGACAGCCCCAGCGGGTCAATGTCGCGGTCCCCGGCCGGGCCGGCGACGCCGTGGTCCCCGCGGACGGCCTGCAGCGGCGGCAGGGGCGGCAGGGGCTGCAGCTGGCGGCGCAGCTCGTTGCCGTCGCGGTCGTGGCGGCCGTCCTCGTTTTCTGGAAGCAAAGTGCCGTGTTGAGTTGGGAACTTGGGAGGGACGAGAGTTTCAGTTCCGGACAGCGCTTTCGTCGCTCGCTCTCCGTGGTGCGCGCGAGAGAGACAGAGCAATGAAGCGCTTCGGGATGCTGTGGTGACGCCTTGTGGGCAGGCAGTGCGGCGCTGCCGGCCTAGCTCCCCGCCCCGCGGTAATGTCAGACCGTTGTTGGCGTGCTCGCTCGCCCTCTCCCCCGCCCTGTTTATGAGATATTAACTGTAAAACGAAATGTCCGTGGAGTTACGCGGCCCACTGCCCCGACTTGGCATGGCACGCCATTTGCGCCGCCTCAGAAAAATAGTAATGAAGACTGACTGGGGCCTCCTCTCGCCTGCAGGCCTTAAATTAATTAAATTTGCAGGAGGAAATCACCTTGGCTGGCGTTGTCTTCCGTGACGGGCGTCGCCGTGGTGGTGGAGGTCGTGGAGGCGGCGGGGGTGGAGCCCAACACGAGCACGGGCCGCCTGGCGGGGTGCTCGGCGCGGCGCACGTACTGGCCGTAGGGCGCGGGGGTCGGCGTGCTGCCGTCGGCGCCCGGGGCCGGCGTGGCGAGCACCAGGACGGGCCGTACGGAGGCCCGCGAGGACGCCGTCGACGCCGTGGTGGTGGACGAGGGTGACACGGTGGACAGGATGGAGCCGTCGGCCTGCTGCAGCGGCCGCACGCGCCGCGGGATCTGCTGGATGACGTGGTGTGCGCGCCCGTTGGCGTCGGTGGCGGCGCTGGCGGCCGGGGGGACGACCAGGCGCACGGCGCTGGGCCGGCGGCGAGCCAGCGGCCGGATCACCTGCACGACAGTCACAGAGGCGTTTTTAAATGAACACAATTACATCCCGGATAAGACGTGCAGCCAAGCGTGTCGGCTGACCTGCTGGTACACGGCCCCTGGCAGCGGCTGCTGGCCGCTGGGGGCGCCGTTGACGGTGACCCCGGGCGAGGCGGCGGTCGGGTCCGCCTGGAAGCCCGTGCCGTTGGCCGCCGTGTACGACACCCGCTTGAGCTGGCCCTGCTCGTCGATGAAGCCGAACATGCCCTTGACGTGGCCCAGCACGTCGCGCGTCTCGATCTTGAAGCTGCCGTCCGCCGCCTCGTAGCCGAACGTGTAGGAGCCGTCCTCATTCACGCGGTTGATCTGCTTCAGGATGGCCACCTGGGGAAAGCAATCACAGTGTCACTGCGTTGCCCTGCGCCAGTCCTTCCCCGCGTGCATGTTCCTGTCGTACCTGGTGCTGCTCGCGCACAGCCTGGTCCTCCCGCTTCTGGTTGCCGCCGTCCTCGTCGTCCTCCTCGACATCGCCGTCGAGCAGGGGGTCCGCGACGGACGCGTCGGACCGAGGGCTCCGCGACGGCGCCACCGTGCTGGTGCTCGAGGCCGGCGTCGTCGTCGACGTCGTGGAGGTGGACGAGGACGCCGTGCTGGTGGCGACGAGCGCGGCCGCGGTGGGGGCGGGCTCCGCGGCGGTCGAGGAGGGGGCGGCGGGGGCGGCGGGGGCGGCGGTCGCGTCCGCGTGTGCGCTGGAGCGTGCCGCCACGGCCAGCACGGCGGCCCACCACAGCAGGGCACGCACCTGCCGCGACAACCGCAATGAGCCAAACAGCGAGACCCAACACAGTGTACTGCACCCCGTGCTTCCTGCCCCGCCCTGCGGCCCGCTAATTGGCGCTGCAACGGCTTTGTCACGACTCCACCCAGTTTTCGCACTTGAGAGTTCGTATGCCGATGAATAGAATTTGAAGCCACCGCCTCGCGTGCGGAGACCGGCGCCAACTCCTCCCTGGGCACCCACCAACACTCCCTCGCGCGCGCGCGCGCGCGCACACACACACACACACACACACACACACACACACACACACACACACACACACACACACACACACACACACACACATCAGGCCGTCGCCCACAAACTCGATTCGAGGACCAGATAACGCTCCGCCTCCGCGGCCGAGTGCACGCGGTGTACGCAGAGACACAACCATTGCTCTGCACTGCGGGATGGCCTCAACTTCCTCGCCGCCATCAACGGTTCACCGCGCGTCCCGAGCACCCGACTGATTCCGCGCCCTGTCTCTCTCTCTCTCTCTCTCTCTCGCACTCATCGGGCGTCCCGTGTGGGTGCGAGTGAGACGGAGCGACGAGGAGGCCTCTCCGTCTGCAGCGCCACCGCGCCAGCGAACGCAACTTTTGGGACTGGGCCAGCATTGTCTGTCCTTGCCCCGCCCGCTCCAGTGGCCTGTGAGACCCCAGCTCGGTGATGTGTGTGTGTGTGTGTGTGTGTGTGTGGTGTGTGTGTGTGTGTGTGTGTATATGGTGTGTATATGGTGTGTATGTGGTGTGTGTGGTGTGTGTGTGTGTGTGTTTTGCGCTCGCGGGCGTTCCAGTGTATTGCCGCGAGGTGTGAGTCTGGTCCGTAATCAGTTCACACGCCGCGACGCCGCGACGCCGCTGCGCTGCATACACGCTGCAAGCGGCACACACTGGGGCGGTACACCGCGGCGCGCCGTGCGCCCGACCCAGCGACGAGAGGCAAAGTGTGAAGGAAGGGGGGAGGGGGTGCGGAAGTGGAGGCTGCGGCGCGGTTCGCGGCGCAGAGTAAATATACTACAGGGCTAGGGGCTCAGCCTCCAGCCCTGCCGCCGGCTTAGCTCGCGTTCGTCCCCACGCCTGCTGCCGCTGACTTCCAGACTACTTCCAGCTCCAGCGCAGCCTCCAGACTATGTTTCCAGACTCGGTTCCCAGCGAGCTTTCCTCTGCTTCGCCGCTCCAGCCGGCTTCCAGCACTGCCACCCTCTCTGGGCCTTCCCCCGAGCCTTCCCCACTTCCCCACCCCTTGCCGGTTCGCTCCCGCAGTTTGCCACGCCGCCCCGGGCAAACTCGGCATTCAGATTCGCGGAATCCAACAGCGAGGGGTGCCGGGGCGGTGCGGGGTGGCTGCACGCGAAAGGCGCCTTGAATGGGGGGGGGGGGGGAACGCGCAGTGGGCCGGGCGCTGCCGTCGGGACTAATGGTGGCGACGTTCGTAACGAGCGCGGACTGTCACCGCGGGTTAGCCGAGGACGCCGCCGAGGTCTGTACGAGAGGCCTTGCGGAAATCAAAAAGGCCCAGGCCTGTTTGATTTCTGCGAAGTCGCGCTCGCGGAATCGGACTAAACTGCGGCTCGCGAAATCCATTTTTGCGGCTTTGTTTCCCGGCGCCACCCTGTCTCCGCTCCGCCACCCTCCTGGCGGTGGCGGGGCTCGGCGCGGCGCGGCTTACAAAGGATCTCATTGTGCTGGGCTGCGCGGTGCGTTGATGCAAGAGCGTTCTGGGACCCGCGGCCCGCCTGAGACCGCGGCGGCCGTGGCGGTGCGCTGTGACTGCCTGCTGGAGGGCCGGCCGGTGGGACTTGGCCTGCCTTGCCGCCGCACGCCGTGATTAGGGGTCGTCCACATGTTACGTCACGCCGTCTCTCTCGCTTTCAGTCCATAAGGATCGCGCCAACAGTATGAGATAGCGTTACGGACTCGACGCCTACACTATTTTTTTTTGGTATTTGCTGTGGAGGCAACACTGCCGGCCCTAATTATTCACAAACACTCGCAAACACTCCTAAGCCATTAACATAAAGCACACAGAGAAAGAGAAAACAACAAAATAAACTGACTGGTGTTTTCGCGCGCTTGTATTCGTGCACGTGGAAAGGATTCGTAACGAAGCTTGATATTCTTTTTCTCCCGCGCGTTTTCCCCAATTTTCTCCTCAGCATGCAAACACGGCAGCCCGGCGGGCTGGTTCCGAAGGGCCGGCTTGAAGGGCTGGGGCGCGAGGGAGACAGAGCGACGAAGCCACTCCTCGGAACAACCCGCTGCGCGAACCACCCCATTCCTTTCCCTGTCACCTGCACTCCGGCCGGGGCAGCGCCGGCAGCGCGCAACCCGAATCAGTCAATGGCCACTTTTTGTGCTCAGCCTCGCCGTCCAACAAGTACGCCACGACGCGAGCGCGTTTCGTGGCCCGAACCTAACCAGACCCATCTCACCTAACCTGACCTAATCTAACCGTTCTGCCTTCACAATAATCTTACACAAGATGCGTTGTAACGGCTCGAATTTAAATTGCCCAACGTTCGATGTGTGTGTGTGTGTGTGTGGCACCGACACGTTCAAAAACTACGTAATGCACACGCTGCATTTGCGTGCTCACGCGGCATGTTTGAAACTGCGAGGCCTCTCGGAATGGAAAGCGTGACGGGCCTCGAAAGTAATGTCCTCGCCAGGCGTTCTCACTGCGGGTCCTCGGCGGGTCCTAGGCCGGGGGCTGCGGGGCCGCGGGGCCGTGCAGTTCGTCAGGATCAGGACCTGGGGCCACCGGACGCGCGCCGCCATAGCGCCGCCCCGCGTGCTTCCCGCCCTGTGGTAAAGACTGAGCGACCTGCCACGGCCTGGCCCCGAACTTGTCTGTTTACTGCGTGACAGTAGAGCTGGGACCATTTCTTTCCCGGCTTTTTCCGGGCCTGCGGGCGCCTCTGGGGGCCGGAGCTTAGCGTCTGGAGGCGGCCCCGGCCGGGGAGGAAGGAGCAGCGTGATCGTGCAGCGGGCTCGTCTCTCTGCCTCTCTCGCGTCGCTGCGGTGCGCCCCGCCAATGAGAGAGAGAGCGGCGCTGTCCGGGGGCGGCGCTGTCCGGGGGCGGCGCTGTCCGGGGGCAGCCTGCAGCAGGCCGTCCTCGGGGGCAGCCGCCAGGGCCGCCAGGGCGAGCAGCACACACGGCGGCCGCACGGCACACCAACAACCCCCTCATTCCCCTGGACCTGGTCGACCTGGTCCCAGTCACTTCCCGCGGAAAAGCCGGAAAAGCACAACGCTTATCCATGTTGCAGCGCGGTGGTGAATAAAACACGCAAAGTACGCCTTTAGTCGGCCACGCCTCGCGTCTAGTGTGTGTGTGTGTGTGTGTGTGTGTGTGTGTGTGTGTGTGTGTGTGTGCGCGCGCGCGCGCGCGCGCGCGCTCGTTTCCGGCTCTTTTCTCGTTGCTTCTCCCACCCCCGCGTTTGCCGCGTTTCGATGTCCAAACTGACTTACAAAGGATTCCTCCGGGGGCGTGCACGGCAGGGCGGTTCAAACAAACATAACGAACAGCATGTACGTACTGCGAGATCCTTTCATCGCCGTGACCTCAACAACCCCTCCCCCCCCCCACACACAAACACACACAAGCCGATCTCTCCCGTGGGCCACCCACCCCATCCGCAGCCGTCGTCATCGGCAGCGAACCTGCATAGGCTGAATCCGAACGGTTGCCACCCCCACCCCCCACGCAGCGCGCCGCCCGATGAGTGCGCTAGACAGAGCGACGAAAGCTACGTCTCTGTCCCGAACACGAGCCGAAAGCAGCCGCGGCAACACCAAGAACCGTATCAGGCTCGTCACTCGCATGTCGGCGGCGGGATCCGACGCGGCTGACGCGGCTTTTGAATCGATATTACGACTGAACCGTGTTGGATGTGACGGGCGCGCGGCCGCGCACAGTGCGCTGCGCTGCGCTGCCCGGGGAGCATCGCTGATAACGAAGTGCTTTACCGGCACTGTGCGCCGGCCCGGAGCGGAGGCCGCCCCTCTCGTAAAAGCGACCAAAGTTGCAATCTTTTTGAACGCGAAAGGGGAGGAGCGCGCGAGACGGAGAGCGGGAGGTCTGGTTTAAAAGAACGCGGGGCGGCTTCAGTTTTCTCGAGTTGCGCCGTTGCTCGACTCGCCCATCGAGAAATAATTTATACTAGAGTGTACTCAAGGCGGACCCTCGAACATTTATCCACGCGGAGAGGCTGGCTGTTCCCCCACCCCCTCGAAAAGTACTTGGGGAATGACCAATGAATATAGCCTCTGCAGAACTGTTGGCGTTAGTTTCGCTCCAGTCACTAACCAAAACGTTGAATAAAAAGAAAAAGTCTCCATAAAAAAAAGAAGAAGTTATTTCGTGTTGAGGGGAAATAATTTGCCATTTGTCCAGCGAGGCGAGCGGGCCGGTACAACGTATCGACCCCACCGACGGACTGCTGTCGGATAGCCATCGCGGCCATCGGGGCGTTTGCTGCGGACGAGCACTCACGCGACGCCGGGACAGCAGAGCTCCAGCACCCGACATGGCCGTCGCCGTCACCATGCCATCACGCCGTCACCGAGCGCCTTGACCTGCACCGCGCCACACGCACACACACACACGCACACACACACGCGCGCCACTGGACACAAACTTGGTGGGTTCACTCCGCGATCGCTACCTGCTTCACTTTGGCCCGCATCCTGGAGGCGTGGTCGGGTTCCCTGGAGGAGCCGGAGGACTAGCCCTGCACGCCGGCGCCCGGTCCCCTTTATAGACTCCCGGTGGTGGCCGGCGTGGCGGAGGAGGCCAGCCCGGCGCGTGCACGGCCGTTTGCACCCCCTCCGGCGCGTACCGCCGCGTACCGCCGCGTCCTTGAGCCCCCACCCCGGACGGCCCGCGCGGCCCGCCCGCCTGCATGTTGCCGTAGGCCCTGGACGCCGTGGGCGCGGCTGGCGCGGCTGGCGCTACGCTGCTACGCCGGCCTGGGATCCCGCGGGGTGGCGGCCGCCGGGGAGGGGAGGGGAGGGGAGGGGAGGGGCACCCGAGACAAACCCACCCACATTCGGAAAATAGATTGCGCGGCTGTATTACTTCATGGCGGCGCGGCGCGGCCGGCGGTAACCCGAGCGCGGCCCGTGGGACCAGGGACTGTCAGGGACTGCCAGGACCGGGCCGGTGGTCCAGGGGTCCTGCATCCAGCGACCCGCGGAGGCTGGAAGGTCCTTGGTCCTCGCACTGCTGGCGCGCCGCGCGCCGAGAAACCTGGTCGCTTCCGATTGCACTGCGCCCCGAGCAGCACCACCCCTCGCGGCACAGTGGGCCCACAGCGCCCAGCGACGTGTATGGGCCCTGCTGGTCTCATTTTCAACCTAAGGATTTTTTCCCCCCGAATGAAACATGGGGAATCGAACCCCGAGCTTTGTTCCACTCAGTTCCTAAAAGTGTCTCTCTCGGCCGCTGCCGGTGTTCGGCCCACCCCGTGGCGCCGTGCTGCGCTAGGCGTGGCTGCGCGGCGCCCGCCGGTGACGCGCCCAGAGAAAGTCATTTTCGTTTTCTTTTGAGTAACGGCGCGCTGGCCTGGTATCCCTGGCATGGCCACGCGGCCCGAAGGAAACACAGAATAATCATTGTTTGGTAGTCGTGGCGCTCGGCGGGGCGGCGTGGCGGCGTGGCCCGCGGCGCCAACAGGTTCCCATAGCACACGGCACACGGCAGTCCGCGCCAGACACCCCCACCCCGCGACGTCACGTCCAACGGCCACCGGCGTGGTCCTCGGACGATAAGTGACTGGGGTGACGAAACGCAAGCACGTGTGCCACCGTGTCCGCCCTGCAGTCTCCGTTGCGGCCTCTCTTAGAAAATGTCCAAAGATGTCGAGAAAATTGACCTACGACGAACTTTGGTCCTGTCACCGTTACCGTCACGGTTGCATTGGTCTGCCATTGGAAAAGTGCTCTCGTAACGGCGATTTTCAGAATCAGCGGTTAAAGTGAGAGGGGATGGTCCGGGTAGAAGCGCGCCTCCACTCGAATTTGGCGCCACGGTTGCCACCGCCGCGGCGAGCTGGCCACTACACCGAACATCGAGGTTCACAGCAGTTCTAGCGTATCCAAAAACGGTTCTGTTCGGTCGGAAGGATTTCTGACAGAGTCATGAAATTGTAAAATTCGTTTAATCCGCTGACGCAGAGTAAAAGTATCAGACAGAATGTGGCCGATAACCGCAGGACTTGTGCTTCCGCAATATTGGCTGCCTTGTTGTTGTTTACGTTTACGAAAAGTTTGTTTATTTCTCCGGAAGCGGATTGTGTGAGTTGAATTTGTCCCTATCGTGTTCAGATTTCCCATTTTCCCCCGCAAGTTTGCTCAAGATTGAATTGTTTTCCTGACAGGATATCAATACGGCCATGAGCAGTGTTGCTGCGCGTACTGTATTTTGGTAGAGGTTATGGGGGAGTGTGGGGGCGTTTGACATTGGCTGGCCCAAGACCAGAACACCTGTCACACATCAGTGTGTCTAGTGCCTGCCCACGGAATTCCAATCCACTGTCTCGGTGCAGCTGAATTAGATTCTACCGAAATGCACTTCGCGGAATGCTTCTGCTTGTGGTAAGTCCTTCTGCGTAAAGTTCAAAACTTGAAGATGGGTGTGTTACACAACCAGAGACTAATCTTTTCAATTTTCTACCATCTCCACAGCTTTATTGTTGAATCTTTTCGTCTTGCCTGTTTTCAGATGCAGTGATGAGTGACAGTGATGATACAGACATCCTGCTTTTGATTCCACCAGACTTCTTTCTTATTGATTCCTCTGATGCTGAATCAGTTGGTCATGGAGACAATCTAGCCGGACGAACTGTTGTAAATGATCTTATTTCTCATGTGAATGAGCTGGAAGACAGAATTGCACAAATTGAAAAGAAGGACACTTCGTCCCCAAAACTGAATGATTCTTTAAGTTCTGTGTACTCATCACCAAGTTCAAATTTTATGAGACGGGAAATGAACCGCTCAAGCAGACATCTTGGATCTGATTCTAGTCTTAATTCGAGTCCATCTAGAAGAGTCACTCGACATAACTCTTTGCCACCCACTCCCAGCAGCAGTTACCGCTCGTTGGCACCATCATCAAGAACATGGGGACGTAACTATTCCAGTCCCTCCAAAGTGGTACCCAAAACCTTCAGGAATTTTTCTGATGATGGTTGGGAAAATACAGGAAGAGAGAAACCCAAAGGGAATGAATTGTTGAGTGAAGTAGACACTTTCTTGGATGGATTAAAGCGAGACAGTGTTGCCTCTAGAGGAAACAGGGATATTGACCTTGTTGCTGGAGGGATACCTCCCTCACCTCAAAAGAGAGATTCAGCTAATGGAGTAGCGCGCCTTCAGTTGGATGAAGTTGATCGCTTATTAAAAGAAGTAGAAGCAGAACAGAAAAATATTGAAGCACGATTGGGAACTCATGATGCTCTTGAAGTCCGCCGCATTGTCCACAAACCAGGTGAAACTATCGGGTCTATACCTGATCTCGGTTTTGGTGTGCGTGAGCATTGGAAGGATGTGGATCGTTTCCTTGAAAAGGAGAGGAATCAAAAGCCTGTGGACCGTTTCCTTGAGAAAGAGAGATATCAGCCACCCATTGAGGAACCAGTCGCTACTACTCGTAAGCAGTATCAACTCGGTGAAAATGTGGGTTCCATTCCAGACCTTGGGTTTGGAGTGCGAGAGGCATGGGCATCTCCATCTAAACAGTCTAAACCAGCAGAAGCCTTTGGTGAACCCATTGTGGAGCAAATGGTCTCTCCCCAAACTGCTACAATGCTACAATCTGAGCACAGTCCACCTCCTCGGCAGTCTCCCAAAGTTTTTACTTCGAGGCGTAAACTTGATTTGGATCCCCATGCCAAACCGAAGGCACAAATTGATGACATTCCCTCACATGAACCTCACTCAGTTTTGTCTCATGATTCTTTCCCATCAAGTGTAGATCAAGCTGCTGTCAGAAATAGGAGGTCTATTCTGCCCCCAGCAGGATCAGTTCCTCAGGAAGAGATTGTGTACGTATCGAGATTTCTTTAATTTTTGTAAAAATAATCTTTGCCATATAATTGTAATGATGCCTAAAACATTTAGTTCTTTTTCTTCAAAGGCCATCCAAGACTCTACCAAGTCTAGCAGAGCTGTGGAGTGATGGAGAACGACCAGCAGCCAAGAGTACAGCCGATACAAAACTACTTCAAAAGTATGAAGAGGAACGCTGCCGCCGTCAGGTTGGTGTTCTTAATTATAAAATTGTATTGTTTATTATTTTGTCTTGATTATGAATTTAATTTTTTAAATGAACCCTACTAAAATCAATTTGTAATACCATACATATGACATAGCACTGTGAGCAACTGGTCCAAGCACTTCAAACTAAACTTCTGGAGTCCCAACAAAAGTTAGCTGTTGCCGTCCAAGTTGATTCAGACAAAGATGCTGCAATAGCAAAGCTCCAGGGAGCATGGAATAGCCTTGCTGACCACTGGCGGGCTGTAGAAGACCAAAGGCATGGTCTATCCAAGCAGCTCCAGGACCACAAGTTGAGAAGTGAGAGTCAATTGAAGCAAATGCAGGAGGTCAGTTTGTTGATTTTAGCATGCCTCTTTTTTTGTCTTATGTCATCTGCAAGAAGTAGAAACCTGCTTCTGCTTTGCCTAACTAGTTTTAAATTTGGCTTGGCTATGCGTGTGGTACTAACAGAAAATGGAACGTTATGAGACTGAGCTATCTAAAGCCCTTGATCTAGCACATGGCTACAAAGAGCAAAGTGACAATGCGGAACGGGTTCATAGTTCACAAATGGAACAACTGGCTACTAAAGCTCATGAGCTAGAACGAAGGCTAGCTGCAGCAACTCTTGCCTGCTCTGAAGCAGAGGAAAGAGAAGAGCTTCTACGTGCACAAATTAATGAGGTGAATGTAACACTTAACATAATAGCTAATATTTTGTCCTTAATAATACTTAATGGCAGCCGTTACATTGAATGTCGTATCATTTGTTCTCTGTGTAACAGTAATAACTTCCAATAACTCATGAAACACTAGAACTTTTACATAACAATTGTTTCTCCAATTTTACTATCAGGACCATGAAAAGCTGGCTAAGCTCCAGACAGCTATGGATGCAGCAACCAAATCTTTAACTTCACATGAAGCTAATATTGCTGTTTTGGCAGAGGAAAAATCAACTTTACAGACACGTCTCAAGGAAGAAAAGGCTCGATTAGATACTCAACAACATAACAGGGATAAAATGAGAGTAGAGCTTGATGAATCTAAGAAACGAGAGGTAATAATCTAACTATTAATCTAACTAATTATTTGAAGAAACTAGCAATATCAAGCAATTTTGACAAACTTTTCTTTCAGAGAAACCTTCAGAGTGAGCTAAAAAAGAACTCAGAACAATTAGAAAGCATCAAAACTGAGCTTCATGACTTCTACCAGGCACAGTTAGAGCGTGTTGTTCGAGATAAATTGAAAGAATTCCAAGGTCAATTAGACTCAGCGGAATCAGCTCTGCAGCGTGAACTAGAAAGTCGAGAACGAAGTGTTGCTCAGCTCGCTGCGAGGCAACTTCAACATGTGACCGAAAAGTGAGTTCAGTTTCACACATAATTAATATATTCAATGACATAAATAAAAAGAGTCTGTATTTGAGAAAAATAATTTTGCATGGTTAACATTGCAGGCATAAACTTGAAGTATCACTCCTAGAACAAAAGCATTCTGAGGAGCTGAGGCTCATGCAACTCCAATTGACTAAGGCCTCACGTCAGATTCAAGAATTGGAAACTCGTCTCGCTGCTCACGAAAAACGCAGTTCAACAATCGCTGAGCGTTTGCATGGAGTAATGGAAAACCAGTGGCGAGAGGCATTGAATATTATCAGCAGTCCCAATGATAATGTTTGTATTTTAATTTTGATTTATTCTGTAAAAAAAATAATTGCTACTACATTTGTTTGTCTTACTTTTGGCAATTTTTTTTATAGAATGGAAGGTCAAATGGCGGTTCTGAGAAGCCTGGTGTCCGAAATGATAAAGGTAATGACACAGCATGGATGCTGGTCCAACAACAACAGAAATCTCAGAGTCAGTGCAGCAGCAGGTCTTCTGTGGATGAAGCTCCCTTCAGTCGGGATGGACAAATAACTCATCGAAATGCAACCCCAACTCAGCAGATACCAAGCCAAACAGAGGAACCTGATGAACTCCGGAAGTACATCAAAATGGTATGTAGGCCATAGTGTCCATTACCCTTTGGTTTATGAGGATGCTGTCAAGTGTTGTTTCATCCAACCTTTCTGTTTGCTCTTACGGGTAGTTGCTGGAAAGAGCTCCAGGTAACCCAGTATTTTCACCGCCAGATGAAGAAAAGCCTCAGTCTGGAGCAAAAGTATGTTATTGTTGAATAAGTTTTTGTTCCTGAGTAAAATGCAATTATGAAGCTTCTGAACACTTTTGCTTTCACACAGGTTTCAGGAAGTGCTAATTCTACTCTGCAGTTGAAACCTCCATGGAAATGAAAATATTAGTTTTTTTAACGGGTACTAAAATCTTTAGAATTCCTTATGGTTACCAACTAGGTTTAACAAGAGTGCCTTTTTAAGTAATTTATAACTCCAGTAGCCAATTTTTGTGGTTGGATTTTTATTTTTTATAGGAAGATTGTGACCTTAGATAAGAGAAATTTGTATTTATTTTAATTGTAACTGTTTGCACTGAAACATTCAGCAGATTTACTATGCATACCAGGGTTTTATTCATGTGGGTTAAATTGTAAAATTGTATGACTAACATTTTTAAAGCTGAAGCTATGAAATAATATTTATTATGCGTAGGTGGAAAGGTTATTGGATAACCGCAAAACCATAAGATTTCATAATTTATATTTTATTGGTTAACAGAAACAGTAAAAGAAAGTGTGAGCTTAAAAATAATTCCATTAAAAAATTTAAAAAAAGGAAATCAAAATGTAAGTCTATAGTTTGTTTTTTTTCTTTTGGAAAAGCACTTTTCATACACTATGAAAAGAGATAAGTGGTGTTTAAAACTCAGTCAGCATTCTAGAATTTTAACTGCTATTCATTGACTCTAAGCATCATAACATATAACCTAAACATACACATTTGTATGCATGCACATCCATGCTCTCTACTGTATCCATCCATACACGCAAAATAATGCAAAAGTAATCACAGACACACACAATGGCACAAACCCAAAGTAAAAGCAACAGGAAGTGTCCGTTTCATAAAATTTACAATCAAGTTCCAGAGTGAGTGAAGAGAACAAAAAATTTAAATCCTCATTCATACTATTAAAATCAATGGGTAGACTGATACAGACAGATCAAGCATTTGAGAAAAAAAAGGGGGGGGGGGAGTTTAAGGAAAGAACAAAATGCCTTCCTCACCCATCTACACAACACCAATGTGATTAGGAACCAAGGGCCAACATCTT
>CM060095.1:9983569-9994604 GCA_030522485.1 Stenchaetothrips biformis | reverse complement strand
TTTAACTCGTATATGGAGAATAGAATACATATATGACGTATTTAGCTTCCTACATGGTTCATATATGAAATATCTTGCCTCGTATACGAGATCATACCAGCGTATATGGGAAAACTTTTCTCATATACGAGCCATATACGAAAACTGTACTCCAATATATGTGACATATACGATCGTTATGGACCCATATACGAAGCAAAGATGATCATATATGTGGCTTGACTCTGGTATATGAGGTAGAAAGCCGTCTTATATGCTAGTTTTAAACGTATATGTGTCATATAAGAGGCATTTAACATCTTATATGTATTTGCATTTACCATATAGGAGTTTTCTGTTTACATATATGCACGATTATCTGGGCATATGGCCCATATACGAGTTTCAGAACTCATACATGGAGCGTTGTGTGTCCATATACGAAATTTATCTCAGCCATATAAGCGGACCTTCTTTGAAGATGTCATATATGTATGCTTATTGGGCCATATACGACTTCACTTAGTTACCTTAGTAGCCGCAAGGTGCCGCCACTGGCACAAAGATTCACATTTCTATGTTATTTCTTCATAAACCAGGGAAACTTTTGTACTCAAAGAAGATCATGGCTTCGCCTGAATACATTACGGTGTTCTTTATGTCATCGCAATCGTAAGATTCCAAAAAAATTGAAAAGCATGCGATAGCATTTAGCCGTTTGTTCCCTCTCGCTGCCTGCTACCAGCCTCTGTTTGGTTACACCCACGGAAGAGAGAGACTCGTGAAACTTGCCATCAGAGTCCGAAAAGAAGGTGGAAGGGCGAAGTGCCCTAAAATAATTTTACCTAGACTTTCGTCGGAAGGTGTCTACCTTAGAGGTAGGCATTGGTTTCAACAAATCGGTACTTACTGTTCAAGAACATATATGACATTCCACAATTGTGAATCATATATGAATCGTGTATGTGGGGACCATCATATATGTTGAAACTTTTCTTATATGTTGCATATATGGAAAATAATGGCCATCGAACCTCATATATGTCTGTCCCCCAAATATGAGCCATATATGAAATATATATGTTCCATATAAGAGACATATATGGCCAATTAATATGTCCCTTATACGAGTCATATATGAGCTGTCATATATGCCACATATATGACCCTTTTTCCGCGGGGTTGATTAATCGAGCTGAAACTATGTAGGATTACAACGAAAAGCCTGAAAGCTGGCTTTTCTGCTTACATTCGTTTTTATGTGTGATATTTTTGTTGAAAGCCCTTGTAGCTTGTGACAAGAATCATCCTCATGAGTCTCTAACACAAATCGAGCTTAAACTATACAGGATCGAAAGTCTAGGTTTAAAAATACGCATTTCGGCCATCTTTTATGCAAAAAATTCGCCTTTCCGCTAATGGCCTTTGAGTCTTGTGACTTCTGAATTAGGTTTGAATTCACTGTCAGGCATGGAGCCTCAACTGTGCGGGATCACGATGCTGGGCATAAATAAATGTTTCTCGGCTTAAATCAACGCGAATCTGGCTTTTGTGTTTGGGCTCCGCGTAACTTGTGATTTGAGCATATCGTTTTAAAGTTATGGTGATTTATTGAGCTGAAACTGTGTTGGATTACAACGAAAAGCCTAAAAGAACGCTTTTCTGCTTATTTTCGTGTTAAAATGCGATTTTTTGTTGAAGGCACTTGTAATTTGTGACAAGAATTATCATCATAAGTGCCCAACACAAATGGAGCTAAAACTATGCTTTAATGTAAAATTAGCCTTTCTGTTGATGGCACTTAAGTCCTGTGACTACCGATTTACGTTTGAAAGTCACTGTCAAGCATGGAGCTTTAACTGTGCGGGATCACGATGCTAGGCATAAACAAACGCTTTTCAGCCTAAATTAATAAGAAACTGGCCTTTGTGTTTGAGCTCCTCGAAGCTTATGACTTGAGAAAAATGTTTTAAAGTTATAGTGATATATCGAGCTAAAACTGTGTAGGATTACACCGAAAAGTCTAAAAGCACGCTTTTCTGCTGATATTCGTGTTAAAGTGCGATTTTTTGTTGAAAGCCCTTGTAGCTTGTGACACGAATCATTCTCATAAGTCACTGTCACCAATCGAGCTAAAACTATGCAGGGTGGAAAGTCTAGGTTTAAAAACACGCATTCCGGCTTACTTTTTTGAAAACTTGCGACTTTCTGTTCAAGGCACATGAGTCTTGTGACTTACGAATTATGTTTGAATTCACTGTCAAGCAAGGAGCTTATAATGTGCGCGAGATTGCCATACCAACCCGACTTGTGACAACCCGCTCCAAAATAGCGGTGTTGCCGTGTCGCAGCGAGTCGCGTCTGTTCCGACCGGACCCGCAAGGCGGTGGGTTCATTATTATGGGGGAATATCCTCGCGCGGTAGAAAACGCCCGAAACCTCTCGCCTCTCGCTATCCTGAAGAATGAAGCAGTGAACCTAACCGATGTTCGTGGAAAATGGATCCTCTTGTAAGTTTGCGTGAATCATGAACCGAAATCCATTTTTATTCTCGTTTCCTTCAAATTCTTTAAACATTCATTACATCCCTTGATATGGATTGATGCTTCGTCGGCTCGACTTAAATTACATCTGTCCAACTTTTCACAATTTGCGTGGATCTTTAGTAGAAATACCTTTTTTTTATCTTGTTTGCTTAAATTGAATGCTTGTAATGTTAAGTATCCCTAATATCAGGTCTTGACATGGCCTGTGATGCATTTTGTTTTTATTTACATTCGTCTTGTCTGCTTTACAGCAATGTGTTCAGTTTGTCCAGAGCCAACCCCAGAGGATTTTAGATGAAAATATTAATTCTGGAAGGACTTTAGACTCTGGGCAGGTTGCTCAAGTAACCCAGCAATCTTTTCCAAGACGACCACTAGCTCAGCTAAACGTTGCTGCTCAGCTAAATGTTGCTCCAGCTGGACCTAAACAATTGGTAAGGAGTTTTTATCTTTTGTTGTGCTTAGTAATCCTGTGATGATGCTCTATGAATTATCTTTGAACCTGCACTTTGTCGGTAGATTCCAAAACAATATCCTCTAGATGAGGATTTAAGAAGAGCGAAGGAAATTTCTAACTCTGTATCATATCAACAGAGTACTTTTTGTAAGTCTATCACTCCAAGTCTCTCCCTGGATGATGAAGATGACCTGAGTGAGGAAGACTTTGTGCCTACAAAGAAAAAACCCAACATTAAAAGGGATCAATAGATGTTCTTAGAAGCCAAACCAATAATAGTAGTCCTGAGATATATGAAAAGAAGAAGTCTGTTAAACGCTTAAAGAAGGATGAAGTCAAAGGAGGGGTTGCCAGAATTGAGAAAGAGAGTATTAATAATTCTGACTTCATCAAAGTACATGTAAGGTGATTTTGTTTTCCTGTCTCAATGCATTAAGAATATTTACTTATTTGATTTACATGTCACAGGACATGATGCCTAGCTCTGCATCATATGTGGTAACTGTTTGTGAGTCTTTTGATGAAGCAGACAAATGGTCTGCCACTATTCGTGCAGCAATTGACAGCAAGAATGATGCAGAGTTGTGGCTGTCAGAATATGAAAGGGAGAATTCTGTTGATTTTCGCTTTAGAAAATCTGTCAATGTTGAAAATTCTGGACGTTTGGTCTTCAAGGTAGGTATTCCTATAAACTAGTGTGTAGAGGTGTTTTGTGTTGTAACTAACGTTCAATTTGTTCACCTTTTTTTTTTTTAGAGGCAGTATCGCTGCCACCACAATACTATGCCCAAAAAGTGTAATGATGAGAGTGTTGTCAGGGGAGTGAAGTCTAAAAACTTCATTTCAAAACACACAAATTGTCCTGCATTTATCAGAATCACTGTAAAGCAAAAATCCATGACACGGTAAGATATCTGTCAAATACAATAATATTTTTCTCCCAAAATGTAATTACATTGTACAAATACCTTTGTCTTTGCAGGAGCTCAGATATTCTTTTACAAGCATATCCTTGTGAGATTGTCATCAGTCACAACCACAACCACCCAATCATATGTGCGAATGCAGTAAGAAGAAGAAGGCCGTCTCAAGTCATCTATGAGAAGTTCAAAGACATGTTGCAAAAAGGTTTAAGTCCTCTAGCTGCACTTCAATGCCACAGGGTTGATCTTGAAGTAGAATATGGGGAAGATATTTTGCAAGTTTCTGGTGACCGGTCTTTGTGTCCTAGTAACTTCTGGGTTTATAAACTGGCAAACAAACTGTGTGTCAAGGAGTATGGGCCACAGATCGGTGAGGAAATGATTGAGTCATTAAAGAAGTACTGTGATAAATTTAATGAAGAGTGCCATTCAGAGTGTATTAAGTTTGATAAAGTGGATGGCGAACATTTGGTTGTAGTAATCTGCACCCCGCTAATGAAGAGAGCTTCCAGGCTTTTGAAGTCAGCTGGTGAAATGTTATTTGCGGATTCCTCAGGAACAATGGATTGTCTCAACTGTAAGCTCTTTCTACTGCAAACACCATCAGTCGCAGGAGCCATACCACTTGGAGCTTTTATTGTAACCTCTGAAAGTGAGAGGGTCTTGAATGTAGCCCTTGCAATATGGAAGACCCTTCTTCCTGAAGATGCCTTTTCTGGTAGGGGTCCAAGTGTCGGTCCAAAGGTTGTTATGACTGATGATTGTTCAAGTGAGCGCAACTCTTTTAAAGCCGCTTTTGAAGCCTGTATTTTGCTTCTTTGCTTGTTTCATATACTTCAAGCATTCTGGCGTTTCATCTGGCAAAGAGAGCAAAATGTAGTTTTGGCAGATCGAAGTCAAATCTTTTTCTTGTTTAGAGACATAGTTTATGCTGCAGATGAAGAATCCTTTAATGAAAGATTGAAGTATGCACAAAACAGCGCAACTTTGAAGAAATATCCCAAAGTATTGGAGCATATGATGAAGCTTGTGCCAAGGGCTCCTGAATGGGCTCTGTGGTACAGAAAAAATCTGCTTACACGAGGAAACAATACTGACAATTACAGTGAAGTCGGTATTAAAGTCTTCAAAGAGCAAGTACTTGGCCGTTGTAAAGCATATAATCCTGTTCACCTTCTTGACTTTGTTGTGACAAGATACGACAAGTACCTGAAGAGAAGAATCACAGATGTTGTCAATAATGTGGCCCCCAATGTCTTCAAGTCTCGCTTCTATGTGCGACCTGAGAAATTGGAGGACCTTGTCTGCAAGAAGCTAGAATTGCACCCTAATACGTACCTCGTCAGCAACACTTCCAAGGGAACTGAATATACTGTTGTAATGGACTTAGAAATATGCTCATGCCCAGCTGGTCAAAGTGGTCAGGGGGCGGCAACGGCCTGGGGAGCGCGTGAAGCTATGCGGTCGCTCGGTGCAGGGGTTTGGGCCTTCTCCGAGATCTTCTAAACTAGGCCGTCGTTTGTCAAACGCTTACCACAGATCGAAAGAGCATAAAATTTAGGGTAGCATAGGCGTATTGCCCGAGTTGAAACTCTGAATGCAGCTTGGATCAACAGAGGAAGCGTTTACATCAAGGTGAATGCCTTCATGTTTTTCCTTCATTTCTTGATTTATTGTACTTTTTGGTGTTTTCGCTATGATTTTTCAAGGAAAAATATTGCAGAATTGGGAGTGGCAATACATCTATATTACCCTAAATTTCATGCTCTTTCGATCTATGTAAAGTGTTTTTCAAACTACACCCTAGTTTTAAAGATCTCGAAGGAGGCCCAAACCCCTGAATCGGAGCGACCGCATGGTTTCACGCGCTCCCCAGGCCGTTGCCGCCCCCTGAAGTGGTGCACCATGCAAGCATTTATCAGCTGTGGTCAAGAAATTCAATGTTTCAAGTTCTGTGGTGCACCCTCTTCTCCAATGCCACAATCCTTCCATCAAACTGCTCCTTGTCGAGGTAGCTTATGGACATCGGAATGTGCCAGAACATTGGTTTGCTGATCTGCATCAGTTTACTGCCAACAAGGAGACACCCCAGGTAAAATAAAACACTTCCATCCAACATTCTGTTATTTTAATGCAGTTGCACCTGTACTTACAAAGTATTATGAATTCTGTGTCTGTTTTAGGGTACTAATGATACCAATGCCACAGACTTTTCTGAAGAAACTACCAGTCTGGAAGAAGATCATGGTTCACTTGAAAATTCAAGAGCCCAGGTGGTCTCTGAAGAAGTTCTGTGTTGTGTGGAAAGCTCCCTGGAGAAAATCCTCTCCAGATATAAACAAGTTCTCAGGGAAAAGCCAGGAGAATTTGTAGATGCGATGAAAGTTTTTGTTAGCCAAAATGAGAAGTTAAGCAATTCAGAGACAGGACTAATATCAGCTCTGCACACTTTTGGGAAGACCCATGGACCACCAGCGATTGGTTTCCATCAAAGGAGGAAATTGGCAGGAGTGATCCCAGTTCAACCCACTGCAAGAGCTAGACGCACTGTTTTCATTGGGGGAAAGCGGGCACAGTGTACAGGGCGGCCCCCTAAATCAGCTGTGAACTTTCAAAAAGCAGGCGATCACACCTATGGAAATGCGTCAAAGAAGAGAACCCCAGCAGAACCAGCTTGGAACGTTCTTCCCAAACGAGTTAAGGCGGCTGCTCCCCATGCTCTTCAGCATTGTGTTGTGAACAGTCAAATGGTGGGTGCTAACCATTCCAGGAAGTAAAGCTGTGATTGTAAGAAGTGATTTTAAATGATAACAGTGATAATCCTGTCATATTTGTTGGAGTAAGATTTTTGTCTGATTTTTTGAACATATTTCTGAAATTGTTGTGAATGTAGTTTGCATCACACTTTATTTATAACGTAAAGATAGTAAATGTTCTTTTTTGTGAAGAATGTTACATTTTGTGTAATGTAGAAATAGCATTTTTTATTGTAGTTAAGCTTTAGTCAGTCAGATCTGTGATGAGAAAAGCATGAATGCTGTTACATTTTGTGTGATTATCTAGAAATAACAACTTAAGATGTAGTTTTTTATGTCAGTAAGATCTGTGAGAAAGCAGAGTGAGGCACTCTAAGTACAAATAAATCTCATTTGAAAAGGGTATTAAAATTTATTGATTGAATAAAATTATCCAATCTGAATTATAAAAAAATCATATGACAAAGCCTCTTGATCACTACTCATTGTTGACTTTTCTTAAGACTCAAACGGCTCCTTTTCTTCAAGTTCAATAACTGCTCTTTCAGTGTTTCATTCTCCTGCAGAGTACAAATGACAAATTTAAATAATTGAAAACGTTCAGAAAATTGTTTCTTATGACAGTGTTACCCTACTATTTACCTCACAAACTTTTGCATACCGCTCTTCTAGTTGCTTTAATTCAGATCCATTGTCCACAATCATACTCTCCTTGGCCTCCTCATTGTTTTCCTTTTCCATCTCAGTTTTGGGCTACAATTAAGAGAAAGTTGCATTAAACTAAAATTCAAAAGATGTCACAATCTCAGTCAATACTCATTATCATGTAATATTACTTGGCAAGCGTTGGCATATTGTTCTTGGAGTTGTGACAATTTTGACTCTAAGATATTGTTATCATCCAGAGCGGTTGAAATTTTCCCTTTTTTTGTCTGAATAATTCCTAGTAATTTTTTATTTTCATTTTTTAAATTAGTGTTAGCCTAGCAACAAAAGATCAGAAAATTAACATCACAAAACTTATGGTGGCACTGACAAAAAATTATGTCCGTTATTATTACCTCACAAACTCTGGCATGCTCCTCCTCCAATTCTTTCAATTGAGATTTCAAAACAAGTAAGTTATTGTCTGCAATCAAAATTCTTCTATCTGCGATCTCTAAGTTATCTTTCAAAACCTTACTATCCTCTTCCATTTCAGCTCTGGGCTATAAGAGAAACGTACATATGCTACAAGGTAGGTTTACGCCAGACCGTGTCTTGTCGTAACAGGCTTCGCGATGCTGCGCCAGTTACGACAATCCACGCCTGGCGTTACACCTACCTTGGCCTGCGGCGCTTCCCTGCTTGACTTCGGCAAGCTGTCTCAAGGATTTTTAAAGCATTGAGTAATGCACCACGTGAAATCTGCAATAAAATTTTTTAGTCGGTCGGTCCCCTTTTTTCAAGATCCTGATTCGGCAAACTGATGAAGTCGGGCTCCTAGACCCCCCTTCCGACCCCTCTTTAAAAATATCTTGCCGAGACCTATCGAAATCTGCAATAAAATTTTTTAGTCGGTCGATCCCCTTTTTTCAAGATTCTGATTCGGCCAACTAATGAAGTCGGGCTCCGAGACCCCCCTTCCGACCCCTCTTTGAAAAGGTCTTGCCGAGACCTATCGAAATCTGCAATAAAATTTTTTAGTCGGTCGATCCCCTTTTTTCAAGATCCTGATTCGGCCAACTAATGAAGTCGGGCTCCTAGACCCCCCTTCCGACCCCTCTTTGAAAAGGTCTTGCCGAGACCTATCGAAATCTGCAATAAAAATTTTTAGTCGGCCGACCCCCTGTTTTCAAGATGAAGGGTCGAAGTTGATTATGTTAGTAAATTCGGGCCGAGGTAGCCAATTCGCAGTTAAAAGTTTGGTCAAGGGTCGAAATTCATTTCATTTTCGTCATCAGGAACTTCAAAAACATAGGAAACCATGTAAAAATGTCTCTAAAATATAAAGGTACTGAAAAGTTGCGCTTTTTCTGCCATTTTTTTAGTGTTTTTTCGTTAGTACGACTGAATGGAATGAGATAGATAGCTGAATTTTTGCGTGTGGCGAGCCAAGGACATACCTAATAACCCTGCACAATCTCAGCCAGATCGGCCGAGCCGTTCAGGAGGAGTAGTGCGGACACACAGACAGACAGAAGGACAGACAGACAGACAGACAGACAGACAGGAAAAGTTTTTCAACCCCAGTGAAGTAACTGGCTTCGCTAATCGCTCAGCCAACAATTCAAGGCTGTGAGAAAGTCAATGAGCAATCAGACGAATTATTTTCACACAAAATCACCTGGCACATTTTCGCAAATTCCGCTTGGAGTTCGGACAGGTCTCTCTTCAAGACTTCACACTCATTAAGTGCGGTTGAGAGTTTGCACTGGGTGTTCTGTAGAGTCTCAAATAATTGCCTTTTTTCTTTCCACCTGTTAACTCCATTTCTAGCAGCAATCCATTACCAAGCATAACGCCCTATAAGCAACATGTGCCACAGTCTCCGCTTTTCAAGAATGGATGTCAAATTACCCCCCCGGTAAGCAGTCAAGTCAAATTTTTCAGTAAACCGTCCAGATAACTTTGTGCAGAAGTAACATTGAACTTCCTTTTTATGCAGGTGCAAGTGACTGCTAATCCTATTTGTCACAGTATCCCCTTACCTAGCATATCATTCCCACACCGACATGCATCAAAGCCTCCATTGTTGAAGAATACATTTCTTAAAGAGGCCTATCAGACTAACCAAACGGTGGCTAAGTCTCCACTGATACAGAAAACAGTCCTTAATGAGGAATCTCAAATTAACTCAACAGTGAGAAAGCATTCAAATATTCAACAACATGTCAATTATCATGCCTAGAGAATTTTTCCAATTATATTTTTCAAATTCAGGTTCAAGTTGCTTCTAATGTCATTCGTCCTAGTATCCCGTGCTCACCTGGCACAACATTCCCAAACCAACATTCATCAAACCTCTCATTTTTGAAGAATACTTTTCCCAAAGAGGCATGTCAAAATACCTCAACAGTGTCAAAGCCTCTGCCGTTGGAAAATGCAGTCCTTCATGAGGAAAATCAAATATCAACGGTAAGACTACGCATTCAAACTTCCATATACCCACCAAATGGTTTGAATTTCTTATTTTTCTTATTTTTCATGCAGGTGCAAGTGGATAGTGCCATTCCCCTCATTCCTCACAATAGCATTCCTGGAGTTGCACCAAACTATCCTAAAAGAGTATGTTTTTGACTATAATGAATCAAACTATTTGTCAATTTACATAATGATGCTCGATGGGTCCTAATGAAAAAGTGCGATCTCCAAACGACGCGCAAAGAAAGTTCGATCGCCTATACCTGGCCATAGGAGATCGAACTTTCTTTGCGCGTCGTTTGGAGATCGCACTTTTTCAATAGGACCCATCGTGCTAATGAATTACTTTCTTTTCAAGAAATCTCTATCACTGAGAAAGAATACTGATACCTCAACGGAACCAATAACAACTGTAAAGAAACCAATAGTTTTAAATGTTCCCAGGACAAGTGGTGGCCTTTTGAAAAGCTCTGAATTCACAGCATACCATGATATGCCATCTGCTCTGAAGGTTTCCTTGAATGATTTTCAATGTTTTTTTGTGTGATGTTAGTTTTATGGTCATCAATTTATTTATTTCTAATTGACAGGATATTCTTCCCCACAATATTCAGTACACCCTATTGAGCTACAAAGAAGTAGAAAGCGACACAAACCAATTTTTTGCTACTCTGAGAACAACTATTCAGAATAAAGAGGAAGCTCTCCAATGGAAAGTAGATTTTCAAGATTCTTCGATGACTGATTTCACAACTCGAGATTCACATCCTGAGAATTCTCCCAAAATTGTGTTTAAAGTAAGGCTGTTCTAGTGTTTGGGAACAAAACACCTAACTATTGTTAATTTTTATTATAGTCTTATTTTTCTATTTTTCTAGAAAAAGTTCAAGTGCTTTCACAACACCGGGGCAAGTTTTCCCAGCTGCAAAACAAAGACGCCACATTATAAACACACGAACTGTAAGGCATCGTTCATCATTACAGTGAAAAACAAGGGCAATGCAACAGGTATGATGATAGTTACTCATTTCGGTTTGCAGCTCATTTTTTACCATAAACTTAACATGTGAAGTTTGCAGTCAGTCTACTTGCAGTTTGTGGACAAAAAAAAATTGTGACTTAGTCTCTCGTGAATCTTTTCATAAAGGTTTTTTTTTTTTTTTTGCAGCCGCTGGTTATGTAAAATTGAACTAATGTGCTCGATGTTTTAAAAAAAATTCTTACAGTGTGTATGCAGTTACTTCTTTTCTT
>CM060095.1:9890862-9982569 GCA_030522485.1 Stenchaetothrips biformis | reverse complement strand
CGAACAGGGCTTTGTGAGGCTTGCTGCGTTCGGCCACCTTCGCACCTCGTCTACGCCCAATTATACGGCGCGCGCTGGGCGTGTATCAGGAATAGGGTCTGTGTGGGAGGGAAAAGGTCCAGATGGGGGGGGAGGGAAGGGGGGAAGGAGTTTTATTGGAGGCGAGGGGCGATCGGACGGCCATGACTGGATTTCTGGGATCGCACTGCGGGGTGGCCGCCCCGCCCGACCGCGCGGACCAGGGGGGAACAGGCATTCCTTCTGCCGGATGTTCACACTCAAAAAATTATATTACTGTCGGGTTTTCCATGTGGATCTAACAATAAGCGTCAGGTATGTCAGTCTCTCGCATTGCTGCACCCTGCATGATGAGAGGTGGCAACAGCAGCGAGGCTACTTCGGTTGTCCGTCGGTGTCCGTCCGCTGGCATGCTTGAAGGCGCCCTCTGAGAGGCTTCGACACACTGCAGGTGTGTGTTGTGGGTGTGTCGTGTGTGTGTGTGTGTGTTGATGATGACCTCTTATAAAATGCAATTATCTTGCGAGCAGCTTTAGGGGGGCCACAGCCATCCTGTGTTCGCTTTGGTGACGCATGGACATGCGGGACAGACGGTCGGGCACGAACGGACGGACGTACGTGTAGATAGTCGGGGGTAAGACAGGGAGTGATGGAGACTTAGGGAACCAAAGTGGAATCCACGCGCGTGTGCACACACACACACACAACAACACGGGGAAAGCAAAGGTGGCGCGGAGGGCAAACAGACTTTACTCCTTCGACGGCGACGCGCGGTGTGTGTTTAAATGCATGGCAACCTGCCGGCCGGCGCAGGCGAGTACGAGACAGAGTCCGTCCGTCCCACTAGGAAGCGGGCTTCGGCGTCGTCCTTCGCCAGGCCCCCGCAGCCACCGCAGCCCAGCATATCAGCCCGCCGGGGTCGCGGTTGCGTTGAGGGGGAGAGGGCTCGGAAAAAGGTCGGAGGGAACGCGTCGGTTGATTACCCGGGCATGGTCAAGTGAAGTGGGGGACGTGCGGCGGGCCGGGGGCGGGCCGGGGGCGGTGGGGGCGGCGGGGTCAGAGGGTCACCGAAGGGGGATTCGGTTGTGGGTCCGCCTGGCATCATGAATAGGTAATGTCCCTTCTGAAGAATCCAGTATCCTGATGATGGCGTTTGGGTCAAAAGCAGTGCTGGCCCCGGCGGGCCCTGGCCGGCGCGGCCCTCGGCTCGGCTGCAAGCAAGGGGGGCGCCGCACACTGACTCACAGCCCAGCCGCAACGCCACACCGAACGGCCAGGACCACGCCGTCGGGCTGACCGCGCTGACCAATCCCAATCCTCATTCAAAAAATTAAATGATTCCAAAATTAATAATTAAAAAATAATAACATAATTTTTTTGTGGCAAGCGAGATGGTCATTTGGTGCATGACCGATCCCCCGAACCGGATATGAGTCAGTGCCTTTCCAGTGTTTTCTGACTTTGAATGGCTAGAGCTGCGTGTCGATAATTCATCGAAAGAGTATGGATGAATTTGGAACAGCTGGTGATCCCCAAATGACCCGAAACAAACGGAGGAGCGGGCGAGAAGTGGAACAAATGATTTGAAAACGGCGTGTCTTCGTGGTTTGTTTTCTCGGGGGGAAGCGCGGCGGGGGGGTTGGTGACGCCGCCCCCGTGTTACAAACTCTTAAGAGGGAACAAGTCGCGCCCCACGCGCCCCGGCCCGCGGAACCGGGCCCTGAGCGCCAGGTCTAATCAAAGTTACACGATGGAACCCCGAAGGGGGGCCGCGGGCCGGGGTCGGGGCCTGGGGCGGGGTGGGGCGGGGCGTGGTGGGGTCGCTGGTTGAAGGAGGAACAATTGCACTCTTTCCACGATTCCGGATTGTAAAAAGACGATAAGACGCGTTGCAAGCTCCGCCCCGCGACTTTGCGGCGCCGCAGTCGCCATGCCGACAACTGTATAAAAATAAAGCGGAAAAAATTACAAAAGAAAAAAAAAGGAAAAGAAAGAGCCAGATTTAAAAAAAAAATTGGTCCTCCTTGTATTGCCTTTTGGTCCGGGCGAGGCGAGGCGAGGCGAGCGCGTGGGGGTGGTGCTTTTTTTGCTGCTCCTCCAGACGGCACGGCGTGGTCGAGCACAGCCGCACAGACCCTTTCGAGCCTTTGGGCGAAAGTAAAAACATGCAATTGGCTCTTCTTCTTTGTGGCTGGGCCTCAGGACTTGGTGCGCCCAACAACCCGCGCAAGGACCGCAAAACTGCTGCGCACCCAACAATCACAACACACACACAACCACCAACACACACACACACACACACGACACACACACACACAACACACACACACACATCACACACCAAACACACTATGCATAACACACACACACATATGCATACACACCTACAACGCGCGCAACTAATCTTATTCGTGCATCTTGTCTTAAATTAGGAAGGCGGTGCTATGTCCTCCGCGGGGCGCTTAACGCCCCGCCCCGTCCCCGGCGCGCGGGCAGGGCGGCGGCGGGGGACACTGAACAGGCTTTGACAACGTGTCCCGGAATGATTTGTAAAGTTGCCAGGGGCGCAACTAAATTACCAGACTATGCGCGTCGAAGACCTGACGCCCCTGTGTCTCCCCCCCCCTCATCCCCCCCCTCCTCGTCGTCCCTGGCCCATCTTTATCTTCTTCCAGGAGGCGCGGCGTGGAACCAGACCAGAAGAAGGGGATGAGGACCCCCCCCTGCCGCCTGTGATCCTCCTCCACGGCAGCGTGCCGGCAGGACCGGCCCGCCGCCGGGCCGCCCCTCGCCACAGAAGCCCAATATTAAAAAAGTTATCGTTCCATAGGTTGGGCCTCGTCCCTTTGTATTAATCTAGATTCTTGAGGCAGCGGCGATGAGCGGGGATGGAGGGGGGAGGGCCGATGGTTTTTGAGCCATGCCCACCCGCGCACGTGGTCTTTTTGGAAGAGCGTTGGCGGGGGGAGGTGCGGGAGGGAGACAGGGTTGGAAAAAGGGCAGGGGGTTTTCGGGGGGAGTCGAAAAAGTTGTGCGCGGAATCTGTTGTGGCTCATGCATATCGCAAACTTTTCTTCCAGGATGAAATAGCGGCGCCTCCCTTTCCCGAGAGACGCATCAACAACTTTAATACTAAGAGAGGAAGGGAGCTCCTTTGGCCCGCTCCTTGTTTTTTGCGGTTCGGTTTTCCCGAACTGCCCCGGATTTCCTGGATTTCAATCTGGACCGATCCCCCTGCTTCCTGTTTCCAGATGGCGAAGGCTGACGACCGCACCATGAGCAGGAGGACCGTGACAGCGGCCACCAGTGTGGGATAGCAGTGGACCCGGCGGTGAGTACCCACACTCTTCCCTCATTTTCATTCGGAGGAGCAGAGAGGGGGGCGAAATCGAGCGCGAAACACACGGCCGTCCTGATGCGTTGCCGTCAGGTGTAATGAGACGCTGAAGGGGGCGACGACACGACGCACAATGACCGTCAGGCTGTCCAGGAGGGAGGGAGGCAGCTGCCTGCCTGCCCGACCCTGCGCCCTTGTAAAAGCGATTCAATTGTTACGGCCGCGCGCCGCCACCCCCCCCCCCTCCCCTACCTCTCACACTTTGCAAATGATGATGACGGACAAAAGACTCGGTCAAATAAACTAAAGGGAAACTGCCGGTGGCGAAGTCTGTGTGCGTGGAGGGCGACGGGGCATGGCGGGGCATGGCGGGGCGTGGCGGGGCGGGGTGGGGGAGCAACGCGGGAAGTGGTGACGATTGGGTGGCCGCGAGGGGAATACCAATGAGCCCCTTTCCCCCGAAGGACCCCGAGAGATTGGCGGCCGCTACTGCACCTCGTTACAAACAAAGGGCCGCCAGGACGCTGCCAGGACGCCGCCAGGACGTCGCCAGGACGCCGCCAGGACGCCGCCAGGACGCAGAGCGGTCTTGGTCGGCTACCTCCTCACTCCTGTCTCCGCTGCAGTGCTTTCTGCACTCCGACTCACGCCCTCGTCCTCACCCCCTCCCCGTTCCCCCTCGCGGTGCTGAATTCTAGCCGCAGTTGCAGCAGTGCGTCGTGGCGCCCGCCGCGGAGCACCCCGTGGTGCTGGCTGGCCGCCCTGGGCCCGCCTCGCCTCGACACTCCCCCCGCGCTGCACTTAGCTGGGAACTCAACACCTGTTGGGGCCGCGCCGAGCCGTGCCAAGCCTCGCTGTTGACGCGGTAATCCAAGCTCCGGATGATGAGGAACACTCCGGGACGTGGATACAAAGGAAATGCCCGAGTCACGCGCAAGGCCCCGGGTTCGAGTACCGTGCGCGCCGCATTTTTTTTTTATTTTTTTTTTTAAATTTTTGCTTTTGCGTGTTTTTAAGTTTTACTTACACTTTGGACCGGCTGAAGAACCGTAACAAAATTGTTGTGCGACAAACGAACCGCGCATAGCTAGGTCCAAAGAGAGTGATGTTAGTTGGAGCCGAGCAGCGTAGGTCACGACGGTGTTGCAGGACTCTATATGCTTCTTCTGCGGGCACGCCCGCGCACATCATTCGCGAGCTCAACAAGGCCTAGTTCTCCTCGAGCACGGTGCAGTGCGCGTGTGCCTCGCGCACAAAGCAACGGAAAAGTTGCACGCCACTCGGGGCGGGGCGGGCCAACAAAAGTTAACCGTATTTCCCTCTTCAGTTCGCGCCTCTGTGTCCCTCTGTCCCTCCATTTTCTGCCAGCCAGTCCGCTGCCTGTTCTGATTCACTCTCAAATTACAGGCCTCTGCGCAGGACAGGGGAGAACAGGAAAGGGGAGGGGGCGTGTTTACATACTGCCCACCCTGCGAGCCTCGGTCAAACCAGTCCACCTGCACAGGCCTCACTTACCAGCCAAGTTGGCGCGTATGCTTTACACTGTGTCGATGACATAGCTTCACCACACAAAACCTGCAGCCCGAAACCGTGTATAATATATAAAGGGATTCGTGAAGAGCCGAGACGGGAGTGAAGCAGTGCGGGCGGCGTGGCGGGGCCGCGGCGTCACACGGCGACACCTCACGCACCCCCGGCGGGGCTGCTGGGGCGGCGGGGGCCCCCGCGGGGAGGCAGGAAGGCAGGCTGCGAAGGCGCGCACCGCAGACATTTAATTAAAGGCCCTCAAAACATCTTTCATATAAAAGTTTTGTTTGCAGTGAAAAGGCGGCGCGAGGGGTGCGCGGGGGGTCTCCGCGAAGACGGGCTGGCTGCGGGCGTTCCGGGCTGGCGGGGCTGGCGGGGCTGGCGGGGCTGGGGCGGGGCTGGCAGGAGGTTCAAGGGGTTGGGGCGCCGGGAATGTGACTAATGCAGGCTCGGAAGAGAAAGGCACTCTTATTGGCAGGAGCGGCGTCACGGGCAGACAGCAACGGGGGGCGCCGCCCGCCCTGCCAGGGCCCCCTGCCAGGGCCCGGGTAGGCAATCCACCACGCCGCACTGCCCCGGGACTTGCTCTTCGGACAGGGAGGGGAGAGGAGGGGGGGGGACAGACGGTACACTCGCGGTGGCGGCGCGTGAATTCCTCAAGTTGGGAGTGCGCCGCTGCTGCGCGTGTCTAGTAGGGTTAGTTGTGGAATGCGGGGCTTGTGTGCGCGGCGGGGCGGGGCGGGGCGGGGCGGGGCGGGGCGGGGCGACGGGGATGCTGCCCAAGTTGCCGCGGATAAAAACCGCAGCGGAAGTACTGCCATCGTGCGCTGATAGTGATGACAGCGTCGGGCCCATTGTGCGGGGGCGCCACTGTCGCTCTCGGCCGGACTAGACTCGAGACCGACGATGATGCAAGGGGACACCACTCGAAAACGAAAAATGGGGGAAAATAGTGAAAAAGTTGTGACCCCTGCAAAAACGCTTTGATTTTCGCTAAAGGTGGACAGTGGAAAATGGCCGAGGGGGAGGGAGGTCATCGAAATGCATCCCTCTGAATTACACGCATATAATGGGGCCGAATAAGGGATGCAGACCGATCGGCTTCATTCCGGCGAAAGCAGCAGCACCTGTCCCCACCCACACAGACTCACACAGACACACTCACACACACACACACACTCACACAGACACACGCGCGCGCCCTCGCTGCCGAATATCGTGCGCAAATGAAATGGAATTCATTAATGCCGCGAAGAGACAAGCGCGTGAGCGTGTGTGTCTGTCTGCGTGCGAGGGCGACGCACCCTCGTCAAGAGCTGACAGACGTAATTCGAAACTAAATGTGCCAGCAAAAAAAAAAAAAAAACAATTTAAAGAAAACATAAATAATAACATGGATTATGTGTCAGTAAGCCAGCTAGTATTCTCTGTGAGTCAGAAGAATAACTTTACCTGTGAAATGGCGCGGTTCCGCCTCTCGCGTCTCCCCGGCCCGGCCACGCGGCCGCTTGCCTTCCGAGCGGCCGGTCTGTCAGACGAGCAGGCACACGCACGAAGCGGCAGCGCCGCGCCGCTCCCCCTCCACCGTCTGGCATTGTTGGCGCGGCAACGCGGCAACGCTGCGGCCTCGCAGCGCGGCGGGGTGGAGTGGTGGGGCGGGGGCAGCGCCGCAGCCGAGGCGGCTCGGCCGGCCGGCCAGGCAAGCTGGCAGGGCGAGCCGGCTGGCACACGCACGATGCGGTAACGCCGCGCCGCTCGGCTAGGCTTGCTACTGTCGGCGGCGGGAGACGAGGCTGCAGTCGGACGGCTCACACGACACGCGTCGGGATCACCGTGTCCCCCCGACAAGTGTACTTGTTTTTCCCGCGTTCAGCCTGCAATACAATGGGCGCGTTGAAGTCGCGTAGATTGTGGAAGTTGGAGGTGACACCGCCTGGACCGCGCCGCGCCGGCCGGGCCGGCCCAAGCGGCCAGTTAGGCACCGGGGACGGGGAGGGAGGGGTGTGAGTGGGATGGACGTGTCGGGAGAGGAAAAAGAGAGGGAGGGAGGGGTCAGAGGCGGCCGAGGTCGCGCGCCCCGTTTTGTTTGGGTTTGAGTGTCTGGGAGCTGGGCGCGGCCCGGCGTGGCCCGGCACGGCGCCCCAGCGGTGGTCTGCCGCCCTTTGTCCTGCCGAGCGATTCGTCGCCCCGTCGCTCCGTCTCTGTCGCGCTCGTCGGCCGAGCCACTGGGGTGCGAGGGAGGCGGGAACGGCAGGCCGGCGGTGGTCCTGCTGCAGGGTGGGCGGAATGAAAGAGCCGGTGGCAGGAGTCATGTATTGTCGTAGTGGTCGGACTCGTCGGCGGCGTTCTTTATTTTTCAGTTCCACGGCCCCGCCGTTCCCCCTGCTCGCTCACACAGAAAAAGGGACAGCCAGAGGCCAACTATATCGGCGTGACACCTAGCTCACCTTTCCGTTCTCGTCTCTATTCGCCTGTCGTTTTTTCGCGTCCTCCTCATGCTTCGTTCTCTTTTTCCTTTCTTTTATTTTTGTCGCTAGGGGTTTGGAATGTTGTTTTCATTTTATTCTTTTTGTCCAGTTCAAAACTCAAGCAATCAGAAAAATCACTATTACGTACATCGCGAATTCATCCTCGCTCTCTCTCTCTCACACAAACACACACACTCACACACGCTCAGACATGTAAGCGGGCACGCGCACACAGCAAAAGTGGTCCGACCGGGGACCCTGGGGTATTGCGCTCGCCACATATCCGAACGCCCCCTCCCCTTCTCTCTGCCCCACCGCCCGACCCCCTCTAGACACGTACATCAATGATGTGGGTAAGGGTGTGTGTGTCCGGCGATCAGCCCTCGGACGCGCGGGAGGCAGACAAAGCCCAAAATCATACCATCCCCCTTTTGAAACCGCGGGGCCGAAAGGCAGTGATTGGGCCAGGAATTAGTGACAGCGCCACTCACACCAGTCAGCGCGGAGACAAAGTGGACGCGGACAGACCCTCGCACACACACACATTCACACTCACACAGACACTGGTTAATCAAGGGAATGGTTTTGAAAACAAAAAAAAAAAGGTCTCGTCCCATTATCCCTTTGGTAAAATACGCGACCGATTGGCTTCGAAGCAGGCAGGTGCGGTCCAGGGAGAGGGGGGGGGGGGTAAGGCCAAGGTCGCGCTGAAGAAGAAGAGGAACGTTTGGCCTCTTTAGTGCGAGAGAGCGCGCCTGCCGTCGTGTGCGCCGAGTGCGCTCTGTGGAGAGGTAGAGGGGGCGCAGCCTGCAGGGGCTGCAGGGGGCCCGGCCGGCGCGCAGGGGGTCGCGCGGACCGATCGTGGGGTATTTGCGCAGACGGAGTAGTCCCAGCGGGGCCGAGGCGGCCGAGGCCAAGGCAAGGCAATACCCTGGGCGTACCCGCACCATTCGCCTGCAGTGGGTCACCTGGCCGCCCGGTCCAGCCCCGCCACGCCCCACCCCACCACGTCCCGCCACGCCCCGCCACGCCCTACCCCACGCTGTGGGGCACACGCTCTTCATCCGCATAACATCACTAATTTTAGTCTGTTTGATTTAACTTAGTTTGCTGCCAGGAAGTGGCAGTTTGCCACGCACGCCGCGTGGGTAACAGTCCCAATCGACCGTCTATGCCCCGACACTCAAGGCTCCACGGTTTCTCATGGCTTTTGCGGGGTGGGGGTTGGAGCCCCCGTCGGCCAGGTGTCAGCAGCGCGGCGGAGGGGAGCCCCAGGCCCCCTGCCGAGGCCCCGCAGGGGGTCCCCCGTAAGTCGTTCTTACCTTACTGCGCCTGGGAAACCTCGAGCCATAAGCTATCATTTTCTTCTTTTCGTTTTTTTTTGGTGCTTGCTCCGTTTTTTTTTTTTAATTTAAAAATTAAAAAAAAAAAGCTGCGGTGCCTCCGAACGGTCGGTGACGACCTTTACCGCGTTTTATAATTTTTTCGAAGCTAGAAAAAAAAAGGAAGAGCAATAAATGAAAAACAGCGCAATACGCGGAAGTTTGTTGAAACGTGTGTGCGTGGGTTAGCGACAACAGTTTTGCGTGGGAACTATTCCGTTCAGGCCAAATGACCTAAAACTTGCCTCTGACCGAGACAGAACCACCGACTCGCGCCATGCACACAGATACACTGACACACTCTCTCTCTCACAGGACACACACACGCGCACGGGCACTGCAGGGGACGCTAATAGCCAGACCTTTCTGATTAATATGGATGCCCCAGAGGAGGTGGTGACCACGTACTGGAGTGCGTCGTGCGGCCCCACCCCGTCCCACCCCGCCCCACCCCGCCCCGGCCCGGCCACAGGGGCTAGTGGTGGTGGTTTTACGTGCTTGACAATTGAGGCGGGGAGGGGTGGAGGGGTTGGGCCCACACAAGAGGCCCGATGATTGCCCGCGAGCCTGATTCCGAACAAGGCTTATTTCGTCTCTCTCTCTCCTTCTCTCTCTCTCTCTCTCTCTCTCTCTCTCTCTCTCTTCTCTCTCTCTCTCTCTCTTCTCTCTCTCTCTCTCTCTCCTCTCTCTCTCTCTCTCTCTCTCTCTCTCTGTTCCCTCAGGGAGTCTGCAGCGACCACCAGCTCTAGGCCAAGGTTTGCGCGTCGCATTATTCTCGAATCGCGGATCGACTCCTCCCGGCGTCCCACTGCACTGGCATAACGGCCCCGCCTCATGCATCCCGGAGGCGCATCAGCAAGATTGCTGTTTGTGCTCCAAACAAATGTACGTTTACCTCCAGCTTCCTTCCCGTTTCATTCTTTTTATTTTTCCCTCCGCCCCCCTCCCCTGTCTCTCGCTCCCTCCCTCTGGACGGCCGCGCGGATCGCACGGGACGGGCCGCAAACTGCGCGACTCTCGCCTACAAAAATGTGGCTTTTAATTACGTTTAATGGGAGCGGACGCTTTGGGAGGCAGCCGAGGCCGCACCAGCCGAGGCCCTGCGGTGCGGCCCGGGCGACAAGAGATTGCGGCCAGATTCCACGGCGCGATGCGGCGAGACAGAGGAGGAAGGAGAAGAAGGAGAAGGGGATCAAGCGATGTCTGTCCATCACCGCCCGCCTCCCACTTTTGACTCCTTCCGAGGCGTGGACACTGCAGGGCGCACAGTGGGCCAGAGGACCGGTGGAGGCGGTCAAAATCCCCGGGACGCCGGTCTCTTGGCCGCACTGCGGAGCGCGGCTATCATAATTAAAATTAGCCTTCCGTGCCAACGTGATATTAGTCTGGGCGCGTGCGTGAGTGATGTGTGGGAGAGAGCGTGAGGGTGCGTTTAAGGTCGCCTCTTTTACCACCTTCTCCTACTCCAGCCCGCTCTAGGCCGCTCCAGGCCGCTCCAGGCCCCTAATGCGACCGAACGGGACCTCCATGCGGGGAGATTAATGAATATTCAGGCAGGTCGTTGTGCTGGCGACGCCGGGCGACGCAGGGCCGGCGGGGCGGTGGCTCTTTTATTCATCCCTCGCGAAAACACATCAACAGTGCCAAAATGGTAAATCAGTTGGGAGCCACGCAGCCTGCGTGCCCGCCTGTTGCGTCATTCCGTCCAGCCGCGCCGCCGCGCCCTGCCATGGCGACGCCCTGACGCGCCGCCGCCGCCGCCGGGCTCGGACTCCTTTGTCGAGGCTTTGTCGCTATACTTTGGTGACGTGCAGTGTTCTCCACAGCGGCACCAGCATTTTCAAATTGAAAAAAAAAAAAAAAAAAAAAAAAAAACTTGATGGGTTGACGACATATTCTTTCTAGCGTTTGATTGCCTTTCTCTTTCCCAGGGAGCGTACCGCTGCCCAACTTGGAGTGGATGCTGCTGCTGCTTGCTGCTGGCTGCCTGCATCTCTGGTGAGGCTCTTTTTCTTTATTTTATCTTTTTTTCTCCGCACTCTGAGGATGACACTTCAAAGCACTGGGTCGTCGTTAGCGTCGGGACGCGTTTTGAGCTCCTGGGTCGGTAAACAGGACTCGCACGCGAACGTGTGACCCCGCCAATGGGTCGCTCTCGGAACGAGGAATCCATCGGCGGGGCAGCCCTCGTCCTCTGTGAGCGCAGCGCGCAGCCTTGGACCGCGGCAAGCAGCTCAGGCGGTCCTAAGGGGCGGGAAGAGGGGAGAGGGGGGGGGGGGAGCGCCAGCCATTATCCTGCTGGATGTAATGCACGGCTGGAGTGCGGTCCGCGGTCCAGGACGATGACGACGACGACGGCGATCGGGAACGCAGCGCCTTGGTGTTGAGGGGCACTCCGAGACTAATCGGAGTCCCTTTCGAACGGCAGCAAGCGGCGGCAGGGAGAGGGCAGGGGTAGAAAGCAAGCCGCCGCCACCGCGGCCGGCTATGAGTCGCCCTTGGAGCGCCTTCTCTTGGCAAGAAAGGAAAAAAAAAAAAAATTAGAAAAAAATTAAAAAAAAAATGTAAAAAAAATATAAAAAAATTTAAAAAATTTAAAAAAAAAAAAAAAAAAAAAAAAAAAAAAAAAAAATAGAACACTTGTGCCACTAGTCGCACGGTCTGGATTCCATTCCAAGGTAGACGCTCGGCGATGAAACGAAGCCCTCTCGACCAGCGTGAGTGCTGGTGAGTGCGCCTCCTTCGAACGTCGGGGACCAAGACTATCCCGCCTAGCTTTCCGTGTGCATGGAGGCGCGCGCCAGTGTGAATGCACGCGCGTGTGTGTGCGTGTGTGCGGCGGTTCTTTGATCAGGCAGTCTCTACACCCTCGCCGGCCGACCCTCCGTTCGTCAGTTCGTCGTGGTTTGCCGACGCTGCCTTGTGGTGGCCGTGGTGACCGTATTGGTGTTGGGTGGGGATTGGGTGACGGCAGCCGCGTCTACACGTCGTGTGACGTCATCGCACACATCCACGGCCACCGAGAGCAGCGTGGCCTGATTGGGCCAACCAAACTACACCATGCTGCCCAGCAATCTCTCCTCTCTCTCTCTCTCTCTCTCTCTCTCTCTCTCTCTCTCTCTCTCCTCTCTCTCTCTCTCTCTCTCTCTCTGTCTGTCTCATACACACACTGCTGGTCATACGCACCACGTACTTCCGGTTCGGGGACGGCGGCGACGGGTTTCGAACCCGCGACCCAGCGGCTCCGCAGCGAATGCCTCGCGGCTCCGGACCTCCGGGGTCATCCGGGACGTGGAAGCTGGGAGCTCCGGGGAAGCGTCCTTTGATCCGGACAAGTGGGGCCCATCCCGCTGCCCCGTCCCACCATTAGCAATTCAGGAGCTGGCGGGGCGGGGCGGGGCGGGGTGGGGGGGGCGGGGCCCTTTGCGGGATTCAGCTCATTCCGTCGCCCTTGCTCCCTCGGGTGCCCCACGGGTGGTGAGCGAGAGGGGATGCAGCATGAGCGCGACGGCGGCCAGCTTCAATCGGCTTCACTCCGGCTGCATCTAGCGCAGTGGGCCGCCCAACCTTGGGGTCGCCTTGGGTCGCGAGGCCGCCAGACTGATAAAAAAATTTAAAACCTCATCCTGAGACAAGATTATATTCAAAAATAATTACGTCAATTTTTGCAAGGGATAGGTCATTTTGAGCAGGATCGTACGGACTGGGTGTAGTGCTGTCACGTGTTCTGCCTCCCATCTAACCGCCGGTGAGCTGAGCTCGCAAAAATGACATTGGTTCTGGGTGTCGAACCCGGGGCTGTCGGACTAAAGGGTCGTCGCCTCAACGCTTCTCGGCCACCACGATAGATGAGTAGTAGTTGGTGAAGCGGTGCCCTTTGACTGGCTGGATGGCAGCACGCCGACGGCGCGTCCTCTGAACGTGGACTGTACTGTTTGCCGAGACTGAGCGGGCTCCACCGAGCGCCAGCCACGATCTTCACGCACGGTTTCCGGATCGGACAACAAAAAGGACGCTCAGGTGGAAATTTCATCTGGTAAATCCTGCAAATGATAATGTATTCCGTGCGGCTGCGGACCTTCATTCCCCGTCGCTTCTCTCTCTCTTCTCTCTCTCTCTCTCCTCTCTCTCTCTCTCTCTCTCTCTCTCTCTCTTCTCTCTCTCTCTCTCTCTCTCTCTCTCTCTCTCTCTCTCTTCTCTCTCTCTCTTCTATCTCTCTCTCTCCGTCTGTAGGAATGTGCAATCGGAAGCAGGCGCCAGCAGTCAGGTCCCCCCACCCCGCCCCTCCAAAACTGGCGACGACGGACTCTCCATAGCAGGTCCATTCTTCATTTGTCGTTGCGATCGTGCTCGGAATTAGGTATTCCGGTCCGGTCGCTCGTGTTTCCGTTTTGGGTCCCCGCTCGGGCCCGCTTCGGGTCCGCTCGGGTCCGCTCGGGTCCGGGGCCCGTCCGATCCACGCCGAGGTGGCCGGGCCGGGGATGCAAGGGAGCACTTTGGGAACGTCCAACACCAGTGTCGCCCTGGCGGGGCCCTCCGAGTGCAGGGCGCAGGGCCCGGCCCGGCCCGGCCGGCCAGGCGTGGAAGACTTGGGCGCGCCAAGACTCCTGAGACGCGCCACGGTAAAATATGTGGGGGCAAGACGTCGGCCCTTCGGGGTCCCTTCGGGGGGCCTTCGGGGGGCTCTTCGGGGGGCGCGAGGGCATCGCGCGCGGGGGCGTGGCGAGCGCCATTACAAGGGCGGCAGGCAGGGCCGGGAGGGCCAAAACTGAATCATCGTTCGGCGGAAATAATGTTCGGCGGGCCCCGGGCGGGCCGGACGTGGCGGAGGTGGAGGCGTGGAACAAGAAAGCGACATGGAGAAAGAATGCTGCCGGCAGCGCGACGGTGACTCACACGGTCAATATTGGTGCGGCTGTATTGCGACCGGCGACACGCGCGGGGCGCAGGGCCTGGCGCAGGGCCTGGCAGGGCAGGCAGGCCGTGGTCGATGCGATTCGGTGAAGGGAAGGCGCGAAGGGTGCTTGACTTGATATGAAGTCAAAACACGCGGCCGGCCCGCCGCTAGCCCTTAGAGCGCAGCCCGACCTCTAAAAAAAAAAAAACTAAAGTAACAACGGCGACGCGGCAGCTAGAGGAGGGTCTCCAGGGCGCCGCGTCGAGACGAACGACCGCCTCGATTGTCGGTTTGCCGTTTCACCGGTACCGCGCGCTTTATGGGCTTGCGGCCCAAACATTGTCATCACTGATGGGATTGTCGCGAGGAGACGCGGCCCCCTTCCGGCGTTGACGTGGCCATCGGGATTAGAGAAGGACAATCCGATCGGTTTAATTGAATTGAGGACCCCGTTATTACACGGGCCGCTGATTCCGAACACCGGTCGGGCTGTGTCGCTCGCTCCCCCGGCCGCGGTGAGAGGGACGCACGGGGTGCGGAGTCAGACTGCAGGCAGGCAGCCGCAGCCAGCGCGCAGGCAGCCGCAGCCAGCCGCGCGGAACCAACGACGCCACCGCGGCGGGGCGAGCGCCGCGACGCCGGTCACGAGACGAGGATGGCTGTCCGGTCGAACAAAAAAAAAAATCATTGAATTTTGGTTTTGGTTATGGTGCTCCCCACCAGATCCAAGTGCTTTGTTACATTTTTTTATAGGTTAATTTTTTTTTTTAAATTTATAAAAATCCTTTTTCTCTTTTTTATTGCGTAGCCCGACCGGAGCGAAGTGCTGCCGAGGCATTTGACTGACAGAGCGATGAGCCTGTGTCATCCCAGCGGTGTGAGGTCTGCCTGCCTGCCTGCCTGCCTGCCCGCCGGCGGGGCGGGGGTGGTGACACATGGGATTGGATTGAATGTGGTCCGATGAGCGGATAACACTCGCGTGACGTCAGCACTTAGCGGCTCGGCAAACAAATTACGCCGCGAATGCGCGGGCAGCCTCGACGCCCAATCATCAGCGACTTTGTTTTCCTTTCCTTCTTCTTTCTTTTATTAATTATGCTCCCCCAGTGGGGCCCGACACCGCAGCAGGACCGAGGGGGAAACAACTGGCCAAATACATGTACACCAAAAATTTAAATGTCAAAAAATTTAAAAAAAAATTATTGAAAAATATGAAAGATTTTATTGAAAAATTTGAAAAATTGTATAGAACAATTAAAAATATTTTGTAGAATTATTTTAGAAATTTTGAAGACATTCTGAAAAAAATTACGAAAAATGAATTTTTACTGCCCTCTCCAGTGTGCTTCAAAGCCACAGCAATGCGCGGTGACTATCATGTGCCGTGGTGGCTGGAGGTGTACAGCCGTCGGTTTCCCCGTACGAGGAACGGCGGTTCAAATCTTATTACAATACAATTTTTTTCTCTGAACGCTGCTCATTGTCACGTCAACAGCCCGCTTCAGTCGGCCTCAGACATGAGCCGTGGTGGCTGAGAGTGGAGAGGCGTCGACCCCCGACCGCAAGGTCCGGGGATCGAGTCCTGATAATGCCTTTCATTTTTACGACTGGCTCCCTCCCACTGCGACTCAAACCCGTCGTCCAACACTCGGCAGACGTGCAAGTCAGGGTGGTGTAGTGGTCTAGGCTCAATCCAGGCCATTACACCCGGAGTCTAAAAAGCAGTCCGCTTCGGCGGATTGGCCTCGGCACTGGTTCGATCCCCGATCGAGCCAGCCACTCGAAATTGGTCGCGAGTGGGTCCATTCCGATTCGTCGGATGGAGTTGATAAGTCCTTTGAAGCTGGCCCACTGACTGCATGTTCGGGTCTGGGAGCGCCGGACAGCGGGGTACACTTGGTACCGACCACCCTGCGCAAACAAAAGCTCCCAAAACTACTCTCTTTCTTTCTTTCTTCTGTCTCTCTATCGTCTCTGCCTTACTCTACTCTGCCCATGTTGGGCCGTGTCGGCGGCTCGGGTCCTACTGGGTCCCCCGGCGTACGATATCGAAGTCGCTGGATCGGATTAACCCCAGTTACCTGATAGCACCGGTTCCCATCCCGAACACCGAAGTAAAGCAGGAGGCCTCCCATTAATACTAGGGAGGGGGTGTAGAGTTCCATTTTTTTAAATTTATTTTTAGTTAAACACGAATCGCCAGCCTGGGTACACCGTTTCCCACATCCGAACAATAGTAAAGTTGGGAAAAAAAATAGTAATTTGAAGAAATTTTTAAAAATAATTCTTTATTTCTGTCAATTTTGAAAAAAAAATTACAATTTAGAATAAATTAAAAAATTTCTCAAAGTTAGAAAATTTCAAAAAATTTAACAAATTTTAAAAAAATTCAAGAAAATTTTCAAAACGCACACAAAAATTTTAAGTTGCTTCCCCCTCGAGGACACTCACCTGCACCTTCCTACCCGGGTTGCTTCACTTGACGGACGAATGACGTCATCTGCACTGTGGCTGCTCCAACATTTTATTGGGGACGTTCACAAGTAAGAGAGTGTGCCGGCGGTGGCCTTGGATGGAATGACGCTCCGGACTGGGGTACAGTCGCGAAGGTGCGGTGGCGTGTTGGATTGAAGGGCGCCCGCGGCCCGCTCATCAAACTTTCAGTCCCACTCCAGGTGGACGGTGTGACGGACGGAACGGAATCGATTGTTCCTGACCCGCTGTGTGCCGCCATTGAGGCACGAGAGAGTGCCTGCTCGCGGCGCACGGCGGCAGCCGCGGCAGCTGCGGCAGCGCCGCTTGGACTCCGCGAGACACACCCAGGGAACGATTTACTTGTACCGATGCTGGATTTTGTCTCATTTGACTTTTGAGAATATTTGATTTGATTCAGACATTTTATTCTCAAATTGAGCCACTTTTCTCACGTACTTTGACTCATGCGTGAGACAAAATATTGTCTCAGACTTTGAGAGAATTATCGCAAAACGCTTGCAAGTAGGAGTCGAACTTGGAATCCCTGCAGTGGCGAGCCGTCGCCTAGCCCCACGTCACCACGGAGGTGGATTGGCGATGAAACAGATGACTGGGCAATGGCGTTTCTCAGGCCCCCGCTTTCCAAGAGTGCCGAGCTTGTGTGGTCTACAATTGTGCCGCGTTGAGCGCCTGATAAGTACACAAGCAGTAGCGCAGTAGGTTAGTTAGCTGCCTTTGACCTCCAGGGGTCCGGGTTCAACTCCCAGCAGTGTCCGTATAATTTTTATTAGTTTAGATCCTTGAAGATGATAACTACTGAGTCTAGGATGCTCAGGCCGCGTTCCATTTCTCGCCGCACCCCGTTGACCACCTTCAAATGCCGGGCACTGCAGTAATTTTTTTCGAGTTTTGAGCGGTAATGGCAACTACAAACGTCGGCAGCAAATCCGGTAGTCCTTGGGAAAATCAGGACCACGGGATCGGTTCCTCCCGCCCGTAATTTTGCTACTCGCCCCCAACCCTCCGTCAAAAAAAATCTGGAAAAAACTACTCCCCCTTCTTTCCGGAAATTTTGATACTTCCGTCCATCTCTGGGTTGCTACGTGATAATTTGGCCAGAGAAAACTGGTGGCGCCTCGGTGGGAACCGAACCCGGGTTACTATCCAGGAGGGCTGGCACTTTACCACTGTGCTACGAGAGCAGTTGCTGTTGCGGCGCGTTTGGAAGAGTGTCATAGAGCGCGGCGCTCTCCTTCAGTATGGCAGGCCCAACCAATTAGAGACTGGGTCACCGTTCGAAAAAGGTCCCGCTCTGCTTCTCATTGGTCGACTGGATCAGACGTGCGCAGGCGCAGAAAATACAAGAATATGAGCCTCAGTCTGAGAAAACCCTCCTTTCTCACTACTTGCTGAGAAATGTAGCATTGTGGCAAGCAACATGCTGAGACAAATACCTCGCGAAAATATTGCTGTCTGACGTCACATCGCTGATGCTGGGATTTACTCTAGTTGATGAAAAAACCTCTTGCAGCAACGTAATATTGTCTCGATACGAGTGGATTTTTGCATTGGAGGCAGACAATCTCCATTCTCATACCAATGACCTAACCTGCATTGCCCAACCGTAAGACAAATTTTGTCTTGTGCCAATGCAATTTTTCTTGGAACAAGTAAATCGTTCCCTGGGTGCAGACGGTGACGAGGCGTCGTGACGCTGCGGTCCCATTCCGCTGCTATTACTGGCACGGCAGCCTTAGTGCGTCCCAGGGAGTCAACACAGCAGAGAGAGAGAGAGAGAGAGAGAGAGAGAGAGAGAGAGAGAGAGAGAGAGAGAGAGAGAGAGAGAGAGAGAGAGAGAGAGAGAGAGAGAGAGAGAGAGAGAGAGAGAGAGAGAGAGAGGAGACAGACAGACAGACAGACAGGGACAGAGACAGAGAGAGAAGGAGAGAGACGGTTGGAAACAAAAGACTGGCTGCTGTCCCTTTTAATAAACGCAAAAAGAGGCAGGAATATCTATCAACGAAAAAACGGAGGCCCGCGAGATTATAATGAAGGTCACTGGTGTTGACAGCGACAAAGCTATCGTCGTCGGCTGAAGCGGAAAGAGGGAAAAGCCGCTCTCTTTTGTTCTGCTAGTTGTATCTATCAGTCCCTTCATACTACCCGCTTTATTTTATGTTGGTGTCTGCGCACCAGCCAAAAACCTCGAGGTAAGTCGTCGTCCAGTGAGGTGCCGGTCTGCTGGCCGCTCTGTGCGACCGCTCTGCATAGACTCCTCGGACGCAGCGCCCGGCTCGCATGCCTCGCATTTTCCGAGTGTTCTCAATGCGCCGCATTTATTCGGCTATTCGGCTTCGGCTCCCCCCCCCCATCCGAATTACCCCCTCCCCGGCCCTCCTCTGCCACGACAAATGCACGGCGGGTCGGGACGCCCTCGAAGGGGTTTTGCAATTTGAATGTTTAATGTATTTGGAGCCGATAACCACTGGTGCAAACATTGGGGGCGGGCCGGGCCGGGCTGCGCGGGGGTAGAGTTCTGCTGGTGACAGGGGGTGGCACGGCACGGCGGGACTACTGGAGTGGCGGGGCGTGGCGGGGCGTGGCGGGGCGTGGCGGGGCGCGGGGGGGTCGTAGTGGAGCGTGCTGGAACGCGAGGGTGGGCTACTAAGTTGCTCTTCACGATTCATTTCATCAGTCAGGCAGTGCTCAGCGGTCGTCCCCAGCCCATCGCCACCCCACCTCACCCCACCCCGCCCCGCCCCGCCCTGCCCCACCCCGCCCCCGAGCACCCCTGTAATCATAACAATTACCGCCGCACACATCCACTCGACCCGCATTGTCCATACAACACTCTGTGGCGGCAGTCTTCGGCCAGAGATACAACACGACGCTCTCTGCGAATGTGTGTGTGTGTTTTTTTTTAGTTAGTTAGTTAGTTAGTTTGTTTGTTTATTAATTTCCCCATATTTGTGTTTGTCACGATCACCACTTTGGCGGCCGTGTGCGCGACCCCCCGGTGAGGAAGGATCGCTCCCAGCCAGGGTGCTACATTGGGGCACAAAGATGATGGCAGACACACACACACACACACACACACACACACACACACAAATGGGCGTGCGCTGAGATGATGGCTGCAGAAGGACCCCTGGGGAGCACCCCTCTGATTTTGCTGAGGTACATGGAGAAGCGGTGGCAAAAAACACAGACACACACACTGCAGTGAGGGCAGTTGGAAGAGCGGGGAGGGGGGGACACAACTGTGGCTGCTGTGCCTGGGGAGCTGCGGGCGAGCGACTTGAACTTACGCATTGCTAGTGTGAAGCGGAGGGTGTGTGTGTGTGTGTGTGTGTGTGTGTGTGTGTGTGTGTGTGTGTGTGTGTGTGTGTGTGTGTGTGTGTGGGTGTGTGGGTGCGGGAGGGCGAGCTTTCATTACGCGGTGGGCCAGGCTGTAGACACAATACGGTCGGTGTTTTGCAGCCCTCGGCCGCGCTGGGTGCGCCCTGCGCCTGGTGCGCCCCTTCCTGCTCCCTGCTTCCCTCGTCCCTGGGCCGGGCTCGCCCACGCTTCAACTTTAACTGCATGCTCCCAAGTACATAAAACGCTCAGCAGAGGGCGCGGCGTCGTCTTCGCGCCGTCTTATGGGCGCGCATGCGTGCACACACGATCCCTCTTCCTGTCGGGGAGGGAAGGGTGCCAGCCGGGCCAAAAAAAAAAAAAAAAAAAAAAAAAAGACCCGAAAACCGCAAACAAAGTTAAGCAACGCACTTTTTGAAGGGAAGCTTATTGATCAACAAAAGGAAAATCTGCAGAAAAAAAGAAAAAAAAAAAAAAAAAAAAGTAGACCAAAATTTGAGACTTTAGCCAGCTGGAATGTATCGAATTTCCCTTGGAATTTCCCGTCCTGGGGAATTGTACTGTGGTAACGCGGATCGTATGACCCATTTTCCGCAATACTCGTTCCCTCGCTACTGCTTCTCGTCGAGCTCTCCCCCTTCTCTCTCCTCTCTCTCTCTGTGACCACACGATAATGACTGCGCTGCAGTACTCGTCTCTCTCACGGGGCCGAGCCGTGGGGGTGCGAGAGAGACAGAGCCCCGCTGGCGATCGGTGGCGCTGGTGGCGCTGGTGGCGCTGGAGGCACTGGAGCATTCCAGGCGTCGGCGCGGCTGCCGTCCTCGGCGGTCCCCGGCGCGTCAACGCGTTATCACGCGAGCAGTGCTGGGGATTACTAGTGTAGTGTCTTGCCTCTGGCTGCGTCGTGCCGTCGCCCCGCCCCGCCCCGCCCCGCCCCGCCCCGCCCCGCCCCGCCCCGCCCCACCCCGCCCCCACCTGCGCAAAAAGCGGTGGCAGCACACCGCGCGGCACGTCACTGAGAACGTCCTGCTGCGCCCCGCAGGGGGACGCCAGCCGGCCAGCCAGCCAGCCAGCCAGCCAGCCAGCCAGCCAGCCAGCCAGCACCGATCCCAAGTGAACGGACAAGGAGGACACACCGTTAAAAAATAAATCTGGTCAAGCTGTTGATAGTTAAGTCCCTCGTCTAAAAAATTTTTGCTTCCAATTCGGAAAATTTCAAAAATTCCTATGTTCTAATTTTGTGTAATGAGTAACAGATTTTTTTATTTAAAAAAAAAAAAAAACAAACAAAAAAAAAAAACAGTGTGGCGGCAGCGGTCCAGAGTAGGACGTAGACTGCCTAGCGCCTCCGGCTCTCCACCACAAAACACTTTTAACCACCTCCCCCCCCCCACCCCAGCCCCCGGCCCTGCCGTGAGTGCAGCGCGCTGGGTCCGAGTATCGACTTCCCGGTCGCATATTTCCCTGGGGCTCGATATTTTGGATGGCCAGGGTCCGCGCCACGCCCCGCCACGCCCCGCCCCGCCACGCCCAACGCCATCAACATCACTGCGCAACATCTCCGGTTCCTTCCGCGCAAGTAACCCCCCACCCCACCCCTCCACGGGTCCATTCTCGCCGTGCTGCCTGCCGCTGCTGGGGCTCCTGACTTCCCTTGGACGCGGTCCCGGACGCGGTCTTCTTGTGTCGAAACAATTGTCTCCCATCCTTAAAAAAAAAAAAATAGTCCAAAAATATTTTAAATAAGTTTCCAGGAGATGCAGAATTTTTTTTTTTTTTTTGAAAGACGAAGACTCTGGAACTTGGAAACAGAGCTCCGGAACGCCCTTTCCGAAATTTTCCAGTTTATTTTGCGGTGAGCCGTTGTAACGACGACAGCGGTGCTCTGCGGCGCGGCCGGCCGCGGCTACTCCGTCCATCTCAGCTAATGGAGATTATCTCGAGGCAAGCCAAAGCCACAGCGGCTGCCCCTTCAAAGGCCGAAGCCTCAGAGGAAGAGTGCACAGAGGGCGGCCCGGGCCGGCAGGGGCGGGAATCGGGCCGGAGGGGGGGGGGGCTGTGGCAAGATGCAGTCGTGCCAGAGATACACCCCCTGCACAAGCAATGTGCTAAGAGCTTGCCCTGCCAGAGCCCACCTTTCTCTCTCTCTCTCGCTCTCTCTCACGCTCCCTGGTTCTCTTTACCTCTCTCTCGCATTATTCGCAGTTCACAAGATAACGAGATTTGTGGACTGAAAGCCGCGCTCTTGGGGGTCAAGTTTTCTCTTAGCTTTCACCTGCGCGGCTTATTTTTGTTTCGCTTCGGCTGTCGAGGGGTTTTGCTGAGGGGCTGGTGGTGGGGCGGGGAGCAGGTCTTCTTGACGCGGCCTGCGCCGCCGCCCCTGTGGTTGACGATGACACAGCAATGAGTTAGCGAGCACTTAGCAAACCGCACCACTTCCTACAAACGGGCCTCCTCCCCCGCCAACCCCGCCCCGCGCCGCGCCGTCTGTGAATTATATTAATTGTTTGCCGGTGACGTAACGCACGGCTCGGCTCGGCTCGGCTCGGCTCGGCTCGGCTCGGCTAAGCTCGGCTCGGCTCGGCTCGGCTCGGCTCGGCTCGGCTCGGCTCGGCTCGGCGAATCTTGCCTATGACCATGGCCGTCACTGTCCCCTTAGCCCTCAGTCGACTGATCAGGACCCAGGCCTGACCTCCAGGCCAGGAGAGTTAAATTGATTATTGTATGTCAGAGAGAGAGAGAGAGAGAGAGAGAGAGAGAGAGAGAGAGAGAGAGAGAGAGAGAGAGAGAGGAGAGAGAGAGAGAGCGCGCTGCAAGGCCCGCTGGTACTGTCAGCGCCACGACAGCGAGCTCCTCTTGAAACTCGCGCGTATGCGGCGCTGCGGTGCTGCGGAGCCCAGCCCGGCTGCGCTGCCTCCCCCCCCCCACTGTCGGCTGCATTTGCAAACTCCGTCCGCGGCCTTTGTTTATTATAGCCGCGGTTCGTTCGGGGAGAAGAGTTGACGTGAGCGGCGCCTGGAGCCCGGCGCACTGCGCTACCGGTCGCTGCTGCCCCTCTTAAATACCCGTCCGTGTTCAAAAAAACCTCCCCGCCCCCCTCTCAATTTCCATACCGTGAGCGGGGTGTCCCGCCTGGTCCCGCCCCCGGCGGCGGCGCCGACACTGCGAGAGAGAGAGTTATGCCCTGTCAGACGCACTGCTGGTCCACGCAGGCTGTCCGTCAGGGATTCACCATTAATCCACTGCAAAAAAAGATGATTTAAAAAAAATTGTGCACCTGTTAAATGCGCCGGCCGAGATCACAGTGCTGCCAACGCGACGCGGAAGTGGCGCGTTGATTCATCGGTCAGCAGACGATTAGCCAGCCAATGGGGCGCGGCTCCGCTACACTGTGCGCGTTGTTGTTGTTGTTGTTGTTGTTGTTGTTGTTGTTGTTGTCGTTTTTCATTGAAACTTTGTTATTCTGGGAACCGGATACCGCAAAATAGACACACGTGGTGTGAGCTGGAGGTAGAGAACGCAGGACTGACGGACGGACGGACGGACGTTCAGACAGACAGACAGGGCAGTGCTCAGCGAGAAGGCAGTGGGGGCGGCACCGCGTGCTGTACTGTTGATGATAAATGACTCTCCTTTCATTATTTGTGAGGTTTTGGGATGTGAAGTGATATAATGTGAGCGTCTGTTGCGCGGCTGGCCGAGGGGGAGGGAGTGGGGGGGAGGGGAGGGGGACTAACAGAGAGAAAGGCCGCAGATGTTCCCGCTCGGCGTGAACGGTCAACAAGCTCATCGCTATTTCCTTATTGGACCAGATAATCAGGATCCAATTTTTTTTTTAAATTTTTTTTCAAGTTTCCCCTCTGTCTTTACACAGTGCGTCAAGGCTTTCTTTTTAAGCATGTCTGTGTATGTGTGTGCGCGTGTGTGAGTCTGTTTGGGTTCCTCTCTTTGCACGTTGACCTCTTGCCTGCTTCCCGGCCGTGCTGCATGAAGTGCCCCGCGCTGCCGTGCGCGCAGCCCCTTTTTATTTCTTTTTTTTTGTACTTTTTAACGTGCCTTTGCCTCCAACACGGCGGGGGCAGGGGGCAGCCAGGCGTCCCTCAGCCAGGCCCTCCAAGGCCCCCACGGCGAGGCCCGGCGAGGCCAAGACGCCCTCGGCCGCCCTTGGCCCTCGACTCGAGGCTTGGCTTGCAGTGGCACGTATCCGGGGGAACAAATGTTGACCGAGAGCGCGGGCAAGTACACGGCGGCGAACGGCGTGTGCGTACGCTGCCCTGTCAGTGTGCATGCGTGCTTGTGCGCGCGTGTGTGTGTGTGTGTGTGTGTGTGAGTGTACGTGTGTGTCTAGAGGGGCTATGCATAAAATGCGTCACGAGTTTTTGGAGGAGATGGGGCTGTGTGACGCGTTGTGGCGAAGGGGAGGAGGTGGCGGGTCTTGTGAAGTATTTTCAAAAATATAAATTTTTCGGGTAGTGTCCATTGCTTTACAAAAAAACAAAACAAAAAAAAAAAACAAAAAAAAAACTGAGACGTATTGGTGCACAGTCCGTAAGTGCAGGTGCTGACAAGAGGGGTGGGCCGAGGGGCGGAGGCTGAAGGGGGGCCGCGCGTCCCTCCCGATCTGTTTCCACAGGCGAGAAGAGTCCTGAGGGAGCCGGCCCGCGGGGACCCTGTGGGGGAGCCAATGAAGCCGCCCCGCCCCGCCCCGACCCGCCCCACTCCGCCCCGCCCCGCAAGGCCTGCCATAGCCAATCCGAAAAACTGCCCCATGTCGACAATTTTCTTCGCCCTCCTCTTGTTGAAAAACAAGATTGGGATTGTGGCGTAGATTTTGCCCGTTCCTCCACTCTCTCCCCCTCACACACACACTCACACACTCTTACAAACGACACGGTGCGAAACTTATAGACGACACACACGCACGCACGTACGCTTCCTCTCTCTCTCTCTTTCTCTCTTGGACGGCGGGCAATGCAGCGCCATGTAATGATCCGCGGGGCGCACGGACTCACGACATGCCGACGAGAGGGACAGGTGGCAATAAAGGGAGTCGGATAGGCGAGGGCGACGCGGGGCGACGCGGGGCGACGCGGGGCGACGCGGGGCGACGCGGGGCGACGCGGGGCGCGGGGCAGACCCAATAATGTATTCCCCTGGTTAGCGCGTGGAGAGGGCGGCCAGGGCGCCAAGGCCAAGGTATACAAAAAAAAAGAAAAAGAAAAAAAAAAAACAGTGTAGGCATATTCCATATTAAAATCGGCGCGAAAAGTAGGGAGCAGCAGGGCGGCCCGCCGAGCATTCTTCTGTGGGGCCGCCCCGCCAGCTACCCGCGCGGCTGCCTGCCTGCCTGCCTGCCTGCCTGCCTGCCTGCCGGGGGCCGCCTCCGAGATTTTTTCCCTCCTGGAGGAAGCCCTGGCCATCTGTCTTGGCCTCCCCCTTCCCCTGGATCCGCCCCTTTTATGTTACGGGCCGCGCCGTGTCTGCCGGCCTGTTTACATTAAGGACAAGACACTCCAGAGGTACGGTCCGCTACGCCGCGCTACGCCGCGAAGGGGTGAGCGAGCAGAGCGGGCAGAGCGGGTCGCGGACCACGGAATCCCCGGCCAATTTACAGGGAAATTGCCACTCTGTGTGTATGTGTGTGTGTGTGTGTGTGTGTGTGTGTGTCTGTCTCTCTCTCTCTCTCTCTCTCTCTCTCTCTCTCTCTCTCTCTCTCTCTCTCTCTCTCTCTCTCCCTCCGTCTGTGTGTGAGTGTGTCTGTCTGTGTAAGACCGCCAGGCCAGACGGTGCACCTGCGAGGCGCGCTGCGGCCCGCGTGCGTCGTGCCAATAGCACGCGAGTGACTGCGAATAGCGCCACGCTGCGCATTCCACTGCTGCCAACTCAACTCGCTGGCACATAATTTGTCGCTGTCCTCGAAAATCAACCCTGCAGCGGCAGCCCCTCGGCGCGGCAGCGCATCAGGAGGGCGAATAACGAAATGCCTGGGTATTAGCAGCGGGGCGTGAGAGACGCGCCGGAGAGAGAGAGGGAGAGAGAGAGAGAGAGGAAGAGGAGAGAGGAGAGAGAGGAGGGGAGAGAGAGGAGAGAGAGAGGAGAGGGAGAGAGGAGAGAGAGAGAGGAGAGAAGAGAGAGAGAGAGAGAGGAGAGAGCAGAGGAGAGAGAGAGAGAGAGAGAGGAGAGGAGAGAGGAGATATATATGCGCTCGACGAGACAGACGCACCCTCTTGCACACGCAATAGTCGCATCAGTAGGTCGACGCGCCTCCGCGGCCAGACGAGGAGAATGTGTCGCTGAAGCCGCGAGACAACGCAACAGCAAGAAAACGTAAAAAAAAGAAAGAAAGAAAGGGGAGAGTGGATTTTCCGCTTTTCCGGGCGGGAGGCGTCACGGAGTTTGGGAAACTTGTGCGGATGGACATGACGCAGCGCTCTGGCTGGGAGTGTCTGGCGACTTGTGGTATTTCCGCGGGAAGAAGTCTCCGGCGGCGTGCAGCAGCAGCAGCAGCGGCAGCAGCGGCCCCGTGCGAGGCTAGCGAGTGGCGCCCCTCCTCCGGGTGATTGATAGCACGCCGCCAATGAAAGCGCGTATTCTTTCCGCTCAAAGTGAAAGTGTATCAATCACACCGCGGCCCGATGCCGGGCTATCGCTGTCTCCCTCGCTCTCGCACGCCGTCCCACTGGGGTGCGAGAGGGACGGAGAGCCCCGCTCGGGGCCGCGGGCCATACAGCGCCCCCGTGCCCCTCCGCTCGTTACACGCCTAAACGCTGATGGGGCGAGGCTGCCTGTAACGCTGCCTGTAAGGCGATCAGGAGGGTGCTAAAGTTTTCGCGAGGGGTTGCCTGCCCTGTTCCCGCCTCGCCACGCCACGCCCCACCACGCCCCGCCCCGCCACGCGTGCATACGTAAGAATCCCCCCCCGGGCCGCCCGGTGCTTGGCTGGCGCCACCGCCAAGCCGACATACTATTGCCAGCCGACAATTGAAATTCTTGGCATAGCCTTGGCGGCGTCGGCGGGCGAGGTGTTCACGTCTCAGTAGGGAAGGCAGTCCGCCCCGCTGCCTTCGCGCGCCAAGCCGCGCCAAGCGCCATCCTTTGGCTTGCGGCTTGAAATCTCACACGGACAAAACCACCTGTTTTGTTGTGTGTTTTTTTTTGGTGATTTTTTAAGTGCATTAATTCTTAGGGTTAATTGGGAGGATTACTGGACCAGCTAATGAACTGACGACGGGTCACCGCGTGGCTCTGCAAAGCTGCATGTCCCCCTGCCCTCCTCTTTCCAACCCCCGTTTCCACACATCGGCTCGCTGCTGTATCCCACTCCGTGACTGCTCGCCGATTCCGCTTCGGTTGCCCCTCCCCACCCCCCACCCCTCCCACGCGAGATTATGATGGGGACGGGGACCAGTTTTCACAGTCCCAAACAATTTCTCCAGATTGCTCCGGAGCGCTGTGTGCTCTGGGGGACGCGCTTGCAGGCAGGCAGGCAGGCGGGCGGGCAGGCAGGCGGGTGGGCAGGCAGCCCGTGTGTGGGAGGGGGTCCTCGATCGAGTCGTATGCAGAGACACCAGCCATAAAGCGTTGCGGAGCTGCGGGGCTCCTCGAGGGGCATGGCGCGGATGGCCCCCCTGGGACGCACACGGACGGCCCGGCCCACTGTGCGTCTCACTGTGCGGCCCACGCCCCGGACACTTTTCTCAAAGGCGGAGGGAAGGGGCCGGACAGTACACGCCCTAACTATGGAACTGGCCGGGGCGGCGACGACTTATTTTGATGGAGAAAAATGGCTGGTGGAAATGAGAAAGTGGTCCGGTTCGGCCAGAGTGGGCCACGTGGGGCCCCAGGGGCGCAACCGAAAGAGTTTGAAAAAGAGAGTAGGGGGGGGGGGGTCCGGTGCATGGCCAGTGCGATGGAGGTATGACGAATAACGCAGGGCCCGAGGGGCTACTCGACCTGACTTGGCCTCGCCGTCTAGACGCCAGTCCTTGCCTGCCAAGCGTGCAAAGTTCAAACCCCGTCAGGCGCATCGAGCTCCTGCTCGGGGGACCGGTATTCCTTGCAATCCCCGGCGAAGGATTTACCGTGTGGCAGTCAGTAGGCCGCCGTGCTGGCCGCTCGCAGCAGGCTCAGGCCGCCTGGGAGCGAGCACGCCGACGGCACAGCAGTACGCCGGGCTGCCTACCCCGCCGTCCGCAGGGGCCCGCATCCCAGCAGTGCTGCAGGCGGGGCGTTGTGCGCAGAGCGGAGCGTGTTCATTGTCTGGTGCAGGACGCGCTGCAGGGCTTGCTGGGCTCCCTGTCACGCGGAGAGACAAGTGTCACTCAGGCCTCGGCGCAGACACCCGGCCTGCCCCGCCCGCCCTGACGGCACAGTGTGGATCGCACAATGGCCCGATTCGCAGCGGAGGCCCCCGCCGCCCCGCCGGCCGCGTACATCCCCAAGCCTCCCAGCCCCGCGAGGGGCAACGCAACACAGGGCGACGCGTCGCGACGCACCCCACTACTGCCGCGCCACCGCCGCCTTCGTCTGCAAAATAATTTGGATTTGTGGAACGCGAGCGCCGTGAGGAGCTGGGCGGGGGCGGCGAAGAATTGAATTTTCGATATCACGTTCGGGCAATCTGTCTGGATGGGAATCTGCTGCCGGTCCCCCTCCCCCCCCTTCCTTTCTTTCCGCCCCAGACATAAAGCTGAGGGAGAGCACGGAAAACAAGTGGTGTGAACACATAAAAGAGGGGAGGACCGCCAGGACCCAGGACCGCGAGGGCGACGAGCCAGATCGTCATTCTGGGGGTCGGCCCTACGCCCTCAACAAGTGCGAGCAGCAGCAGTGAAGGAGGGAGAGAGAGAGAGAGAGAGAGAGAGAGAGAGAGAGAGAGAGAGAGAGAGAGAGAGAGAGAGAGAGAGAGAGAGAGAGAGAGAGAGAGAGAGAGCAGTTGGCGCAAACAGTCTCGCGCTCTCCCCCCGTGTCTTTGCTCGCTCTCACTCTCTCTCGCTCACACACGAGTTTATGTTGGCCACCATTCCCTCCTGGCGCGAGTCTGTTGTTTCAATGGCGTCTCCTTCGCGCCAGGCATCGGTGCCATCGGTAAAGGGGAGAGATTCCGTTGCATTTCGTAAGATTTCGCCGAGGTCCAAATTGGGCTATTTTTTTTTCTTTTTGTCTTTATGAGAGGGGAAAAGATATCGGATTTAAAGGGATATCAGGAGAATGCGCAGCATTTCGCGAGTGGTTGGCCTGCCGGCACAAGCATGCAGGGCCGAACTGCATACCTCTGAAATGAAATAAAATGACAGCCTCAAGTCCCGCGTCACCTCGTATATTTCTTCTCGTTTGTACGACGAGGGAAAAAATGACGTGAACAGGGGAGGGGTGGGCGGCCTGGCTGCAGCGGACTCTAAAATAAGAGCCGGGCTTTTGTGGAGGCTGGGCTGGGTCAGGGAGGGCACACAGTGTGCCACACACAGCGGGTCGCTTCAAAGCAAGGCTCTCCTTTAACGGCGCTGCGTTCTGATGGGGACCCGAAGGGACGGCTCGGAATCGGTCAGATGCAGGCGTCCGTGGGGGCCGTCCTGCCTGGCCCACCCTCCTGCGCCGTCAAGGTGAGAGAGCACGGTGTAGTGTAAGCCTGCCCGCTGCACCCGGCCGCCACCTTTGCGCCCCGAGCAGGCCGAGAGGCCCCCGCAACCCCTGCGCCGGCGTGGCGCGGCGTGGCGTGGCGTGGCGTGCCAGACCGCACCGTACAAACTAATAAAACTCAGGACCGCATGAATATTTCAGATGACACGATGTGTCTGTGTGCTCAGGCCGTGCTCAGGCCACGGTGTGGAGCCTAAGGGGTGCCGCCCCGTGCTTTACATCACCACACCGGGCACACAGACAAAAAAAAAAGACTTCTTTATGATGGTGACGGCATAACTTGGCGAAATTCGAGATTTTATTTCGCAGGGGTTAGCCGGTTCCCCCCCACCCTGGCCTGTCTGTGTACACGGAAGTGCGGGAACGTTAGCGAGAGACTCGGGCGACGCCTTTCCTGGCTCTTTTCCAGGGTGGACCATCCTTGATACTTCCTTGGCCGTAGAGGAGCAGTATGAGAGCGACGCCGCAAGGCTTCCTTTGACTGATGTCTGACTTTTTTTTTTTCAGGATGCTTCTGCCTGGAACCGGAGTTCCAGTTCCCCCTGAAGAACCTGTCCGTGCCGCAAGGCCGGGATGCCATGTTCACCTGCGTCGTCAATAACTTGGGCGGACATCGGGTGAGTGTTCGCTGCATATGTCTGTCTGTCCGTCCTTCCGTCTGTTTGTCTGTCTATCTGTCTGTCTGTCTTCGCCCACACCTGCACCGTACCGCACCTCGCCCTGGCACCGTGTGCCCAATGCACTGGAAATGCTCACCTCTTTCTCACGCTGTTGTCAGCCTCTGGAGTCTCGGAAAGCAAGCACACCAACCGCTGGCCGCAGCGCACTGTTTGTTTGTTTTCGTGGGATGGTTTGCTTGTTTCACTGTAATTAGACTTGCACTTTACAGGTGTACTTGCACTACCCGCGCACTCTTCGGGTCGACACTGCTTTTTGCACGTCCCACTGTGAGTCGGAGTTGTCGGTCGAGCCGCGCGCTTGGGCCGCACGGCCGTACTAGTCGTAACAGTGAAGACGGAGAGCTGGCATCCGAACCCAACTGCAGTGCCCTGTTTCCGTAAAAAAAAAAAAAAAAAAAAAAAAAATTGCAGCGCACTATCAAGGAGAACAGGTAGCCAACATCAAATCTAAATGATGTTATTTTGACACCAAAATAGACCAAATTTTGACCAAACAAAAACCAGTTTATTTTTGAGCTTACATTGACATTAATTAGACTTCATTGTTCTCCCTCGGCCTGGGTTCAAATACCAGGTGCCTACCTCGTATGAGGCCCGTCCTGCTTCAAGGACCCCGAGGTCCGGGACCCCGTCAGGGAGGGGAGGGGAGGGGGTCTTGCCTGCTCATTCACCCTCGTCTCCACTGCTAGCTTGTCTTCGGAACCCGCTCTCCCTACCCGGCCCGTCCCAAGGGCATGTTAAGGTGCTCATACGGAGCCTTAATGTTCACGGGAAGTTGGCAAGTGTGCACGGCCAGGAGCCGAGATCGCTTTGCATAGGAGTGGCGCGCGGCGGCGCCTTGAGCCGCTCAAAAACAAACTTGCACCATTGTACCCTCAAATAAAGCTTCTTCACTGCCTGAAAATGACATCGCAACGCGATGCTTTTCGTTTGTTTGTTCATTTGGTTTTTTTTTATGTTGTCGTTCGTTTAAGGGGAGGGGTTGGTTTTTATTTTCTCTCCAGTTTTGTATATTGTGACGTCACCGCACTCATCGTGAGGCTTATTAGCATTGCAGACGAACTGGTGGAAGTGCCTCCTCAGATAAAAGTATGAATATATATATTCAGTGTGTGAATGAGTGTGCGTGAGTGGCCTTGACAAGTTTGAGTGCTTGAAAGCAAGATTTGAGGCAAAGGGAGCCTTACTGAATGTGTTAATAAAGGCCATGGATAATGTTTTCGGTTTTTTTTTTGTTTTTTTCTTTAAATTTTCACGTTTCTTTTTTTGGGGGAAGGGGGCACCACAGCACTTAGTTTGACACAAAACACACTATTATAAAGCACCTAGTCTAGCTATCGCAATATAGATCACCACTTCGCATTCTCTCACTGTAGTCCTCTCTTTGACACTGAAATAGTGTGTATTTTGATTTACTTCAACTTGTGATGTAGGAAATAAAAGACTTAAATGACCAGTTGTTCAAAAATATTTTACATTTTTATCGAAAAATAATTGTGTTTTTTGACGAGAATGGTAAACAGCCCTTTTGGCCGTTCGGAAGTTGAAGATACATTATTTCTTAAAATGGTGTTCTCTGTTGCAATTGACCCTTGCCTCCGAGCAGAAGTCGCCGTCGTCGGCACAGGTATGTTTCATCAACAGCCAATTAATCAGCATAAATTTTCTCTATTTTCCCTGCCGTCCAACGACATTTAGGCGGAAGCAGGTGTGAATGAGGGAAGACTTTGAGCCCCAATCAACTGTGTACTGAGTGAAGACTCATGACTCACAGTACTAAACTATCCACTGACTCCACACTTTCGTTTACAATCAATTGTCACGGTATGCCCTTTTGAGTTTTCATGAAAAAAAAAAATCCCGTCGCCATCCTTTACTTCTCCTTTGCACGTCAAAGCGGCAACGCAGACTTCCGGTTCAGAAACGGAGAAACAGGCAGGCCGTGCTTTTGTACAGCCGTGTGCCCGCAATCCACCTGGAAGCAGTGCCGAGCATCGCGCACGCCGGCGGGGTTACCCCACGCCCTGCCGCACGCCCTGCCGCACGCCCTGCCCTACGGCCTACCCGCAGGGCCCCAGGGCCGCAGGGCCCGCCGCCGGCAGACGTTTCTTTCACATGTAAAGCAGGTGGCTTCTTAAGATGCGACACGGAGTGGAACCTCGGGCCCCGGGCCCCGGGCCGCAGCGCCGCAGCGCCCCAGAGCCCCCAACCCCAACCCCCTGTGGCCTTTGCCAAGGTGCCCGCGTGCACTTAGCTCCACTCCCTTGCTCATCTCCATGCAGCGACGCAGCGGCACGCGGACGTGGCGCGTGAGTGTCTGCAGGTCTTCTGCGGCGTCTCTCTGCCATGGCTTCGCCGCGCCGCGCCGGACGGACACCACACTCGGGGAATATTTTGGTTCCGTCTCGGCAGAGGAGTTACAAGGAGTGGGGCGGCGGTTGAGTTCGTTAAAGTCTTGGCTCTGTTGCTCTGTTGTTGTTGCGTGGTGACATAACGGGCAGCCACATCTTAATTTGATTTATTTTTTTACCCTCCCGCTTTTTAAAAATATTTTTTCATGGGCCCCTTCAACTGAGCCCCTTGACTGTCTGATAAATCAGTTAGATTTTTCCAGTATTTAAAAACAAATTTTGTGAGAAATTGGAAATACTAACACAATAATCACTATACAAAAATCAACTTAAGAAGTACAATATTGATGTTAGGCTAAACAATAAACCTATTCATCCACTTTGATGGCTTAATTTTGCTCTGGATGGAGCACCAGGAGGAAGTCCCCCGTTTGCTTGTGTCAGAGAGAGACGGAGAGAATGGCATGTAAATGCTCATTCAAACAAGGAAGGGGCGTGCCGGCTATGGGGTCAGCCGGCCGGGGAGGGGAGAGACATAGCTCCGCATTGCAATATTCAGGAAGGGGCGCTCGAATCGGGGCATTGGCGCATCCGCGACATTCTATCGGAGAGTCGTGCCAGGAAATCTTTTACTGAAAGGCGGAAAGAAAAGACCCTGTTGCATTTCCATGCGGCGCTGCCACGCGTCATCTTCAGACGGCATGTGCCTTGCAGTGGAGGCGCGTGACAGGCGAATGCATTTCGGACGAGGCGGCGGTGGGCCGTCGCTGGCTGGGTCACGGAGCGACGTGGTTGGACACGGCCGACTCACCTACGCCAACACCTCCAAGAAGCAACCACCGAAACAAAAGTTGAAAAAGCAATAGAAATGCAGACACGAGGATTGCCGCACGTCCATGTGTTGTGCGAGGGCGCGCGGTGCGGTATGCTGGTGTGTGGCTAGGGACAGGGTCTCGGGAGCTGGGCACACTGGCTGATGGCATGCTGCTGCAGGTGGCGTGGATCAAGTCGGACACCAAGGCCATCCTGGCCATCCACCAGCACGTCATCACCAACAACGCGCGGCTCTCCGTCACCCACAACGACGTCAACACCTGGACCCTCAACATCCGGAACGTGCAGCGCGAGGACCAGGGCACCTACATGTGCCAGGTCAACACGGACCCCATGAAGAGTCAGGTGGGGGAGTTGGCTTTGTTGTTGTTGTTTTCTTGGCGAGCTGCTGTGCCCGCCAGAGAGGGCGGCTTGTGGGTGGACAGTCCCGGGTCTGGGTCTGCCTGCCCCCTGTCTGCCGGCCCACGCCGCGCGACGCTAAGCACCGCCTCATCTTGCAGACGGCCTTCCTGGAGGTGGTCATCCCCCCGGACATCGTGTACGAGGAGACGTCGGGTGACACGATGACCCCCGAGGGCGGCAACCTCAAGCTGCGGTGCCGCGCGCGGGGCTACCCGCCGCCGCGGATCGTGTGGAAGCGGGAGGACGGCGGGGAGATCGTGGTGCGCAACGACACGACCGGCAGCAAGACCAGAAGTACGCCAGCCACCCTCTCTACTTACTTATTACTTTTCGGTTCTGTTGCAGCGAGAGCCTCATGATGCTCGCATAGAGCCGTTGTTGAAAATCTAGCCTTGAACCTGGAACATGAACCTGAAACCTTGAACTTTGTACCTGTAACTTTGAAACTTGTTGGGTGCTTGTGTCGAGGGACGCTGGCGAGGGAAGGGGCGCAACTTTCCTTCCTTGGCCAGGTTCCACGAGTCTGCGAGCTGTTTCCCCTGCTGTGAAGGGCTTATTGACCGAGGCTGATTGGTGGTTGCAGAGCACGCCGTGGAGGGCGAGGACCTGGTGCTGCACAAGGTGACCCGCTCCGAGATGGGCGTGTACGTGTGCATCGCGTCCAACGGAGTGCCGCCGCCCGTCAGCAAACGTCTAATGCTCTTCGTCAACTGTAAGTTCAATTTTTAAAAAATTAAAGAAAATATTTTTTTTTAAGGCGCTCAGCCGGAAATCCGACCTGCTCAACTTTCTCACTCCGCAGCGGGAACGGGTTTTCGGAGCGAAACGTTCTTGCAGTTCGCGCGCACGCAAGGAGTGACTCAGACTTTCACTCACACATACACACACCCTTTGGCGAAACGCTCACGAACAACGCGCTCCATTGTTCGCACTGTCACTGCACACAATTCAGGCGGACACACACACACGAGCACGCCGAAGAAGTTGTTCCTGCAACAAAGTATGCATTCAATAAGCAAAAGTAAGTTGCTCTGGTTGCGTTTGCGGGCTTCTTTCAACCTCACCTGACCTCCCCCTCACACACACACTCACACACACACGCGCGCAGGTAGGTGCACGTTGTGGCTGAGGGAAGCTGGGAGGGAGAGGCAAGTTCGAGGCGGGAGGGAGAACACGGAATCCAAGCAGCAGAACTAACAGTATCAAGAATTTGCCGATATTAATAACTGCTTAGTTGGATCACATAGGAGGCCGGAGACGAGCTCTTCACCCACCCACTTGCCTGGGCCTTGCCTCCCTCCCTCCCTCTGCCACGACGGGCAGGGCTTGCCAAATAAGCCTGCCTGCCCTTCACAAGGTAACGACGAGGCAGGGCTTCAGAGCCGCGCGTCTCGGGTCGCGCAGCCATGTGGAAAGGAAGGGCAAGGCAAGGTTGGAGCACTGAACCCGACGATGCCAACTTGCTACTATTGTTCCAGTCAAACGAATTGGTTCTGTTGACAGTCCATCCGCTGATCCAAGTCCCCAACCAGCTGGTCGGCGCACCCGTGGCCACGGACGTGACGATCCAGTGTATCGTCGAGGCCTGCCCCAAGGCCATCAACTACTGGACCAGAGAGAAGGGTAAAGACCAGAGTAGTACATTGAAAAAAAACCAGTAAAACATTTCATGAGAAAGGGCCCTCTCTCATGAAGATCTCAATGTAAATATTGTGTTTCGATCAACCCGATTAAAAACTGACCAAAATCAAATAAAATCATTTTTAAGCCCTTTTTTAAAAATTTAAATGTTTTGGATTTGTCTCCGAATCTTGTACACATGTTTTTAACGGCCGTCTTTTTCTGCCGGTGTTCCTCAGGGGAGATGATCATCAACAACGACAAGTACCAGATGGACGAGAGCCCCCAGTCGGCGTACGGCGTGCTCATGAAGCTGACGGTGCGGAAGTTCCGGAAAGCGGACATCGGCGCCTACAAGTGCATATCCAAGAACTCGATCGGTGACGCGGAGGGCATCGTGCGTCTGTACGGTACGTCGCACCCTCACAATGCTCGCGGAGCATGGTACACTAAAGAGTCTCTCCGTAATCACGCAACGCAATCGACAGCAGTCGTCAACAGGGCCCACCTTCGAACGTGAGCGCACTCATGCAGACGTACAGTACTGATGTTCTGGTACTTTAAAAAAAAACAAACGAGAGTTAAAAAGTCCTCATACGTACTTTTTAATTTTTATTTTATTTTGACTGTTTATTTTTTACAATTTTTTTCCCCATTTTTCCCTTCTTTTACTTAACCTTAAGATAAGTTTGTTTTTCGTCTTTTCGCAGAGCTGACCCTGCCGAGGCGGAAGTCCCTGGAGCTGGACCCGGAGCAGCAGCTGTCCGACGCGCACCTGCAGGACACGCTGCCCGAGGACGCGGAGGAGTCCCTGGAGGAGGAGGACGCGGAGGCCGCCTCGCCGGACGAGGCCTCGGGGACGTCGGCGTCCTCGTCGGCCTCCTCGACGGCGGCCTCTGTGCGCGGTGGCCTCGCCGCCCTGCTGCTGCTGGCGATGCTGACGCCGCCGAGACACTTCTAGGTCACCTTCGGAGCCGGCCGTGAGGTCGATCTCGAAATAACTGAAGATAAATCCCGCGGCCGCCGGTCCACTATCAAGGTGGGCGCGGCGCAGGCGGTGAAGGCCGTGCTCGTGGACCAGGGTGCCGTCTCCAGCAAAGACTGACTGGAGAGAGAGAGAGAGAGAGAGAGAGAGAGAGAGAGAGAGAGAGAGAGAGAGAGAGAGAGAGAGAGAGAGAGAGAGAGAGAGAGAGAGAGAGACGCAAGAGGCGGCACACTGTATCCGAGCGTTGCGCATCAGCCCCTCCCGCTGGCGCCAGCAACCCAGCCGCTCACTCATCACTGCGCAAGGCCCGACCACCGGCAGCGCCCGGCAGCCTGGGCGCGCCGGCGAGCAAAGTGCACGTGTTACTGACGATCGGGAACCACAGTGACACTGCAAGGCTGGTCGTTGTAAGACTCACCGGTTTTGTGAAAACCAACAAGCTTCCACGACGCACTTGGCTGGTTCGGATATCAATGACGTGAGACGTCCCTATCACCAAACGGTCGCTACGGTGTCATCGGACACGACAGAGTGACGAAACTTTACTTGTTCTGCGAAGGGTGACGTCAATGCAACAACTGATATCAAGTTAGTTAACCGCTGATTATCGAGAAGCCACGTGTCTGTCTCGTCCGTGCCTGTCATCCCATTCATTCTTCCAAGGTTTGGAGATCGCGTGAAAAGCTGTCTTTTCAGCAACTAAAAGCAAGATGAACGCCATTCACATCGCATTTTTTGTGCTGTGTCATTAAATGTTACACAACTGGTGCACTGGCCGGTACTCATCTCAAGTGTCAGACTGTATCACAATAATCCAATGTACAGCAGAAATATAGATAAGGGCCTGCTTCAAAATACTGTACGATGTGTTTACTAAGCATCACAGTAGGTTTCTGTCATGTGTTCGAGCTTTGATGTAGAGCAATAACAGAGTGCGTCCACTTGAAGGTTTTTTTTTTTTCGTTTCTATCGTAAAATATGTAAACGTAATTTTACTACTTATGGCAAACTGTTATAAACTGCAAACATGTACATAAAGCTAGCTGCAATCGATTGTTATAAAAATTTAACAAATGTTATATAGATGAGACCTCGTGCCGCTCCATTCCCAAACACCCAAAGTGTTCCTATACTCTCGCGCTACGCACGTGCTCCACATGTTTTATCTGAGAACTTTCAGTTCTGTTTGAAGGGAATCGCACGTTCAGTGTCTGGCAGTATCTCAGCCCATTTACTGCTGGCAGATAAGATTCTTATGGCAACAGGCAAAGGCAAACTACACGCCTAGTAAATGCCAAAAGAAAACCCAACACTAATAACGGAAACGGCTCATGAATTTTCACGTAGAATCGATATTTTAGTTAAGATTCTTTTGACAAAATTTGTTTCCATCTTGTCGTCTGAGATGAGAATTACAGCAACTCAATCGAAACCCCCCTTGCAACAGAAGAAGAAGAAGAAGAAGAAGAAGAAGAAGATTGATTGATTGATTTTTATTGCAAAATATTAGAGCACATAGGTTACATACAGTCAGTTTTCAGTCAAAGGTCCTGCTAAGCCTAGGCTTGTCAGCAGGTGCCACAAATTATAGAAAATATTGTTTAACAACTTCTTCCCTTCTCATAGAGTTGCGACGATTTGTTAAAGCGATGAAATTTATCATGTATGGATCAAAGACAATCTAATGGGTGAGTTGAAACGTTGAAACGAATGTTCTTCTAATCTATCTACTTCATTGAAGCTTTTGCGGACGGGGGGCCTCTCTATTCAGTCCGTAATAAGCGAAGCGTGGTCCTTATCACTTACCGTTCCCCATTCACGGACCTAGGTTGCTGACCCTATGCCCACCCACAGACAAAGGCTTTGCCCAAATTCAAGCACCGCTCTGCGTACAATGCGGCAACAGAGCTCGCTGCCAGACACGAGGAAGAATGCATTGTCCTTGGCGCTCGGGTGGGGTGGGGCGGGGCGGGACGGGGTGGGGGCTTTGAGGGGAAAAGTCGGCCGACCAATGAAGGAGCATGCTCTATCTTATCAGCCAGCGGCTGGTGTCGCGGCTCTTATCACTCAAGTGTGCCGAAGAAAATTTTCCCGGTTCCCGTCCCGGCCTTCCCGGCTGACGAGGAAAAACGCATAGTGGGGCCGAGCGCGCCGCGGCGACGCGCCGAACGGTCGTGTTAAGTCGTTAGTCTCTTTTCCTGTTGTTGTTGTTGTTGTTGTTGTTATCACTGCTGCTGGTGCTTCGACCCCGCGCAGCACTCGTCGCCCGGTTTCTCAGAATCACACGTCCGGCGTTGGGCTCTCTAGGCTGTACCGCGAGACAGTGTGGATGAGTGGCATCCATGCACTGCCAAAAATCGCAGTCGCCGCGGCCGAGCAGAGAAGATGACGGCGGTTCGGGTGAGCATCAGACTGCCGTGTTCTCAGCGCACTGCCGCACAGTGGGCCAGAGCACCGGTGGAGCCGGCCGAAATCCGGGACGGGTTGGACTCGAATCGAACGTGTGACCCCGCCCATGGATTGCAGTCCGAACGAGGAATCCATTGGAGGGGTCACACTTTAGGCTCGAGTTCTGTCTAGCGACTTTGAATCTGAAAACGCGTCTCGAGTTCTACTGGCCCACTGTGCGGCGTGGCGAGGCCCTTTCGCCGAGCATTGCATGGTGTGCTCCTCATCACGCTGCCTACGCCACGTAAGACAGAGGTCGCGGGAAACAAAAATATGTCGTGTTTTTATTTTTATTGGTTTTCTGCTGAAACGTGTCAGCGAGTCGTGAGTCGGATTTCTGGTATTCGTGCTACTGGGGAGGCAGCCTCAGTACAATTTCGCAAAAGCAAGATAAGGTTTTTTTTTTCTCGACTACAAAGGAAATCCAGTTATTTTTATGCTCCACTATTTTATATATATATTTAATTATTTTTTTTTAAATTATGAACTTAATTTTTCCTGTTGGCATGACGCGCCGTACAGTCCCGTATGAAGGTCATGCTCGGCTTGGAGGCCATCTGTCTCGCCACGGAGCACTGCGCGCAGTGCAGCGGAGCACAGCGCAGTGTGGCCGGCACCGCCAGCCTGCTGTTGGGCCCTCGAGCATTCCACTAAAAAAAGGGGGGGGGCCTTTGGTTGTAATCTCTGCGAGGAGGAGAAAAACAAGCGCGGCAACATTATCTCGCTGTCGAGATTTCGAGGTATCTATCGAGATTTCGAGGTAAGTGTGCGCCCGGCGCGCCCACGCGTGCGCGTGCGGCAACCTGCCCACGCCCGCGTCCGGCGGGCCGGCCTACCCGTCGCACCGCAGGCGCCATGGCTGCGTAGGCGTGCACGCGGCAGGTGCGGGTCCAGGGGGCCGCGGGGCGGGCGTCGCGCAAGTCACACTTTGCACCTGTAGGTAGGTAACTTCTGCACGCCTTTGCCACGCGGCGGGACTCGGGCACGCCGCTCGCCGGCAAGGAGGGGGGGGGGGGGCAACACGGAAGCCGGCAAGGAAGTGAAAAAGAATTGGCCCATGCCGGGGAGGGGGAGGCGGTAAGGCCTCGGGTAAGGCTCAGCCGTCGGTTCGATCGTGTTTGGGGGCTGCATTGATTTGGGGAGGGGGGTGGTTTGGGCTGGGTCAAGGATCAGGCGCACACCCACGCACAAAGAAGCATTTAAATTCACGCGCGCGCGCGCACACACACACACACCACACCACACACATACATACATACATACATACATACATACATACATACATACATACATACATACATACATACATACATACATACATACATACATACAAACACACACAGCATCCATCCCGCCTTCCGGTCGGCGTTCTGAACGCTCGGGATGCGGGCTGCAGGATGCAGAGTCCCACAGGTCCTGGGGCCGTCTACAATGGGGCGCCGCGGGTTAGCCGCGCCCAGGCAGGCCGGGGCCTGGCCGCCGGGCTCGCAGCCCCCCGCCGCAACCCTCTACTTGTTGCGCCCCCGCACCCCACCCCGCCCCGGCCGCCTGAAGAATGCTCAAGACAACCTCGCGACGTGTCTCTATAGGAGCGCGCCCCCCTGAGTCCGGGCCCCGGTCGGCTAACCGCCACCCGAGCACCAGACGAAACGAAATGAAACGCGAGGAAAATATGAGAATGGAAATATTGATTCCCGCGAAGGTGTGCGCCGCGCGAGGCCCGGGCGAGGGGGGGAGCCTGTTCGGTGGGGCTGTCATGCTGGCACGGCTGTGGCGCTGTGGCCGTCCGGTGGTCTGTCTGCGCTGGCCGGGAGGCAGGGAGGGGGGGGGGGGGCTCACAACGGCCATAGGGACAGAAGACCTCGCCGTCCTCCACGGAAGGGCCCAGGGGGTTCTCCATGGCTCGAAGCGAAGGGTCAAGCTCCTCGAGACTGTCAGCAGCCATGTGTGCCCTGGTCTCGCGTTTCAGCTCTCGGCTTGCTCGTGTCCATGCCCTCAGCCTCGGGCGGTACCAAGTCTTGTGTGTTCCTTGCTCGCCGGAAAGAGCAGCAGCGCTCAGGGGCGGAGGACCTGCCGGGGTTAGTTTCGTCCCGCACCGGCGCGTGGAGCCGGCCGGGGGGGAGGGGCTGCTAGCTAGGGCTGCCGCCCGGCCGCACCGGCGCGTGGTGCCCGAGTCGGCGCCGGGTGTTGTGAGCCGGCCGGGGGGGAGGGGGGCTGCTAGCTAGGGCTGCCGCCCGCGCAGCGCTGCCGCGCTCAGCTCGAGGGGTGGTCCTTCCCCCTCCCCGCCGCCTGTCCCTGGCCTGTCCAAGACTGCCTCCCGGCCGCTCGGCGCCGCTCGGCGTGCTCAGTGCGTAGCGGGTCGTGCTGGAAGCAGGTGCGACCGCCCCCGCCCCCTCCGGGGCCGCCAGGGCCGCCAGGGCCGCCAGGGCCGCCGGGGTTGGTTGCGCCATGGTGGCACACAGCCCGGCCGAAGCAACACCCGCCGCAGGGGGGCCGCTCGGGCCGGCCGGGTCCCTGGCCGCCGGGAGTCGCCTGCAGTCCGAGGTGTCCGGCCCGGGCCCGCCCGCCCGACGAGGAGGTTAGTGCACCACGCGCACCGCGTCGAGTGTCGCGCTCAGCAGCTCTGTCTTCCCCGGGCAGGGCGCGCTCGTGTTCGCTGTTGGATAGCTTTGCTGCCTCGCTTGCCTCACTCCATCCCGGTCAAAGACAAGGACGGCTCGAAGTGCCACCCCCTGCCCCTCGCCCTCCGGCTCAGCCTCCTGAGCCGCGTCTCGTTAACACAACGAGCCATCGAGCAAACGAGCAATGATATACGAAAATAATCGTTCGAGCAAACGGTCCTCAGACGCGCTGTGCTTGGTCTATGCAGCACAATTTCTCATATTCCAACGTTCGTTTGCGAGTCGCCACGATTGCTCTCTGGCCTCGCAGCAAGCCTGGCAGGCGAGCTCCTGCCCCCCCCCCCCGGGGGCTTCCAGAGGACGGCGCAAATTGAAAAGGCACGACCGATGGGGGTAGTGCCACCCCCCGCAGCCCCCGCTCCGCCTGCCTGGTCTGTCAGGCCCGACCTAGCCCGACGGCGTGCACCTCACCTGTACCCCCCCCCGGTCTGTTTCTGCAGGCATTCGGCACCGCCCAACCGGTGTGTCGGTCGTGTGCTCCTCCGCCCGCTCGCTATTTGCTTCTCCTCCCGTTGCCGTGTTTGCCGTCATCATCCCTCTCGCTGCCCCGGCATTCGATTCCAGTCGATGCCGCCCCCACCACTTCTGTTACGTCACTGTCTTTTAAAAGCCGGAAGCGTGCCACGCCGAGCCACGCCGAGCCACGCCGGGCCGCGCAGCCTCAGGGGTGGAGGGTGGGGGGCGGGGGGTGCCGTGCGCCGCCGCGCGGTCCGGGATGGAGGGATCAGGGGAGACGCGTGGCCTTCAACCCGCGCGCCACTTTTCTCGGCGCTGTAGCGGCGGCTCCGAATAGAAACTCGCGCGAAGCTGGATCAAGGTTCAAGGCAGGACTTTCAACAAACGGCTGTGTTGCTGAAATTCCAGACGCGTGCCCCAGGCATCGAGGCCCCCCCCTCCCCTCTCCCCCGGGACGGAGCCCTGACAGCACGAAACGGAATCTCCTGGCTTAATTAATTCATCTTCCCTGCCATCTTCCATGTTTGATGCGCCTCGCCTCGAAAATAGGATTCGACGAGCTATTTCAATTAATCGAAACTTGTGAGCACAGGTGACCCTTTTGTTGCAGGCGCCACGTTATGCCCGCCACGGACGTGGGCCCCGGTCGCTGACGACTCGCTCAGACTCCCGCTCAACTACAAGATGACCGCGGACCCGGCGGCGGCGGCGGCCATGGACACCGACGCTGGCATCTTCCACCGGCCGCGCTCCGACCTCTCACACCTGTACCACCAGCTGGAGGGGCGCCGCTACGCCCCCGGCCCCGGCTTCCGCTCGCCCCACTGGCCCGAGCTGGCCCTGCGCCCGCCGCACCTGCAGCGCCAAGGCCTCGACCAGAGTCTCGGCCAGAGTCTCGGCCAGAGTCTCGGCCAGGGCCTCAGTCAGGGGCTCGGCCAGAGGCTCGACCAAGGACTCGGCCAGGGCCCGCACTACGGCGTCTACGCGCCGCTGTACACCGCGCACGCCGCGCGCCCCCACAAGACCATGATCTTCAGCGGCGGGCACGCTGTAGAGCAGCGCGTCCCCGCCGTGGCCGCCCCCGACCCGGCGCTGCGGCCCCAGCACAGGCCGCCGTTCCCCGGCTGGGGTATGGCCGGCATGGCGCTGGGCTCGGTCGGCACGGCGCTGGGCTCGGCCGGCCGCAGGGACATGCAGATGCTGGACGCGTCGCCGCTCGCCCTCAACATGGTGGCGCAGGAGGGCTCCGCCTTTCAGCGAGGTAAATCTCAATCGGCCACGTCGGCCCTTTCAGACCTTAACACCTTCGCGCCGGTACGGGAACCATGTTCTCGTACCGGCTGAAGGTTAGGTTAGGCTTCGGCGCGAAGATGTTAAAGGAGAGCACGGTCGGGCCAGCCGAGTGACCCAGTGGTGGGGGTGTGCGAATCGTGAATTTTGTCTCGAATCGAACCTCTTTCAAAATGGCCCGAATCGAATCGAATCTGCCATTTTTCCCCGAATCGAATCAAATCCGAATATCTTCAAGAAATTTTCGAATCGAATTTCTAGTGGTTCGAGTCAATTTTACCTTACATTATCGCTAGCTAGTTAGTTGTGGAGTACACTCTTTTACTGTACAGAGACTTCTTAGATTTAGTTTCGTAGAGATGTCTGGTGCTTGGTAAACACGCTTTGGAGAACGTATTTTCTTAGAGACGTCGTAGCGAGAGAGGACCAGGCTTGCGCTTGTATGGCCCGAGTGAGTGGCCGAGCGGACGCCCGAAGGCAGGCCGGGCGGGGCGCTGTCACTGCTTCTAGGGGGGACTGGGTAGGGATCTAACGCACCGGGTACTGACGTCCCATGCAGGGGGGTATTCAGGCAACCCGCACGACACTTGCACAGTGCCTCCTGATGACCACCGTATTCTCCTTTATGATTACTTTCTACTTTTTTTTTGTAGTGGTTCGGTCCTGCTCTGATCTTTGATTCTTGATTACTTTATTTTTCTTTCGTAGTGGTTCGGTCCTGCTCTGATCTTCGATTCTTACCTCCGCCTTCTCATAAAGCTACCGCTTTGCATTCCGGAGAGAAGGTATTTTACAACATTTTACAATTTTTGCTGCTTCAGCGATGGGCTCCGTGCACTGCCGGCCAGCCACGCGCTGCGCTTCGCTGCTTTGCTGCTTGGCTTCGTCTCCCCTCTTCTTGCTTCTTGTCCAGAGAACCGGCTGCCCCCGTCCTGCCGCTCGACGCAGTAGAAACTAGAATCGCAGACACCTAACCAAGCAGCCTGCGCGTCTCGCTCAGTTTGAAAACAAGGCGCGCTTGGGCTGCCCTGCCGGCCGCCGCTATTTGCAGTCGATCTCGGGTATCGGGAATCATTATTTCCACTCCCAAAGCGGAAAATTGACTGGCTCTGCAACGACGCAACATTCGCAGCAGGCGATTGGTCGAGTCCCACTGTGGGACTCTCACGATTGGCTAGTGGCTGGTGTTTGTTTGTGTTGTGTGTGCAAGCGAGGCGGACGGATTGTCTGGTGTGCCTTAGGATTTTTTAAAAAGAGTTGGGCATAGTTACTTGCCAGAGGCAGGAGGTAGGCTCTTAAGTGTCTTGTTTGGAGTTTGCTTAGCATAGGTTTGATTTTTGTTGCCTGTCAGTCCTTAGCTTTGCGTAGGTTTGATGTTGCGTGTTAGTCCAGTCCTTTGGCATTTGCTCATTATGCTTGTATTTGCAATTTTTTAAAGTGTCATCTGTTGGTTTCTGACACATTTTGGTTTTCACTTTACAGGGTGCTTTAGTTGTGTCTAAGAAGGAACTTGACTTATCCCCGCTCAGTGATAGACATGATGACGATGAAGAATCTGCGGATGACTGTAAACTAACATCTGACATCGGACTTCCTTTCAAGAAACGAAAACCACGCCTGGATAAAGTCAAAATGGGTAACATTTTTCACTTTGGTTCAAATTTTCCTCTTCTTTCTTTATGCCATATTGTTTTTCATTTTGGTTTTCATTTCTTAGAACTCACTAAAGAAGACAACCCAGTATATGTTCATTTGGGTGGAGACCATTATGAAGGATGTATTTGTCGTGATCTTCTTGAATGTGAAGGTTCCGTAAGTAAGTGTTGTGGTGATTAACTTACACCAACGTTCTTTAAAATTTTGAGACAGAATCAAAAACTTTTCATAACACATAAGCGGTACTGGTCAATATAGTAATTTTTGGTTGTTCTTTATTAAAAAAGGTCTTGCAGGGAAGTTTAATTCTTGGTCCAGTAGGCAAGCTCAGATGTGGCTGTGGAAAACATTGAGAGAACACAAATTTTCTGAAAATGCTATTTGTAAGACGTTACTAAAAGTCAAAGAGGAAAATGGTTTTGACCTGTCGACATTCACTAAGGATTTGTGGAAAGAAAAACTGTCTGATTGTGATGAACCTTCTTCTCCTGTAAGGATGTGGGAGTTTGTGTGGGAATGTGTCAGTAAGTAGATCTGCACTCTGTAAATTTATTTCTTTTTACCTTTCACCGTTCAGCAAAAAAACAAATTTAATTGTGTCCTTTTTTTAATTTTTTTTTTATTAGTGGAAAGATCCAGGGACACATCTTTGAGGCCCCACAATTACTCTGTCGAGCCACTTTCAAGAGAAGTAGACATGCTTGGATGCAACATGTTCTCCCATTATACAACAGGAGGCAATATGTCAGCCCCTCATGGAAACATCAGTCTTTCCAAAAAACTTAATAAACCACCAAGGAGAAGAAGAGGTAAGTTTGTTTGTTTTCTTAAAATTCATTTTGACTGTCTTTAATTTGTCACATGAAATAAATTTTGCAAACTTTACTCAGTTTATACCTTAAAGAAAGAAGGTGGAGTGTTTCACAAATGTATTCTGCTCTGCAGATAAATGTGTTGGCCAACTCTGGGAATTTGTATATAATCTTCTCCAAAATAAGGATATGGAGCATGTTGTGCGTTGGGAAGATAAGGAGAAACAATTATTTCGTATTGTTAACACAGAAGAAATTGCGCGTCTCTGGGGCAATCACAAAGGCAATGGGCACATGACATATGCAAACATGAGCCGCACCATGCGGTAAGTATTTTTGTTTTATGCATATGTATAATATTTGTTGTCAAGTGCAACCAGCATTAGTTGTTATCTTTCCTTCTAGGTATTACCGAGAGGGAAATGGTGCCTTTGTACGGAATGAGCGCAAAAGGGTGTATGGGTTTGGACCAAAGGCAAATTTGAAAAGGCTTGAAGCAAAAGTGGGCAGAAAACTTGTGAAGTAATTCAGTTGTGCCAATATTTATTGTTGATTTAATTTTATCTGTTTCTTTATCTCTTTACGATGTTGCTGCTGTCTTGATGTTGGTCATCAATGAATCTATTTTTTCCTCCTTATTTTCAGTTTGCACATTGTAGTAATGTTGGCTTATGAGTGTATGAATGAGGTTTTTTTTTTTAAAAAAAAAAAAAAAACTGTGGCTGTGTAATTCCTTCCTTCTATTCTGTTGTGTTTTAATTTTTAAATGTGAGTTTTCTTCTCAAACAGAAAACCTCAAATGTATTGTATGGTATGATCATTGTGTTATTGTAGGTGTTTGTTGTGAATTGTCTTCAATTCCTCCTCGGTAAGTTATTTGTTTCAATATGTATAAAAATGAATTTATAATATTTTGAAGCTAAGGCATCATTATTGCTCTATTGTCTACCCTCAAAGAATTTATTTTTTGTGTGATTTTGAGCTACATCATCCAGCATTGTGAATTATGAAGTAGCAGATGCACTACTGGAATTATGAAGTAGCAGATACACTACTGGTATATGTCTGTTTAAAATCCAGACTCTAACTCATGTATTTAACTTCTCATTTTGTTAAGATCAGGGGGTCTTATTGCTCTCCAATTCTATTATTTCTGTGATCTGTTGTTTATGTAACAAAGCATCTTTTCGTTTTCAAAGTTATTAATTAAGGTGATTGCTCAATGTAACATCATGTTGCATTATTATCAATTATCAACTATATAAACATTATATGAATGGTTTAACAAATCAGTTGCCCCATAAATGTTAATTTTAATACTAAATCAGCAAACATTATGATATGAAGAAGCCTGGCGATGTGATGTGACAAGGGTCCTTTTCACTCTGTTCAAATGTGGTTGTGTTGATGGTCTGACCACAGTACTTGAAGGACCAACAAATGGTAGTGTGGAAGCAATCATTTAAACTGTATGAAACACAAAAGTTAACTGCAGATTTCAAAGTGAGGAAAGGGGCGCTAGGGATAACATGACCACATGCTGCTTGCAAAAAGAAAAACAAATTTTTCCTTCAGAATAAGTTGGGTTTTTTTAGATTGCGTATAAAAACTGTTTCTGTTCTCAAACTTTTTTGTTATTTTGACTGTGATTTTATGTTAAGTACATTACTGTAAGTAAAATGGCAGGTGTTAATGTTTTTGAGCGCACCCTCCCAATACACAATTTTAACCCGCATCACACATACCTGAACACATAACTTCCACATCTAGCTGTCTAATTGTGTTACGATTTCAAACTTTCACAATGTTCGCGCGCCAACGTTCCATGCAAAGCCTATTTCCGCTTCCACTCACCATGTTTTGTTTTTATTTACTTACGAAAACAACAACAACCAACAACGGACGGCAGACGGACACCCATCGTTATAGTTTTCCCTTCCCCTTCAAGTTCGGGCTGATTACGGCTCACTCCCGCCGCGTTTAATCGTTTGTCCATATTTTACCCTGAAAATGTTAAGCAGATAAAAGAAACTGAAAAGAAAGCAAGACATTACAGTGGAACATAACCTCTGACATTATGACAGACTTCATGGATCACAGGAGAGAAGAGCGGGAGAAAATTGGGTTGGAAGGTGCAAGAGGTGTTTGGGGAAGATCACCTTCGCGCTGTGATGAGTAAGTTGTCTCCTGCCAGAATATTCCACTAAGATTTCATTAAATCCTGTGTTAGAACGAGTCGTTAGAACTTTGAGTCTGCATCTTTTAATCTTTTTTTCAGCTCGGATACTTCAGAATATTTGATAGAGGCAGCTAAACGGAAGAGAGAGCAGCCTGACGCAGACGCACCTGATAGTAAAAAGTCCAAGAAAGAAAAAAAGAAAAAGAAGAAACACCATAAGGAACATAAGTCAAAGGTAGTGTTCCGTAGTTGCTAGTGGTACCTGATGGTTATTGTTTGATCTTACTCAAACCCAGTTTTATTCTTCCTTACCTACAACAGAAATCCAGCAAAAAGAAGCGCAAGAAGGAGAAAAAGTCAAAGAAATCAAAAAGAAGCGAGATTCATCATCAAGCAGCTCATCAGATGACAGTGACTCAGAAGCGCAATGGGTGGAAAAGGATGGTTAGTGTCCAGCCCTTGTCCTAGAGTATTATTGGTGCTAATGATACTGATGTAACTTTAAACACTCTGTGTGTGATTGCAGTGGCCCAGAGGAAGTCTCGAAGATCTTCCTCCTCCTCAGATGACGAAGATGGAGTTGTAGGCCCTGTTCAAAGCTCTCATGGGGGATTATCTGCCAAAGATTTTGGTAAGGCTTTACTTCCCGGTGAAGGCGCGGCAATGGCAGCATATGTTGCTGATGGAAAACGTATTCCTCGCCGAGGTGAAATTGGCCTAACATCCGATGAGATAGCTAATTATGAATCAGTTGGCTATGTTATGAGTGGTAGCAGGTGAGCCCACAGCTACCTGAAAGTAAGTCTTCCATTGCAATATGAAATGACTAATGTTTTTCCTTGGTTTTCAGGCACCGGAGAATGGAAGCTGTTCGAATTCGTAAGGAAAATCAAATTTATTCTGCTGATGAAAAGAGAGCCCTTGCTATGTTCAGTAAAGAAGAACGTCAGAAGAGGGAAAACCTTATCCTGTCCCAGTTTAGAGAGATGGTAACCAGTAAACTGGAGAAGAAGTCTTGATTTGAGACTTTACTACTATTGTATAAATGTATTTCTTTGAATTATATGTCATAACTTAATCTAGTTCATTTATTTGAACCTACTTCTTAACAGAGGAAAGGCCATCTGTAGTGTCAGTGTGACAGTTACATTCATCTGGTCTAATATTCTCAAGAGTCACCTGAAAAATTGTTCATGATATTGTTGTTTCTATCTCTTTGATAATCGCATGAAGCACAGTGTTTCATCTAGTGCAACCTGATTTAATCAATGGAAAATGTAAATGAGAATATGAGCCTTAAGAGCTAGGTCTCATCAGCAACAGTACCTAATGGTACCAGCTTCAGATCAAGTTGTGGAACATAAGTGATAAGGAAGGAAACATAAGTGATTATAACGAAGTTTACTCCTTTTTAAGCCACAAATTCATAGGGTATCGGTGTGAGCTGAATAAGCTCCTGGCCCTTCACGATGTGTGCAGGCCTGGGACCCTCGGGCTAAAAGAGAATTAAAGAATAGAATTAGTTTTTAACAGGAAAACAAAATGAACCACAACGAAACATAAGACTAAGGATAGTCCAAAAGCTCACCTGTCTCTTGAGGATAACGCGTTTCCCAGTTGCTTTAGCTTCTCTTCTCAAACGTTCGTTCTCCTTGACACGTCTGAGGAAGTCCTCTCTGCATTTGGAGAGCTTCACATGCTCAACACGGATATTGATCCTAAAATCAAAATAATGACATTAAGACAGCTATCCCTTGGTGGGTGCAGAAAAGAACAAAGCAGACCGGCAGGCCACCAGCTTACCTCTTGGCCAGAATTTTGCCACGCACTCGTTTGTTGACAATGACACCAAGCGCATGTTTTGTAACATTAAAAACGCGCCCAGTGCGTCCATGGTATGATTTGTGGGGCATACCTTTTTGAATTGCACCATTACCCTACAAAAAAAATGATGATAAGCAAGTAAAAACAACGTTCACTCAAGGCGTCAGATAGAAGCATAGAGCACAGCCGTACCTTGATGTCCACAATATCTCCTAGTTTGTAAACATGCATATAGGTTGACAGGGGAATAACACCCTTGGTGCGGAACTTCCTAGAGAAGAGGTCCCGGGTTCCCCGGCGGTATCCCTTGGGGTTCGTCATCTTGGAGCTGAAACAAGACACAATACATTAGCCTCTTCACTAATCCATACATCAAACTTCACAAAGAAAACCGTAGCCCCGAAGAAATCTAGACAAGGCTCTTCAGCTTCAGACAAAATGGGGAATGAGAAAAGGGAAAACCGAATGGGCCGCCCGGAGCAAAATATGGACAGGAGCCGACTAGACCCACATCTAGGGAGAGGTTAGGTCCGGGGGCCGCAAGCCTGCCCTTCGCAACAACGTCAACAGGCGCATCGAGGCGCGGAGGAGAACTGTGCAACACACGAAGATGATTAAAACGCGGCCACGATCACCACTGAAAATAGCAAACTTGTTTTCAGGAACACAAATCGTTCACACGTGGCCCCAGACGTCGGCAAGGCACGAGCGGCCGCCAACGCCGAACGCGGACGAGTTGCAAGAAAACGCCAAACACGCCGTTCCCACTGTAATTCGAGTACTTACGCCCGGCCTGAGACGTGACTTTAACTATGGACAGGTAGAAAGCTGTTCGGGGACCGCTTGGGACAATGTTTCCAAGTTTCAACTAAGAAATACGCACCGAGCACACTCACAACAGCGATCGGCGAAAGAGGAAGAATGAAAGAAGAAGACTAGCGATGGCGAGTTTCCGGTTTTTCCGGTTCGACTGGGTATGAAAAGTTTTTAGAGACATAAGGATGAGAAATCACGCGACCAAATTCAAGCGAAGTTTTCAGAAAAGGAAAGGAGGGGTTGAAAAGACGTGAAAGGTGCTCCGGGGCAGAGGCATCCCGCTCTACACTCCTCGTAACGTCTTCGGTGGCCTCTCACTCAAATCTTGGTCAAAATTGGACCTTTTAGGGAACCGTCTGGCCTCTCGACTACGCAATTTATCGATTTGTTTTGAAGGTTATGCGCGTCCCTGAGCAAGTGTCGGTAGTGTCGGTCGTCGGTCCGGGCTCTTTCACAGCTGCCGCGGCAGAGCGGCAGGTAGCTTCGGCAGGCAGTACGCTAAAAGTAAGTGCTTTTTCGATGCCTCCAACTCTTTCTCCTCTCGTTGCAACCTTATAGTCCCAGTGAAAAATTGTGAGGTGATTTCTGTGATTTCTACCGCAGCTCCTTTCCATTACCTGGTCGCTTAACTGTTAAAAACAACTTGAGCCTTGATAAAATGGTGAATCTTGTTTCCAAATTTATATAATTTTCCCATTGAGTTTTCACTAACTCACATTTCATGCTCAAAGGTCTGCTACGTAACTTACGTTGACTTTGTCCCTCAATTTGACTATTTTTCTGTGTGCAATATAGTTTTATGCTTGGTTTCAGGTTTCAAGGCCTTGCTAGTTTCCATTTGTTCTTCAAGATGGCGAAACAGTGGATGGGTTTCACAATATCTATAGATTGTGGTCATATGGGCGTGTTTCAAGGTGTTGTGACAGCTGTGGAGGCAGAGCCCCAAAGCGTAACTTTAAGCAGAGTTTTCCACAATGGAATACCTCACACATCACCGTCCATTGTAATCAGGTAAATGTTTTGACATTATCATATCTTTGTGTCACTTTTATTTCATAAAAATTTTAAAAGTTAGTTCATGTAATTCTTTCTTTTTTTACAGTGCACATGACATTAAAGACCTCACAATAATCGCTGCACCTCAAGCGCAAATTGATCCCATAGTGAAGCTTAAGAAACCTATTCCCACTCGTCCTGAGCGTAATGTGAACGAAGGGGTACAGAACTTCCATTCACAGCCAGCACCTCCCAGAGCATTACATCGGGCTGCCTCTGATTTTGAGCCACAAATGGCAGCCGTTCTATCAGGTTATGAGCAAGGATCCCACGTAACAAAAAGCCAAGCCTTTCCTAAAATTGGCAATGGTTTGCCTTTGGAGCTGAATGGTCTTCAAGCAGCACTCCACGACGCTTTGAGAGTAAGTGGCAACAGTCAGGTGGTCTCATCTGCCCCAGCTCCTGCTCCTCTACATACAGCAGTTAAATTGAGTGCTGCACAAACCGTGTCTCAGCGAGCATTACAATTGGGCAGACAGCAATCTGCTCAAGCTGCTGGAAAAGCGCACACTACGGCTGCACCTCATGGAGGGTTCAAGATGACGGCAGCACTCAGCTCTGAGGGACCAGCTTCTCCACAGAAAGCTGCGCTATTGAAATTCAACCAAGCTCCTTCTGTAGGTTCAGGATGCATGAAGCTAGGTGCCCAAGCATCCTTCCAAGCTGAGGGTCCAATTTCTCCTCAGAAGGCCAGGCCATTAAATCAATCGCATGAAGCTCTTTCTTTAGGTTCTGGATCCATGCAATCAAGTGCTCAAGCATTGAAGGCACCTAAACCATCTCAGACTTCTTCTCTTAAGAACCTATTGCTGAATGCCACTGAAGCACATGCATTAGGCTCAGCGACCCAAGCTCTCTTACGAGGAAACCAGAATCAAATGTTGCCTCAAGGCGCTGTTGCTCTCCCTAGATCTCAAGGATCTCCCCAGAAAAATGCCCATAAATATCAGCAACAGGGATTCCAAGCTGCTCTCAACTCTTTGCAAGTGAATACAGATGGCTATGCTTCTGGTTCAGGTATGTGCAGTTCATTGTTATTTACATGTTCAGCTGAAATAACTAAGTTTTGCTTTTTTATTATTGTTATTAATATTCGAAGGATTTTCAGGTGATGGTAATCGCACTCCAAATAGGAGGGACAGACTACGTCAGCGGTGGCAGGCTAAGGATGAGGCCTGCTTTGGATCTCCGGCTAATGATCAAGAGTTTGATGAAGAATTTGATTTTGAGAAGAATCTGGCATTATTTGACAAACAAGTAATTTGCTGTGTGACATAAAAAAGATTCTGTGATCCCTAAGTATATTTTCTTGGATTTTATTTTTCTGTTTTATGTCTCTTTTTTAGGCAGTTTATGATGAGATCGCTGTTCAAAGACCTGATCTGGTGCAACCTGCAAATGATCAAAGGAGACAACAGAATTACAGGCATGATCAAAATATCTTAGTTAACAATCGAAGGATTCCCACCATCATTGTTCCTAATCCTGGATCAGCTGAATATGTAACAGGTTAGATTTTCTCATAAAATATTTTAAATTTTCAGCAGTTTCAGGATTTAAAATATGTGGCTCCGGATTTTCATTGTTTTGAGTCTATTTTGCTGTCTATTTCAGATGAAGGACTGATTATTCCGAGCATGAGACCAGAACTGCTACGACAATTGCATCAAAAAGCGCATGATGTTGGATTTACATTTGACCGACAGTCAGAAGTCTTTGCTAGGTGTGCTACAGAAATGTCCCTTCAGTTGTTAGGTGGTGCTCACAGGTAGGTGTTTGCACTGTGGTTGATGCTAACTGCTTTGCAATTACTTGATTAAAATATGCTCTGTTGCTGGTTTGTTGGGCAGGCTGAACCCTCATAACTCCCACCAATGGCCCACTGTAATTGTGATGGTGGGCCCACACAGTCAGGGAGCGGCAGGAGTGATGTGTGCTCGACAGCTGGAGTGTCAGGGTGTGAGCACGGTCACTCTTGTGGTAAATGAGGCTGCTGCACCACCGCTCATGAAGCGCGAGCTCAACTTCTACAAGTGTGGTGGTGCCCCCATTGTCAACAACACTGATCGTAAGTTAGGAGATAGTTTTGTCATTTTGAAGTGCTCCTGGCAGCTCTCTTACTGATTTGCTTGCATTCATTTTCAGAACTGCCAGATACTGTGGATTTAGTTATCATGGCTTTAGCTGGGCATCTACCAACAGATGTGTCCAACTCGTTGGAATACGGCAAGGCAGCCTCTTGGGCCTGCAACAAGCGAGCCCCAGTTCTGGCACTCGATCCTCCTCCTGTTGGAACTCCGGGCATTATCACCAAATTTGCTCTAGCACCAACACTTCCTGTGACGTATTCTCCACAAAATGGAAAAGTGTACCTTTGCAATCTGGGCGTACCAGTTGTTGTTTTTAAGGAAATGGGTATCAGATATCGTTCTCCATTTGGCTCCAAATTTGTCATCCCATTGCATCCGAACGATGAGTAACTTAAAAATGATCTTGTTTTGGGATTATTATCGGCATTATGGACTGTAATATGGATAGTAGCCACCAAACCAGAATCATTTGTCTAATGAAACTTGACTTCTTGGGCAATTGATATAACTTGTTAAGTTACATTCTTACATTCAAACTTGACTTTGTCTTATTTGTTAATTAATTTTTTATTTGTATGTTATTGTACACAATGGCTTCATCTAGTCATTTTTTTTCCCCTTTCACAAGAGACTGTTGATATCAATTTTGAAATCTCTAAGAATGGAACCTTGCACCTGCAAAAATGTGAGTTGATAACCTTTTCTTTCTTCTTGAAAGCAATTTTCTCCTATTTGTTTCCCTTTTCCCCCTATTTTACTTCATGTGATATTGGATTAGGTGTTTAAGTTCATCTAGTAAGTTACTGACTTGAAGTGCAATGTAAAGGAGACCTAGTATTTGTATATTTGAAACAATTATATTTTATCCAGGAAATTTCAATTAGAGTGTTCTTTGGTAATGTTTTTGAACTTTGGTTTCCTCTAAAAGTGCAATATGGATTAAAAAATCTCTGAATATTTATATCTGTGAATATTTATATAGAATAGGTGTAGGGAATAGGCTAGTGATCCTTGGCCAAATAAAATTCAATCATCTCCTAATTTTTAAATAATTTTTCTGTAACTTTTTTTAAAAACATTTTCTTTGTCTGATTTTCATTTAATTACTTTTTTTTTCCATGTCTGATTTAACAAATACTGTACTGCAAGTACTTGTGCCTTTCAAAATGTTGATGTAGCCTGTAAAATTTATTAATTTAATGAAATAGCACTCTTGTGGTTGCTTTTATTTTAATAATTGCCTGTATTTTTCATGCTGTTGTGAAATGTGTTGTTACTCGGTATTTCCAGCTTTGTCGACATCAAGAAGACAGGAAATGCTATTGCTACATGTCTTATGTGAATCATGGTTGTGGATGTACATATATTCAAGAGGTTTGGATTGGATAAAGCACATTTGAAAGGTGGTGCAAGCAAGCATAGTATCTACTCAAACCACTAGGTCAATAGTCTAAGATATTTTAATAAGTGTCATTCATCTTTTTGGATGTAGCAATAGACTGCCTTCTTTATTCTTAAGGCGTTGAATCTGCGCTATGAACTCACATTGCACACTAAAAGCAATGAACAATAATAAAAGAAAAAAAAAATTGGTGGAAATGGATTATTTATTTTGTTCTGTCTTGAACCGTGTGAAGTCCTAGGCCGATGGCTTGTAGTTGCCACACCTTGGGAAGCCCGCGGGGGGCCGGGGCAGTAGCTTGCTCTCCCCGAATTGAATCACAGCCTCCATGCCACTGACCATGTGGTATTGGAAGTGGCAATGGAAAAACCAGGCACCTTTCAAAGAAAATGTAAGATTATTCTCACCGACTGGAGACTGCACTGAAGTATGATTCTAATCGGTTCCAAACTAACAACCAACCTCTGTTGTCCGCGCGGAACCGGAACCAGAGCCAACCGCCGCCGGGCAGGGCCATGACGTCCTTCATGGCGGGGGAGGCGACGAACGTGGGCAGCAGCTCCTGGTCATACAGGTCCCGGACCCTGGCGACGCGCTCCGTGCCGTTGAGCACGTCCCTCATGGTCCCCATGCCCATGACGGCGGAGGCCACGCCGTGCATGTGCATCGGGTGGGCCAGCAACGTGGTCGTGTTGTCACCGGTTTGGACTGAAACCGTCCCAGGTCGCGGGTTCAACTCCCGCCAGGGGTCACCTCAGTTATACGCCGCGAGGCGTAGCCGGATGATTCCGAATTGTCGTCTTGTCGCTCTGTCTCTCTCGCACTCGTTGGGTGCGAGGGAGGCAGAGCGACGCACTCACTGTCCGTCTCGTCCACGACGATGACGTCGATGTCCTTGTTGAAGGGCACCTCGACCAGGTGGGGGCACGAGCAGGTCTTCTGGCCCCTGCAGTGCCTGGGCAGGAAGCCCTCCCGGCAGTGCGCCGCCTGGCCGGGCTGCGTGAGGAAGGGCGAGGTGGGCTCCAGGAAGGCGATGTCGTTGAGCACGCCGGTCAGGGTCACGGGCCCGAACGCTGTGGGCCCCAACAGTGTATCGTCGCTGTCTGTGCCGCACTCGCGGGCTGGCCCGCAGCACAGTGGGCCAGAAGGCCGGCGCAGCGCGCAGCCTTACCGAGGAACCTGTCGTGATTTCCCCGGCTGAACTGCTCCTCCACCGGCTCGACCACGAAGCCGAGCCTGAAGACGAGGAGGTGGTCGGCGCGGTTGCAGCCGCGGAGCACGTCAGTGCAGAAGGGGGCCGGCTCCAGCGCCTCCAGCTCGGCGGCGCACACGTTGGACTCGGCCTCGCAGTCGCCGGGGGTGTTGACCACCTGCAGAGTGATGGCTGTGTTAGCGCCGGCCGGTGGGACAGACCCCGCGCCCCGCGCTCGGCGACCGCTCCAACCACCTCACCGTCCCCAGGGGTAGTTGGCGGCCGAGACGTATCCCCGGCGGCGGCGTCGGCGGCATCGCGGGCGCGGCTGCCCTGGGGCCCTTGTACGCCAGGACGGCGCGCTGCTCGGTGGCGCCGCGGTCCTGGCAGAAGCCCATGGTGCGGACGTACATCCAGTAGGCCTTGCTGGTGGGCCGCCGCATGCCGGCGATCACCACGTCGTACCGCTCCCCTGAGGAAGTGACGCGACGCGTTAGGCTCGGGGAGGCGGCAGGGCGCGGCAGGGCGTCGCGACGGCAATCGGAAGCCTCACCGGAGAAGGTGATGAGCGACTGGGCGCGCTGCGGCTTGATGTCCGTGCCGTCGGACGCGATGACGGTCATCTCGTGGCCCTCCACCTGCAGCTGGATCGGGCAGCTGAGGGAGCCGGCGTTGATGACGCGGAAGCGGTAGCGCTTGCCGGGTTGGATGTCAAACCGCGCCAGCGGGATGAGCGTCGTCTTGTTGGTGACGGTGCTCTGGGACCACAAAGGACGACTCACTGCGTGACGCAGCGCGGGCCGGGCGGCTTGGGGACTCTCTGTGGCCCTCTCGGCGCTCGCCTCCCTCGCGGGGCGTGCCGCGTGCCGCGGGGGCGCGAGAGAGGCGAGCGCCGAGAGCACGCAGCCTGCGCGGTCGCGCCGCGGCGACTCTAAGACCGCCAATGCCTACCGTGGCCGTGCCCTGGCCGTTGACAATGATGCTGTTGGCGGGCTGGCCGGTGAGCCTGGTCGCCATGCCGGGCACCACGAACTCGGCGTCCACGTGCATCCAGTCCTGCAGGAAGATGACGTGCTCGGGCAGGTCGTAGTCGTACAGCGCGCCGTGCGGCGGCTCTGCCTCCCCGATGACGATCGGCCCGGATATGCCGTTCACCTTGTGCAGGCCTGCGCAGTGCCGGTTGTCGTTACTCTGGCCTGACTCGCTTTGCTCCGCGCCGCGTGCTCCTTACCCGAGTGCGAGTGCCAGAAGTAGGTGCCCGCCGGCTCGGCCAGGAACTCGTAGCGGAAGGTGGTGCCGAAGAGGACGGGGCACTGCGTGACGTGCGAGACGCCGTCGAACCAGGGCGTGGCGGCCTGCGGGAGGCCGTGCCAGTGGATGGTCTCGGCGTGGCCCTCCAGGCCCACCTCCAGGTCCACGCGGATCGTGTCACCGCGGCACACCTGCAATCGCAGAGTCGTCTGTCTCTGTCGCACCCGTGCCGTGGAGGCAAGGTCACACCTAACCTAACCTAACCCGTGGAGGCGCGAGACAGCGCATGCCACTCACGTGAATGCCCGGCCCGGGGATCCGCCTGTTGATGGTGTAGACCGTCCTCTCCACGCCGTCGGTGCACACGCACTGGTCGCGGTAGCAGTCCTTCTCCACGCCCAGCGAGCAGTTGCGGCAAGCCCTGTGGTGGAGCGGGCGGGGCAGGCATGAGCAACTCGCCGCCTCCTCGGCGGGTACTCCACTATTCTCAGGAAGGGACTGTCCTCACCCGGTCAGCACGGAGTAGAACTCCTCGTTGAAAACGTAATGGCAGAGCCGGGGCTCGGGGTCCTCGGTGCAGTCCCGGTAGCACGGCCCTGGGAGCAGCAAGACGCCCTTGAGTCCCTACCCCGCCCCCTCGGCCCTCCCCGGCCTCACCACTACAGAGGGCGCACGGACTTCCGGCGGACCGGAGATGGAGGCTCACCCAGTTCGGTCTTCCACTTCTGTCCCCGGGCGTGAGGCACGGCGCCGAGGGCGGCGAGCGCCAGCAGCGCGGTGAAGGTGGTGGTGAACGCCATGCTGTTCGACCAGCAGCAGTGTGCCGGCGAGCGGAGCGAAGCGACTCGGCCCGTGAGTCCCTGAGTCCTCGGAGTCTCTCGAGCGACAACGACCCCGACGAGGAGGCGAGGGCTGATGTTGGGTCCGGTCGCCGAGGCGGCTGGCTGGCTTGCCCACTTTCGGCACGTTGCTCCATTTTCCTCGGTGTCGACCCCTTCTCCCTATCGTGTCTCCGTGACAGCGCCATGCGGTTCCACGTTAAAATAATGACTTCATTTGCGACAGGTTTCCGGCGGTGGTTCAAGACACGTGCTGCATCCAGGACTGCTCGTGCTCGGACGGAACCCCTCCAGGGAAAGAGGGAAGCCCAATCTTTCAAACTTCCCGCCGGTGATAACGGCGATGTATCGAAATGGAGAGGTTTCGATTCGAGTTGGATTCGATGGTGGCGGTGCTGCGCCAGCTGAGTGAGTGCAGTGACAGAGCCGGTCGCTGTTGTTGTTTTCGTCTGCTGGATCGCCTGATTGACTTTGAACCCTGCACTTCGTGTTCCAATCCGCACTCAACGTCCTTTCCGCCCATCCTTCGGGCAGCAAGACGTGCACGTTGAGCCGGCGGCTGAATCTAACCTCCTCGGAAAACTGTTTTAGGAAACTTGATTTTAACATCGGTCGAAAATGTAACTGTTGGTTATCAAGACCAGATTCATTCTAATCAAAGTTGACACATTTTATTGCAACGTGTTTGGTGCTTGTTACAGGACACTTGCCGGGCGAACCTTGTTTATTACTGGAGCTACCAGAGGGATTGGTAAAGCCATCGGTCTGCGCGCTGCCAGGGACGGTGCAAATGTTGTGATTGCTGCGAAATCTGCTAAACCTCATCCCAAGCTTCCAGGCACCATCTACACAGCGGCCGAAGAGAGTAAGCTCTGAATGTACCTACTTGTTTCGTGTTTTAAAAAAGTACCACTCGCTGATACCCAACTGAATCCATTTGACAGTCGAAGCCGCCGGTGGCAGGTGCCTTCCCTGCGTTGTGGATGTACGAGAGGAGCAGCAGGTGCAAGATGCTGTCAACGCAGCTGTGAAGCAATTTGGCGGTATTGACATTGTTGTGAATAATGCTAGTGCCATATCTCTCACCGACACATTGGCAACAGACATGAAAAGATACGATTTGATGCAAAGTATAAACGCAAGGGGCACGTTCCTTGTGTAAGTATTGATGCATATTCCAGACGCTATTTTATTTTTATGATCCAGATCTTGTCTTATTCCATAATTGTGCCTTGCAGGTCAAAACTTTGCTTGCCTCATCTCAAGAAGAGTTCCAACCCTCACATTCTTAATCTTAGTCCGCCTCTAAACATGTCAAAGCACTGGTTCCGTCCCCATGTTGCTTATACAATTGCCAAGTATGGCATGTCAATGTGCGCCCTTGGCATGGCTGAAGAGTTTGCGCCTGATGGTATAGCTGTGAACACTCTTTGGCCAAAGACAGGTTAGTACAAAATTTCTGCCTTGAAGATTGAATTTCCACAGATTTCATGCAAAAAAGATTTTAATAATTTATCTTTCTCCTCTAGTTATTTTTACTGCTGCCATTGAGATGCTCACCGGATCTCAGTCTGCCCGATTTGCTCGTAAACCTGATATTGTATCAGATGCTGCTTACTTCATTCTCACCAAGCCCTCTCGGTCCTGCACTGGAAATTTCTTTGTTGATGAGGAGGTTGTCAAGGCAGAAGGCATCAAAGATTTGACCCATTATGCCTGTGATCCAAGTAAGGGGCTTGTTGCCACTCTCAGGTAATGTTTTTTTTTGTTTCTTTTGAATCACATTGGATTCATGATTGTGTGATATGTTGTTGTAGGTAATGCCCATGGGCTCATGCCAGACCCTTTCCTTGACGAGTTCCCTGTGGCTGATTCTGGTAGCCACACAGTGGAGGAAGGAAATGCTGCCATCAACAAAGTTTTTACAGCAATTCAGAACAATATCAGCGCTGAATATGTCCAAAATGTTCAATCTGTGTATTTGTTTAAAATAAAAGGTACTGGAAGTATTTTTTTGTCATTTTACAGGGCAGAAAGTAGGCTCATCTAGGTAAAATGGTTCCTTATCTGTTTTCTTTTGCCAGGTGTTGAAGACAGTCTGTGGTACTTGGATTTGAAAAATGGCAATGGATCTTGTGGCAAAGGGAAACCTGAGGACAAGGCAGACTGCACTATTTCTATGGATTACAAGAGTCTGCTTGATTTGGTGTCAGGTTTGTTCTCTCTTTATAATTTTTGAATTTTATTTTTGATGAGCAGACATCTTAATTCCCATTTCTTTTCTCTCTTTCCTTGAACAGGCAAATGGAAGCCATCTGCGGCTTTCATGACAGGAAAAGTTGCTGGGGATCTGCAGGCTGCTATGAAGCTGGAAAAGTTTGTTGGAACATTGAAGAACTGAGGATATTATTATCTTTTTGTCTCATTGTTTTAAGCAAAATAGGAAGCAATCAAAACTTCAAGACTCCTCTCTTGCCAAAATACAATAAGAATTGTCAATGACTTTTTTGTGTAATACTGTAATGGACCAACTATCTGTGATGATTTCAATACTGTTTTTAATATCTGAGCCTTTGTTGTGCTGCTCTTTTTTTTTTTTTGTTTACATATCATAGCAGTATTTTTTACGAGGGGGAAGCAACTCAAAATTTTTGTGTACGTTTTACAAAATTTCTTGAAATTTTTGAAATTTTTCTAATTTTTAGAAATTTTTGAATTTTTTTTAAAATTGTAAATTTTTTTAAAAAATTGTCAAAATGAAAGATTTTTTTCAAAATTCCTTCAAATTTCTCATTTATTCACAATTTTACTATCATTTGAATGTGGGAAACGGTGTACCCAGGCGCTGGCGATCGTGTTTAACTATGAATAAATTTAAAAAATGGAACTCTAAACCCCCTCCCAAGTCTTAATGGGGAGGCCTCCTGCTTTACTTCGGTGTTCGGGATGGGAACCGGTGCTATCAGGTAACTGGGGTTAATCCCGTCGGCGACTTCGATATCGTACGCCGGGGGACCCAGTAGGACCCGAGCTGCTCCCCACGGCTCATACATGGGCAGAGTAGAGTAAGGCAGAGACGATAGAGAGACAGAGAAAGATAGAAAGAGAGAGAAGGTCTAGTTTTGGGAGCTTTTGTTTGCGCAGGGTGGTCGGTACCCATAGTGGTACCCCGCGCCAAGCCACACTAATAGTTCGTGGGGCACCTCAATCACTTGGCGCCTGTCGGCCCGACCCCGCCTGCCGCACCGCAAGATGGCACCCTTCATCGCGTGGGTGGCACGCTGCGGAAGCACCATTCGCTCTCGAGGCCGCTACGCCGGCAAGTTGATCGGTCATTTAAAATTTGGTAAAAATAAAAAATAAAAAATGGAACCCTACGACCCTCTCCCTCCCGCAATGGGGTTCGAGCCGCCTGCTTAACTTCGGTGTTCGGATGGGAACCGGTGTATCCAGGCTTTAACTGCTACCGCATAGTTCAGCTTCTGTAGGACCGCAATTGCCTTCCACACATGAAGGACCGCCGATGAAGGCAGCCGGCGATCGTAGGGTTGAAGAGAGAGGACAGAGAGACAGAGAGTTAAAGAGAGAGACAGAGAGTAGTTTTGGGAGCTTTTGTTTGCGCAGGCTGGTCGGTACCCAAATGGTACACCCGCTGTCCGGCGCTCCCAGACCCGAACATGCAGTCAGCGGGCCAGCTTCAAAGGACTTATCAACTCCATCCGACGAATCGGAATGGACCCACTCGCGACCAACTTCGAGTGGCTGATCCGATCGGGGATCGAACCAGTGCCGAGGCCAATCCGCCGAAGCGGACTGCTTTTTAGACACCCGGGTGTAATGGCCTGGATAAATGCCTAGACCACTACACCACGCTGACTTGCACGTCTGCCGAGTGTTGGACGACGGGTTTGAGTCGCAGTGGGAGGAATCCAGGGGAAAAATGAAAGGAAATTTGGGGATTCGACCCCTGAACCTTATGGTCCGGGTCGGACGCCTTGACGCCCTCAGCCACCACGGCTCATGTATGATGCCGATCAAAGCGGGCCCTTGAGGTGACAATGAGCAGCGGTCAGAGAAAATAGTTGTGAAGTTATAAGATTTGAACCGCCGATCGTCACACCGGGAACGACGCGTCGACACATCCAGCCACCACGGCACATGATGGTAACTGCGCATTGCTGTGGCTTTGAAGCACACGGGGAGGGCAGTAAATTGGGTGGTCACATTTTATCTCTCTGTAGGTGTAGGGCATGTTGTAACGCGCCCCTAATTTTGTTCCTCAGATCAGGACAATAAATTTGTTTTTATTTTGATGTTAACACTTGTGTGTCTTTATTTGACCTTGACAAGGGAACAGGGAGGAGAATAAATCAGTCGTGCATGCCTCAGTTTTCTTAAAACCATTTTATTTGATGACAAACACTGCCAGCTGTGTTCACACACACCCATTTGGGAGGCCGGCGGCGTGTTTATCAGTGGGGCTGCCCGGCTGTCCGGGGCACACCGCCTCGAAGCACGCCGACGAACACATGCAAATGCAGTGCCGCTTAGTTTGCCACGCAGCGGCGGCGGCGCAGCCGACTCCAGGCTGCAAAAAAAAAGAAAAATAAACACACACATTTGGTCTGGTCTATATCATTTGACCTATCTAATGTAGACCGAAAAAAACTAGACCTACCTATTTTTGACCGACCTAAATAAAAATATTGAAAAAAAAAAATTGGATAAAAATATTCGCATTTCTGACAGTCCGCGAGGGAAGCGTCCGCCGATCCAAAATTTAGCGGTCGCTTCCACGGGACAGTCCGTCGAAAATGATGTATGCACTGGGTGTCGAACCCAGGTCCCCCGTAATCTGGGTTCAGCGCCTCTTCGCTCTCGGCCACCGTGCCACATAGGATGACTCGGGTCAAGCGGTGCGTTTGAAAGGCGGGATCCGAACAGAGTGCGTGTGGCAGGATTCGAACATCAGATGTTAGACTTTGTAGTCGCCTCAGCCACAGTGATCGCGGTGGCCGAGAGCGAACACATTGCATTCTGATCCCGGAGTTTGAGGGTTCAACAATCTCTGTTTCTCTCTCTCTCTCTCTCTTTTTTTTTTTTTTTTTTTGAAGTAGGCCATGCCGGTGGCGGTAGAGGTTGGCCCTGCAGGACGTCCTCGTAACGACATCGCGCCGGGTCCTGGATCCTCGCAGAGGAGGTTGCGGGCCGGGCCGGAGTTTTAGGCCCGTAAAACGACCAGTAAAACTGCCCCTTAGAGACCAAAGGGCTCGTCCGTGCGACGCGGTAGTGCCGCCCGTCCCTGACCCATCCAATAACGAATCTCAGAGAGAGAGTGTCAACAACACTGTGACCTAGGCGGAGGCTAGGCTCGGCAGTGACGACCCTCCACGGACTTTGGCCGGGAAAGGTCGTTCGGTCGACTTGCACGCTGTCCAGCGCTGCTATCGGAGCACTTGACCGCCACAGAGGCGCCGCCGCCGCCGCCGCTCCGGCCCGCCCCCTCCCCCTCCCCCTCCCCCGCCCCCAGGCTCGGCAAGGAAGGAATCTCCCCAGAACCGGCAATGTGTAGCGATGACAAGCAAGTTGGCGTTGCGTTGCGTGGCGGAGGGTGCGGGTGGTTGCCGGCAAGGCAGTCCTCCGTACATCCCCCCAAGGCGCTTTGCGGGGCCCCTCGGTGCCCCACACCGCACGTGCCGTCCCGGGGGCCTGGACGGCGCGGGGGCGGCGACTTCGACATCTCCATAAGTAGGGCGATGATCCACGGACAAGGAGGGGGCACGCGGCGGCGGCGGCACACTCACACACACACACGCACACATGTCATGCTGCCGACGGTCACGGTGTAGCCAGTTTGTTTGCTATCTGTTTGGCCAGTCACTTGGTCCACCTCGCACAGACCGGTCTCCCGCTCGCGAGACCGACGCCGCGCCACAACGACCTCGACGTGCACCGCGTCCACCAGGACTGCGCGCCGGCGTCCCCGCGCCCCCCGCCGAGGCCCTGCTGCTGCCGAGGCGCCGCCCCAGGCCCTCCAGGCCCTCCAGGCCCTCCAGGCCCTCCTCCTGCTGCCCAGGGCGAAAGTGGATCCGCTGCTGCCCGCGGCGAGCACGGCGACGACGACGCTGGCGGTCGTCACCGATACCACGGCCTTCTTGAAGATGCTGGCACTGGCTGCCTGCGTCAGCAGGGACAGATAACATTTGCTCAGGTAAAGTGCCACTTCCAGATACTTTCAGCACTTGGTACCTTAAAACCGACACCTTTAAGGCGTCTGCTGGTTTCTTTCAAGTCGCAATTTTTTTCTTCTTCAATTTTATTTGAGCTGGAGGGGCATAGTCCAGGCACATGCTGGAAAGACGAATAAACAGCCGGACAGAGAGCCGGCCGGTTTTGGCGAGCGGCCAGTTAGGCCTATCACTCCGTATTCCTTTACGTAACCAGTCTCCTCAATGCCCGGCTTGCCGGACGAAGGAGCGTGTCTTCTCTCTCTCTCTCTCTCTCTCTCTCTCTCTCTCTCTCTCTCTCTCTCTCTCTCTCTCTCTCTCTCTCTCTCTCTCTCTCTCTCTCTCTCTCTCTCTCTCTCTCTCTCTCTCTCTCTCTCTCTCTCTCTCTCTCTCTCTCTCTCTCTCTCTCTCTCTCTCTCTCTCTCTCTCTCTCTCTCTCTCTCATACCTTATATCTGGCCTACACTGGCGCGCTCCCCAAATACACACAAATAGCGGCCTTCCATCAACAGTGTGGTGTCCGTGTCAACAACGTGGTGCGAACGAGAGTTTCGAGAAGAACCACAAATATATCGCGACGCGTGGGCCATTGTTTGAGACCTCCAGATATTGCATTACGGTGTCGTGCGGAGATATGATGCCTCGGAATAGAGGATGGACAAACAGACAGACAGATAGACAGACCGAAGTGGGCGAGCGGGAAGCCGGCCGCTCTGGTACTGGCGTCGCTTGGGTTGCCTGCCCTGACGGCGCGGCGCGGCGCGTCGCGGTGCCGAGACTCGACTCCGGACTCCGACCGCGGCAGCGCGGCAGCTGGCTAGAGTCCGGCCGCCAGACAGCCGGACGGACGGCGGACCGGCGGACGGTCGGACGGCGCCGAGTCGGTGGGGCAGATGTGCATGCAGCATGTGTGCGAAGTGCGAGCGGAGGCACGGTGCCGCCAGCAGCGAGTGATCCTGCACCGCACAAACACCGCCGTGGCGGCTGCAGCTTCACTGCGGCTGCCCGCGGCCAGCGCGGCCAGCGCGGCTAGCTCGGCCAGCGGTTGAGGAATACAACCGAATCCAACTTCGGCGGCGCAAAGCACGTCTCTCTTCTCGCCGACTGCAGGAAGGGACAGCCCGGAAACAAACCCAAGTTATGCGGAGCAGTGATCGGCGAATGCGACGTGCAGCCGAATTTGGCGCCTCTGTATGCTGCGAGGGTAGGGCATGGTGTTGGATCCAAAAGCGAAAAAAGGGAGGAAAAAGCAACCGAGGCTGCAGAGTCTCTTAGGACGCCCCAGCTGTCAAAGATGCGTAATCCCCAAAGCACGAAGGGGCGGCGCGGCCGGCGCCTGTACTGCGTCGCACTAGTCCACTGGGATAGGGGCAAGGACAAAAACGACTAAAAGGACAAGCGAGGAAAAACAGCAGTCAAACGCTTGAAACACAGTGTTCCATCGGCTTTGAAACGACCGACAGTCGACACTGTTGATTGGGAAAACGAACCTGCGGAGGCTCTGTCCATTTTAAATCAACGCCCGTTTGGACGTTGGGTTGTTCGAAGGTTTCTCTTAAGGAGTACAGTTTCCTGGTTTGCAAGTCTTACCGATTCGGTGAAATAAGATTAGCCGAGGGGGAAACAACTGGCCAAATACATGTACACCAAAAATTTAAATGTCAAAAAATTTGAAAAATTTCATTGAAAAATATAAAAAAAATTGCTGAAAAATTTAAAAAATTTTATTGAAAAATTTAAAAAATTTTATAGAACAATTTAAAAAATTCTTATAAAATTTGTCAAAAATTTTGAAGATTTTTTGAAAAAAAAAAATGACCAATTTACTGCCCTCCCCGTGTGCTTCAAAGCCATAGCAATGCGCAGTCACCATCATGTGCCGTGGTGGCTGGATGTGTCGACGCGTCGTTCCCGGTGTGACGATCGGCGGTTCAAATCTTATAACTTCACAACTATTTTCTCTGACCGCTGCTCATTGTCACCTCAAGGGCCCGCTTTGATCGGCATCATACATGAGCCGTGGTGGCTGAGGGCGTCAAGGCGTCCGACCCGGACCATAAGGTTCAGGGGTCGAATCCCCAAATTTCCTTTCATTTTTCCCCTGGATTCCTCCCACTGCGACTCAAACCCGTCGTCCAACACTCGGCAGACGTGCAAGTCAGCGTGGTGTAGTGGTCTAGGCATTTATCCAGGCCATTACACCCGGGTGTCTAAAAAGCAGTCCGCTTCGGCGGATTGGCCTCGGCACTGGTTCGATCCCCGATCGGATCAGCCACTCGAAGTTGGTCGCGAGTGGGTCCATTCCGATTCGTCGGATGGAGTTGATAAGTCCTTTGAAGCTGGCCCGCTGACTGCATGTTCGGGTCTGGGAGCGCCGGACAGCGGGTGTACCATTTGGGTACCGACCAGCCTGCGCAAACAAAAGCTCCCAAAACTACTCTCTGTCTCTCTCTTTAACTCTCTGTCTCTCTGTCCTCTCTCTTCAACCCTACGATCGCCGGCTGCCTTCATCGGCGGTCCTTCATGTGTGGAAGGCAATTGCGGTCCTACAGAAGCTGAACTATGCGGTAGCAGTTAAAGCCTGGATACACCGGTTCCCATCCGAACACCGAAGTTAAGCAGGCGGCTCGAACCCCATTGCGGGAGGGAGAGGGTCGTAGGGTTCCATTTTTTATTTTTTATTTTTACCAAATTTTAAATGACCGATTAGCCTGCCGGCGTAGCGGCCTCGAGAGCGAATGGTGCTTCCGCAGCGTGCCACCCACGCGATGAAGGGTGCCATCTTGCGGTGCGGCAGGCGGGGTCGGGCCGACAGGCGCCAAGTGATTGAGGTGCCCCACGAACTATTAGTGTGGCTTGGCGCGGGGTACCACTATGGGTACCGACCACCCTGCGCAAACAAAAGCTCCCAAAACTAGACCTTCTCTCTCTTTCTATCTTTCTCTGTCTCTCTATCGTCTCTGCCTTACTCTACTCTGCCCATGTATGAGCCGTGGGGAGCTGCTCGGGTCCTACTGGGTTCCCCGGCGAACGATATCGAAGTCGCCGCGGGGATTAACCCCAGTTATCTGATAGCACCGGTTCCCATCCCGAACACCGAAGTAAGGCAGGAGGCCTCCCCATTAAGACTGGGGAGGGGGTGTAGAGTTCCATTTTTTAAATTTATTCATAGTTAAACACGATCGCCAGCGCCTGGGTACACCGTTTCCCACATTCAAATAATAGTAAAATTGTGAAAAAAAAATGAATAATTGGAAGGAATTTTGAAAAAAATCTTTCATTTTGGCAATTTTTGAAAAAATTTACAATTTTAAAAAAATTTAACAAATTTCTAAAAATTAGAAAAATTTCAAAAATTTCAAGAAATTTTGTAAAACGTACACATAAATTTTGAGTTGCTTCCCCCTCGAGATTAGCCGACCAATCCCTGTTGCCATTTTCCGAAGCTAATGCATTTCCTGTCCCTGTTCACAGGCGCGAGCGGGTCTGCCTTTAGCCCGTGTCGCGGTTTCATTCATCAGGTGTTCGGCTGGCTGTCAGGTTTACTGCTCGGCTTGCTGTTCTCCTCGCTGTCCGGTCCGGCCTGCCGTCCGGCTCGGCGTGGCCATGGCCGGCCTGCGGGACGCGGAGCTGAATGAGCTGCAGCCGTTGATGAGGCCCAGCGCGGCGGCGCGCGGCTCGGAGTGGTCCCAGCACCTCGCCGCCATCCTGGGTAAGCACGGCGTTGACGACGTCCTTTGCGGTGTCAAACTCGCCTCAAGTGCGCCAGCAGCGCTTATGCAACGCGCGTGGCTTCTCGCGACAAGGTCGCTCTGCGCGCTCGAGGCCCGGTTAGCCTAGCGGGAAGCGCGGTCGGCGGTTCAAATCCCCGCGGCTGACCGCGCCGTGATCGGCGATTTCTCGTCACTCCTCCCCCGTCGCCGAGGCCGACGCCGTGGTGCGGCCGGGCCAGGCGGGCCGGGCCATCCGGGTGACACCGGCAAGAAAACAGTAATTGGTGCCGGGACAAAGGCGGACCGGAGCACCCTGACCTTCCCTCCGACTCGCCAATAAGGCGCAATTTGGAGTCGCGGCCTTCTAGCCCACTTCATCCCCACTCGCCCCCCCTCCCCAGCCCCCGCGCCCCCTGCCCCTTTCCAGTCATTTCACTAATTGCCCCGTCCTTTGAAGTAAACTCGCTGCTGTCAGCTTATCCCTTTGTCCTTCGCACGCGAAGAGCCGTGACGCGGCGCGGCGCGGCACCGCACAGCACGATCCGCCTTGACAGCGATGAGTTAGTTGTTGATTACCCCGGTACGTATCCCCTTTGAGTTTTAACTGACTTTATTGGCCGTTATTAGGCGACTCGCGCGCCAGCCTCTTGTGCTTCTTACGGTGGGCCCCCGCGGCCGCATTCCTGACCTGTAGGCCCGGACTCACGCCGGCCGGTGGGCGGAGCGCCAATTCCATCTTTTTCAAAGAATCTCTCGCGCAAAGCCCAGTCCACTCAACGCGAATAATGGACTTGACCCCGTGGCGATAAGCAGCAGCGGCCGCCGCCGTTAAGACCTTTCAGAGATTTCGGATTTCGGCATTGGATCTGGGCTGGCATGTTGCGTAGCGCGGCCCGGCGGCACACGGCGGGGCAGCCAGCCGGCCGGTACGCGGGGCGCCGCGCGCCACATCAAAAGCAAAAGTCTTTTCGGATTTCGCACCCCCTCGAGGCGATCGACCCGTAAAGGCGAAGGGCGCCGCTGGTTCGAGTGCAGCGGCTGTGAACTACTGCACAGGCACCGCCAGCAGGGCCGCTCTGAGAGGCAGACGGAGGGACGCAGCGGCGCGCAGTGCCTGCCGGTGCCTCGTTGGTACGGACTGATTGGCAATCACGGTGTCTCGTATTCGCGGCGAGGACCGCCATTCATTCTGAGCCCGCTCACGGACGGCCCCCGTTGTAACCCAAGCCCCGCCCCCTCCCTCCTGTCCCACTGTGCCAGACCACTGACCGCCGCGAACCCCGCTTGGCTTCGACGCGCTCCAGCCCCAGCAGTGGCCCGAAAAACGCACGCGCAAAGTCCGGCGGACGACCGCAGCATTCTGCGAGCACTACTCAGAGTGCCACCCCTCCCCACCCCGGCCTGCGCTGCGGCCCCGATGCTGAAGCCGGGCCGACCGAACGGCCGACCGCAGCCGCGGCATCACGCTAAATTGGCGCTGACCATACCGTCGCCGTCCCCATTCTCCTCCCCTCCCTACGCATAATTACTTGGGGCGGTCGGCAGCGCGGCGGCAGCGCCAAACCCGTCCGCCGGCTCAACTATCAGACTACATGGCTGCGGCCGGCGCCTCCGTCGAAGCCGAGCGAGCCACTGAGCCAGGCCGGGGGCAGGCCGGGGGCAGGCCGGGGGTCGCTGAGACCGAGCGCACAACGCAGCCACGCGCCCACATTGATGCTTCCCGCGTTTTCCCGCTTCCCTCCTTTTTTGCCGACACTTTTTCTCCGCCTCTTCCTCGTGTGCGTCGACGGGCGAGCGCGATTGCGCGCGCGGGCCGAGAGGTTTAATGGCTTTTTGAAATCGACACGTGCAAGTGAAGGGCTGACAACCCGGCCCGGCCCCGCCAGAGAGAGAGAGCAGCAAATAAAACAAGAACAACAACAGAAAGGGGTCACGCGGCGTTTTTCTCTGCTTAGGCACGCTGCTGTCCGTGTCGGCGGGCACGGTGCTGGGCTGGACGTCGCCCGCGCTGCCGCTGCTGGACCTGGCCGAGGAGCAGCAGGCGTGGGTCGGCTCCCTGGCGCCGCTGGGCGCGCTGCTGGGCGCGCTGCCGGCCGGGCTGCTGGCGGAGCGCCTGGGCCGCCGCCGCCTTCTCATCGGCCTCGGCCTGCCCTACCTCGCCGGCTTCCTCATGCTGGCCTTCGCCGACGCAGCCAGGGTACGCACTCTCTCTCTCTCTCTCTCTCTCTCTCTCCTCTTCTCTCTCCTCTCCTCTCTCTCTCTCTCTCTCTCTCTCTCTCTCTCTCTCTCCTCTCTCTCTCCTCTCCTCTCTCTCTCTCTCTCTCCTCCTCTCTCTCTCTCTCTCTCTCTGATCGCGGTCAGCAGAGCGGCGGGCCCGGCCGCAGAGATAGGTCATGCTTTATTCCCCACGGCACGCGTTCACAGCGGCCGCGCACCGCGTGGGCCGGGGCCTATCACGCTCTCTAATCATGCATGCTTCCATTAACCATGTTAAAACAACCGAAAGGAAACAAAGCGGGGATTTGAACCCGCGGCGATTGGTTCCAGGTGTGGCTGGTGTACGCGGGCCGCCTCACGTGCGGCGTGTCCATGGGCGCCAGCACGCTGGTGCTGCCGCTGTACTGCGACGAGGTGGCCGAGGACCGCATCCGCGGCGCGCTCGGCGTCTACCTGGACCTCAACATGACGGTCGGCATCCTGCTCGTCTACGTCCTCGGCGCCTACCTGTCCGTCATGTGGATGTCCCTGGCGTGCGCCGCCGTGCCGCTCCTGTTCCTCGTCACCTTCCCCTTCATGCCCGAGTCGCCGGTACACCTGCTCGCCAAGGGCCGCCACAGGTGAGGGAGGGGAGGCCGCTCGCACGGAGCGCCCGCGGACGCCGCGGTAGGCCGGCCGCCCCGCCGCGGTGCGTCGAGTTGCCTACCCCGCCGGCTGCAGGCGCTCGCGGTCCATTTTCAAAAGACACACTCCGAGCCTCGCGGCGTCACACTGGCCGGTGACGCACGGCGCGTGACGAAACGTGACGACGCCGAGGGGAGCGGGCCGCCCCTCCGCCTTCTCCCCCGAGGGCGACTCTGCGAGATTGATTTCTCACATTGGCGCTTCCTCGCCCTTCTCAACCTCTCCGGTTTCGACATGCGAGTCGACCGCGGGGTGAGGGAGGGGGAGGGGAGGGGGAGGGGTCAGTGACGAGGCGCCGGGGTCGTTCCGGGCCATGCCACGGCTGCTGATGCGAGGCAACGCAATTCCGACGGCCGAGCCAAGGGTCCGAGGGTTCGAGTCCCAGCCGGGCAGTGTCGAGCAGCGCCGGGCTACGCCAGGCCAGCCCCCCTTTACAGCCGTCATGGCCGCGGGATCCAAAGCGCTGTTCGTCGCCGGCCTCTTTCATGGCCACGGCCTGGTGGTGGCCGTGCCGCGCCGCTCGCCACAATGGCACGGTTATGAGGTGTGAGGGGACGCGGGAAATCCTGGGGCAAGCCCGGGGCCGCCACGCCGCTAACGCTGCAGACGACGTCACACCGGCTGGAGATGATTGTCCTGCGCCAACACACGTGCGCGCCCTCACACGCACACACCTACACACACACACACACACACGCGCATGCGGGCAATATGAGGCGAATTTGTTTCTGGAGCATCCTGATTGCGTGCCCGCTGCGCTGCCCACAGGGAGGCGAGCGCGTCCTTGGCGTTCCTGCGGCCCAACAAGGACTTCGGCCCCGAGATGGCCGCCATGCAGAAGATGGTGGACGACGCGGCCGACCGCGAGCGCAAGAAAAGCAAGGTAAGCACTCTCGCCCGACTACTATGTTCTATGTCGTCGTTGTGGGGATGTGCGCCGCTGCGAGGGTTCGATCCCCGGCCGGTGTAACGCACGGAGCAGATCATTTCACCTACCTAAAGTAGACCGACAAAAACTAGACCTACCTATTTTTCACCGAACTGAATAAAAATATTGAATAAAAAAATTGAAATAAAAAATTCGCACTTCTGACTGACCTAACCTTTGCCTTTGCCTAACCTAAACTTTGGTGAAGAAAAAAAAAAAAAAAAAACAGGTGGAATGATCAGGTGTTGAACCCTCAAACTACGGGTTCGGAATGCGATGTCTGTACGCTCTCGGCCACCGGGATCATTGAGGCAGAGCCACATCGCCGGCGGTTACGATGTGAGGCAGAACTGTGACAGCACTAACCCAGTCCGGTTCGGGGATCGGCCTTGCACCAAATAGCCTTTCTCTTGCAAAAATTTAGGTCATTATTTTTGAATTGAAGTATATACCCGTAACGCATGTTTTTTTTTTTCTTTTTCTTTTCGAAGGGCAACATGAACGGCGCGCTCCAGCCCCGGGACCCGACCCCTCCACGCACGGCCGAGCCGCCCGTGCCCGCCACGGCGCGCGCCGTGTGCCTGGTGCTGGGGCTCATGGCGGTGCAGCAGCTCTGCGGCATCAACGCCATCATCTTCTACACGGTGGACATCTTCGAAGGTGCGCGGCGGCCACCACGGTGCGGAGTGCTAGCTCGGCGGACCAAAGAAACCCTTGTTTTGCTTGCAGCGGCCGGCAGCTCGCTGTCCCCCTGGGTCGCCACCATGATCGTGGGCGCCGTGCAGGTGGCCGCCTCCATCGTGTCCTTCTTCGTGGTGGACCGCGCGGGCCGCCGGATGCTGCTGGCCACCTCGTGCCTGTTCATGGCCCTGTCCCTGTTCGCCCTGGCCCTCTACTTCCAGCTCCAGGTTGGTGGCGGTCAGTCGGGCCAACTTTAAAAACTTGCTGCGCGCACGCTAACTTTGTGTGTGCAGGTGGAGGGCGGCGCCTGGGGGGCGCTGCCCGTGGCCGCGCTCTCCGTCTACATCTTCTTCTACTCGTGGGGCTTCGGGCCGCTGCCCTGGTTCATGATGGCCGAGCTGCTCCCGGTGGACGCCAAGGACTGGGGCAGCGCGCTGGCCATCGCCACCAACTGGGCGCTCGTCTTCCTGGTCACCAACACGTTCCAGGGCTTCATCGAAGCGGCCGGCACCGTGGCCACCTACTCCCTGTTCGCCGGGGTCTGCCTGGCCGGGCTGGCCTTCGTGGGGCTGTGCGTCCCGGAGACCAAGGGCCGGTCCCAGGAGGACATCCAGACCATGGTGCGCGAAGGCAGAGTCACATAAAGCCTCCCGGATCACACACCGCGTCGTTTTTCTTTTTTCTTCAAGTTTGTTTTCGACTTGAGAGTTGCCTGCACTCACAATTCGGGAAAATCCGGGCAGAAAATAGTCAACATTTGTTCCGACGTATTTTTATTTATCACAACCTGATGTTTACAAGCGTTACAGTGGGCGCCACGTTGCGCACCGTCCCGTTTCGTATCCTTAAGTTTCGTCTTTTTTGCGACTCTTATACGTAACGTATCAGGGAATTTTCTACGGAGACACATAGAAAACACAGAACCATTAAAGTATATGTACGAAAATTGGTTAACTCTAAGACACACAGAATGTCTTCTGAACAAGAACGATCCAACATTCATAAATTAAGTACAACAGAAAGAAATGCACAAATAAATTTAGTCCGAGACGTCTCTCAACGCGGATTTGGATTGAAAAAAAAGAGAAACATCTCTCACTCTGACAATGAATTAAATACATAGCTTTGGATGTTACGACCAATGACACAGACGTATATCTACAGAAATTAAGTATAATTCAATGAAGACCGGCGAAGGTATCGATTTATGTACAACCCACATAATAGATATATGTACAACTGAGGTGATTTTTAAATAAAGTGGTTTTTACTTTTTTTTAATTAACAAAGTTGTTTTTCTTTTATTTACACTAAAACTCGCCCCAGCGTCTTCCTCGACTCAGGCGCCCTTTCCTTCATCCCATGAAACTCTTTTTTAACGAGCTCCTTCCTCCGAACCCTAATTAGAACATCCCAATTAGTAAATGAACAGCGGCAAAAATCATTGAATCGTGGACGAGAGAACAGTTTATCTGCAGCGCGGGTTGGGCGAGGGCAAACAGAGTGCTTTGGTCCGCATCAAAATTAAAGCCCACGTTGGCGGGCCTTTTGGCCATCAGGGGCAAAGGGAGTGACCCCGTCAATACGGAGTGGGGTAGTGACGGGTCATTTCTTTCGTCACGCTCAGCAAATGGTTTGAAGGCATTCATGTTCCATCGGAAGCGCAAGCAGCGGACGCTAAGAATTCTGCAGCCGAGTGCGCTAGGAAATTTGATATGAAATAGGTCGGCTGTCTAGAGCTAACACCTGAAATACTTTTTGTTAACTTTTTGTTAACTCTTAACCTAAAGGTTAGCACTATTCAAACACCACGGGCGTCTCGACTGATACTTATTTACATCTTAAACACTCTCGATCTTAAGCTTGGAACTAACGGACTGAAAGGTTTATAATTATTCGATTATTAATAGCACGAACATTAGCAAAGAGAAACATATATGAATAATATTTCAAGTTATATCTGCCTGCAGTCTAAGTGATCAATAATAATAAAATATTCGTATCAAACACAAACGCATAGTGATATTTTTGTACACAATGGACCGTGCCTCAGGGGTTACATTCCAGCTCCACACGGGCACGATAGTCTCAGAGTTATTAATATTTGTGGATGGAGGAAACGTTTATGTTCGACAAGAAAACAAAAATAAAAGGCTAGCTGTCGAAATCCTGACTGGTGTCGTTTCGACATCGGAAAGACTGTCACACTTGTGAGCAAACTGTCCCCAGAATCTCGTCCATTCCCTCCCGTTTGCACTCACAAACAGTCAAGAGACAGTCGGACAAACTTATTCTAGACACATGAGGCGTCCATGACCAGAGGACCTTAGAAAAATAATTTTTGAGCGTAGTATCAATCTTACAAAGTAGGCCTCGCCGGTAACGGAAAGCGCGGGAAAATGATAGTGCACGGACGCTGGCCGGTGAGATCCAATGTACAAAGCCAAGCAAACCTAACGGAACAAGGTCTTGTTTTCATCACAGTCATGCTACTCCGCTACACCGGCACTCGCAAGGGGAAGGCTCGTCGGCCGGTCGGCAAGACGCGTCCGCAGACGGAGGCGCGGTTCGAGGAAGGCGTTCGAGGAGGCAGTCCAGGGGGCGGTGACTACGAGCGCACTCCGGGCCTCCGTCAAGACCCTCCCGTGTTTCCAGTTTCGGTCGAGGGGCAGCGGTCGGCGGGCCGGACCGCCGGCGGCGCGGGGCGCGGGGACGGGGCCCCCTGGGGGGGCCCCCCGCGGGGCTGCCGGCTCAGCCCAGGGCCAGGCCGGCCAGGCGGGCGCCCGCCACCAGCACCAGCACGGTCAGCCACAGCGGCTGAGCCCCGATCCCCACGCCTCCCGTCTGCATCGCGGCGGGGTTTTCACCTGCAACACAAGGCCGTCAATTACACTCACAAAAAAAAGGGATAGAAAAAGTAAAAACAATATTTAAAAAAAAATACAGTAAGAGAGATAAAACACAATATCCCAGTGTCTTAAAAAAAGAAAAAAAATCCAAAATCTTAGATTAAGGTTTTAAGTTCTAAGCTGATTCACATGAAAAGATTTGTCAGTGCCGCCGCGTTGTTTTGAGAGAGCGCCTGCCTAGTGACAGTCTGTGTGCTCCGTAGGGTAAACCGCACACACGTCGCTCCGTGTGTGTATTTGACTTGCGATAACAACCGACGCGACCAGTGAGTCGGTTTGCATTCCAACCGAGGCGAATCTCGGCACGCAGCAACGGGCATTTCACCATGAAGGACTGGGCCCTCTTAAGTCATCAGAAGGCCACCGACGTCTCGGCCCCATTAATTCATCAGACACGCACTGTTACTCCGTAATTCTAAAAGCGCGTTTCCCTGCCAGTGGGCGCGTCGCTGTGTGCGCTGCGCCTGCTGCCCCGCCCTGCCGTCCTGCACCGGACAGGGCTGCCAACCGGATCATTATTGGAGGAGCAAGGCCTGCATGTCATGCTACCGCCAGAGGGGCGGGCGCTACCCCGAGAGTGATTCATGGGAACATGAGGTGATCCATGGCGTTCGGCGGCACGGCACGGTTCGGCCCTCGATGGCGACGCCGCGCTGCCCCGGTGACGCGGACTCCGGGCACGGCCCGCTGTCAAGGAGCACTGCAGCGCTAGCCAGCCCCAGAGGCCCCCTTCCTCCAGCCTAGCGGGATAACAATGAGTCCCACCGGGCGTCTTACGGCGGCGTCCCGGCAGGGGGCCTCGTCGGCGTGCTGCTGTTTATCTGCTGGATGCAGGGCGGGGCCAGGCGGGCGGCACCAGGCGGGGCAGCCGTGCGGGACGACAGCGGGAGGCTGGGCGGTGGCAGGCGGCAGTCGACCGGCAAACACCCTCCGCGCGGGGTAGCGCCCGTGTTTGCGGCCGGCAAGGTGCATCCACCTCCACGCAGCCACAGCAGTGGGGAAATAAAAAACAAAAACAAAACGCGATTTTTGTTTGGGTGGGGGCGGTGGTGACGGCTGGCACATGTCAAGGCGCTGGCGCATGACTGCAGGCTGCAGCGCGCTGCACACAGACTCGGATTGTAAACAGCCATTGCCGTGTTTCCGAGGTCCTCCGATTCTATTTGGCGTCGCGGGGTCCTGGATCCGGCCTGCGGATCCGGCCTGGAGGCCCGGAGGCGCGATAGCATTTGTTCCCCCACACCGCCGTGCCGTGCCGCTACCCCTCACTGCCGCGGGCGCGTTGTGGCTCTCGGGAGGAGGTGTTCGAGTTGGCCGCCAAGTTGGCGATGGAACGAGGGAGAAGGCGGTGGTGCAGGGGGCTCTACTGGAGACTCTCTCTCCTTCTAGCACGCGGCACGACCCGCAAGTGCGAGAGAGACAGCGCGACGGGGATCTGCTGGCAACCCCAATCCTGGGTCCCTTCACTCGGCTCTGGACGAAGGGACGCCAAGTAGAGGTTCGAAACTCTATCCTGCGTGGTCCTGTTTCGCACGCACCCCACCTGCCCCTCCACTGCCCCCTTGTTGGTCTACCGCGCCCCGTGTCCCCGGCCCTCTCCGGCCCGGTGGGAAAGAGACACACTTAAAGCAAACTTGGATGTCTCTTTAGGCCGGGCTCCAAGTTCGTGTTCCGCTTACTGCGCCAGACCCTCCCCTTCCCCATCCTCGTCCATTTTTGTGCCTGATATGAATGGTATCTGCGTCACCAGTCTGTGCGGTACCGCCCGGGCCTTTCCGGCCGCTGGCAGTGTTTTGTTGTTGCGCCAACTCGGGCCAACTTCGGAATAAATTCAAGATTGATTGCGTCTGGGGCAGCGGAATAAAGTTTGCCCGCGGGGACAGGATCGCTCCGAGCGACGAAGGGCAAAGCTCCGAATTTAGGACGCCGCCGATATTGAAACCGGCAACAAGGCCTGCCGTCGGGGCCGCGGCGCGACGCAGCGGGCGTCACGCCGCGTCACGCTCAGAAAGACGTAGACCGCGCCGGCCCGCGGTGGGAGTCGAACCCGGGCCCGTCTCGGTGGGGCTCGAATCAGACAGCACCGTTGGATTCCCGTTCAAACGAGGAACCGGTGAGAAGCCCTCACACACACATTCGAGTGCCTTTCGGGGTCTGTACGGGGCTCAAATCGCGTCCGAAGTTACGCCCGCCCCCGCCCCGCCCCGCCCCGCCCCGCCTCGCCACGCTGCCGGCTACCTTTTCGCGCCCTAATTGAGAATAGTGAGACGCGCCGGCAGAACGGATGGCGGGGGCAAAGGGCCGGCCGGCCAGCCCCGACCTATTTTAATTGAGCCCGACTTGGGCCAATACCAGCCAATACTGCCCTTGTACTCCCCGGGGGGCCACCCAGGCCAGCCCGGCCAGCCCACCTCGGCCGACTAGGCGGGAGGGGGAGGGTTTCTGACCCGCTCATCGTTACTGAATGTTAGCGCGTTAGTTACACACAAGCCACTTTCACGGAAATAATTTCATTTTTTTCTTACTTTTGACCTGCAGTACTTTGTAAATATTCAGAGATACAGAGGTGCGCGAGAGAGACAGCGACGAGAAGCAGCCCGCAGTGCAATGCGCGGTCGTGCTGTACCACCGCTCGCCTAGCACGCCACGCCACGCACCGCCACGCCCCCCACGGCGTGACGTGTACAAGTGGCTGACTGTCAGTCTGGTGCTGGCGGCCAATGCACAACGGCCCACCACGGCCACCACGCCGTGGCCAGCGCTCCGTCTTCCTCATCGCCAAATGGATTTTTGATGGTCATTCCGTGGTGGGAGCGGCGCGCGCGTGTCTCTGGTCCCCCTTTTCGACATAGTTCACGCGCCCCCTCCCCCTCCCGGCGCGCATTGTGTCATTGTACGCGGCGCAAAGCGGGCCACCCCCCCGCGCCTAATAGTCCGGGGTGAAAGGCGGCCCCGCCCCGCCCCGCCCCGCCCCGCCCCGCCCCGCCACTCAGGTTCTGGATAGCGCCGCGGCTGCCACTACGATGGCGTTTCGTACTGCATGTCCAGCAGCAATCTATGTTTTTGATTTGGTCCCAACAACAGCAGCAGCAGCACGAAGGCCATGTTGTTGGTTGCCGGCGAGAGGGAAAATTGCTGCTTGAGGCGCGCTATTGCGAGCGCGCACTGTTAGAGCGTGTTGGCGTCGGAGGCAGGCAGGCAGGCTGGCAGGCAGACAAACATAGGCGCCTCTCTGCAAGGAGTTCATTCATATTTCCGCGCTCGCCAGTCGCTCTCCTTCCCTGGACGGGGCGCGGCGTGGCGTGGCGCGGCGTGGCGTGGCGTGGTGGAGGTAATGCCATCAACAGATCAAAGTCCATCCCAGCAAGTTTGCTCATTCGTTGGCTGGCAAGGTCCGCTAGTGGAGCGGGGCGGCCGGGGCGGCCGGGGCGGCCGGGTGTTCGGGGCGTCGGCGTGGGGGTAAGCCAGTTAGTGGGCCGAGAGTGTCACGGGGACGGGGCCAGGGTGGTCAGGGTGGTGGGACGGGTCGGGATCTGGGAGGGCGCGGTGGCGGAGGCTGGACTGGGCCTGTCATTTGGACTCTAATGAGAGGGCCGTTCGGAACGCCCCGCCCCGCCCCGCCCCGCCGCGGTTCGGACCTTCTTCTACCACCAACGTTGCAGAGCTCGGCCGAGGCAAAAAGGACAACAACAACAACAACAACAACAACAACAACAACAACAACAACAAAAGGAGCAGCATAAAAGCGGCCGTGTCCTTTTGATTAAGCATACGCTCATGATTGGGAATCCAACCAGCAAATTGGTCACCCCGATCCACCTGCTGGCCGTGATGAAAACTCGCGGAAAGGGACTGCCTGCGGTCAGGCCGGGCCACTGGCCCACTGGGCAGGTGAATTCCCCGGAAAAACGCTTCAACAAATTTAATCTCTCTCAGTGCAGGTACCACAACAATTTTTATATTGCGGTTTATTTTTTAAACAAAATTCGGTAACACGTAGGACGAAATGGTTTTTCATTACCTAAACTGTAACTGATAATAGAGATGGCTTCTCAGTTTTTAAATCCAGCACCAACAGAGAGGAAAAGTATTAATTTTATCATGACTTTGTGGTATTTGCCATGCTATTACCAGACATGAGATCGTGCGATAAAGTCAAAGTCTCACACATGATAGCCTCCGCCTCTCAAGTATAGGATTAGCAGGTAGCGCTTCAGTTCGAATACCGCCCTTATCACTGCCAAAAGCCGAGCCAAGCCGCAGGCAGGAGACAGCGAGGACCTTTATGCCTAGTAACGCGACGTGCAAGTATGACGTCATCACTGTAGGAGGAGGGGGGGGGGGTCGGCCTCTGGTGACGGTCCTATCGTAAGTACATTGGAAGGATAGGTTAAACCGATGCCGGAAAAAGGGGGGGGTCAAAAATTAGCCTATAAAAGAGGTGACGTCATAGTATTTGGACGCCGCCTAACAAGCGCCTAGCGACAAAAAATCAGGCACCAATTTATTTTTATTTTTTTTAAAGGGGTTAGGTGCTATCAAATTAATTTTTTTAAATTTTGAATGAGTAAGCCACGTTCTTTTCTCTAATTTATCGGCGCGCTTTTTTGAACTTTGAACCGTGGCGGCTCATTATATCCGGCCGTTGTCCGCCATTCTCACCCGCTCTCGCCGTCTGGCCCACCTTCGCAAAGGTCGCGCGGCCCGGCGGCCCTAATCCTTCAGTTTGCCCTTTCCGCGAGGCGGGCCACGCGGGCCGCGCGACGCGATGCGACGCGACGCCGCCGCGTTTTGCTTCAGATTACCAAGTTGTGCCGACGCCGAGTTTGCGTCCGCGTGCGGCGCGCGGCGCGGCGCTTTACGGCGCCTCTTATTGCCTTCCTCGGGGCGGAAGGATTCGCCCAGATAAAGGGACTGAGAGGCTCCTATTTGCCGCCATAAGTACGTAGGCAGGTGTGTGTGTGTGTATGTATGTATGTATGTATGTATGTATGTATGTATGTATGTATGTATGTATGTGTGTGTGTGTGTGTGTCTATCTGTCTGTCTGTCTGACTGACTGTCTGTGCCTGCCCGTGTATGTGTCCGTGTGAGGCAACGAACTTGAGGGCGCGATGCAGTCTTTATAAGGAGGCGGCGTGCCAGCCACTCCGCCAGCAGTGTGTCCCCCGCCACCATGTACGCGCCGCTCCTGCTGCTGACCCTGGCCGTGGCCCTGGCCGCCCCGCCCGCCCTGGGGGCGGCGCCGCGCTGTAAGAGAGCGGCACCAAAAAGGTATCGTCACTTTCCCCCCGTGACTCGTGACCAAGGCCTTTCCAAATACGTCAATTTACGTTCGATTTTTTTTTCTCCAGTGGGGCCACCCAGTGCATCCAGGCGCAAGTGGTGAGTCTCGACCGTCTGTCTGTCTCGCACGGCCACGCCACGCCACGCCACGGCCCGCGGGAGGCGGCGATGGCCGGCACTGTCGGCACGCCGTTCAAATGGATTGCTTTCCAGGTGTTCCGGCACGGCGCCCGCACCATCGTGGGGACGACCTACCCGACCGACCCCAACAGCGACCCCAAGCTGTACCAGCCCTTTGGGATCGGCTACCTCACCACGGTAGGCGTGCTTGCTCCCCCCCTCCGGTCTGCTCGGCCGCGCACAGTGGCCCGGACGGACCGGCGCAGGCGGTAAAAACTCTAGCCGAGTCCCGTCTAAGCGACTCTAGAGTTCAAAAGGTGGCTCACTGTGTGGCCACGCCGTTCCGTTGCAGGTGGGCAGGCAGCAGGAGTACGCGCTGGGGCAGGTGCTGCGCAGCCGGTACGTCGGCGCGTCCGCCTCGGTGGCCAACCTGCTGGCCGCGGAGTACGCCACCGGGGTGCTGTCCATCAAGACGTCCTCCATCCCGCGCACGCAGGAGAGCGCCGCGGCCGCCCTAGCCGGCATGTGGCCGCCGGGGTCGCGGCAGCGCTGGCGCTCCAACAACACCCAGGTCGGCCAGCTGTGGGCGCCCATCCCGTACAACATCATCCCCGAGGACCAGGACAGGGTAAGGCGTGCCTACCTGAACCCGCGCGCTTGGGAGAGAACCATAAAAACAAAGGCGGTTCGGAAAATCAGCTTTTTTTCAGCTGAGGAGGAAGGTGCGTGAGCAAAGACAACTTGTCAGAGACGGACGCGAGTTTAAAAAGTGAGATTAAGCACGGTGACGCGTTTCCTTGACTACCAAGCGATTAGTTTGCGCGCAGCCGTCGCTCCACCAAGGACGCGGGTTCAAGTCCCGCCAAAGTTCATGTTTTTAATGAAAAAAGATTAATTCGTTTTTTTTTTATAAATTTGGGCAGGCTATAGCGGGGTCGGCGCCGTGCGCGGCGCGTGACCTGGAGTACAACCGCGTCGTCACCAGCGACGAGTTCCAGGCGCGGATGTTGCGTACGCTGGGCGGCGAGGCCAACCTGCGCTACCTGGAGACCAACTCGGGCTTGGCGTACAACGCCAGCGACCCCGCCTCCGCCGGCTTCGCCTACATCTTTTTTTCCGCCACGCAATGCCAGGTCAGTAGAGAGAGAGGGGGGGGGGGGCAACATCATGAGGCTGGGTAGTTGAACCCGGGAACCCCGAATTCGGCGCTGTAACGCGACTAGGACGGCATTACGGTGTCGCGTTCGTTAAAACGACCCTCCAGAAGGAAAAAAGGAACCGCCTGGTTCCTCCGCGCGCCATCTCCATAACCGAATTGGCTGACGAAGCAAGACGCGGTGCCGCCTCGTCGCCAAGGCCGAGCCAAGGCCTGGCCAAGGCCACGTCAAGGCCACGTCAAGGCCACGTCAAGGCCGAGTTGCCGTTAACCTGGCGATGCCCCTCAGGAGCTGCTGGGCCTCACCACCCCGGCCTGGATCAAGAAGCTGTACCCGGAGCCCCTGCGCTCGGGGGCCAACCTCTACCTCGAGACCCTCAGCTACACGCCAAAGCTCATCCGCCACACTTTCGGTGAGCAGTTACGCTAATTCCTTGACACGCTGCCAAGGCTGCCAACGCCGCCTCGGGAACGCGCGGCCTTCGGTGGCGCCGCCGAGTTCGGTGGACTACACTGTGAGCGCGGCATGGTGCCTGCACGTGCAAAAGGCTAAAAAACTATCGAGAAAAAAAACAAAAAAAAACCGAAGCGGGATTTGAACCTATGACCTCTGGTGCCACTATCAAGCTTTATGGCCCCTCGACTCAATGTGCGCAGGCGACTTGACGACGTGGATGATGGACGCCATCCGCAACCACGAGACTCAGCCCAAGTTCCAGGCGTACTCCGCCCATGACTCCACGGTGCTCGCCGTGATCAACATCTTCGAGCTGGAGCCCATGGACGACGCCGGCCTCGGCATTCCCGAGTTCAGCGCCGCCATCATGATCGAACTGCACCGCGACGAGGCGGGCGCGCTGGGACTGCGGGTAGGCCGACGGGTAGCGGGAGGGGAGTAGTATGGTGGCACCCAGGTCCTCCGCAGCCATGTTACGCTCCGCCCCTCAGCTCCACAGGCTCCGGAGACTAGGCTGGGAGTACCCTCACCCTGGCGACCAGGGGGTTCAAGATGGCGACAGGGGACCTGGGGGGCATCTTACTACTCAGCGAGCTCAAAACTAAAAACCTGTTCGTTTTTCTTCTCCTAGTTCTTCTATCGACGGGAGACTGGCGGGAAGGTCATCACCATGGTCCCCAGGGGCTGCAACGAGTTCTGCCCGCTGAAGGACATCGAGGAGCTGCTCTCCAACAAGTTGTACCGCGAGGACGAGAGCTGCGACGTCCCCGCCGGCCACGGCGCCACGCTGCGCCAAATCCACCGCGCCCACGTCCTCGGGCACGAGATCCAGACCCTCGAGGCCCAGGGCACCCCGATTCAACAGACTGATTAGATTACAACAGCAACGCTTGCAAAACAGCTCGAGTCTGTCCAGCGAGTGTTGCCGCGCCCGCGAGGCTCTGCGTGGAGACAAAGCGGAGACGTGCTGGAGCACTTATGACGATGGACACGCCGATTGCGGGACTACCTGCTCCCAGACTAGAGGGGCCATTCGCCTTCGCAAAGCACCAGGCAACTTTTATATAAAACTACAACACACAAAAAAAATCTCAGATTTATTTATTTTATTTTATTTTCAATTGGTGACCGCCATAACATCTATCACGGACCCTAGTGCTCGAGTCCAATCCGAATATGAAAGTGAGGAATGTTCGGTCGATTTGGCAGTGGATGGATTCAGCGCGATAGTGCCGCGAGTCGATGTCGGCGCTTCGCGGCTTCGCGGCGGCGGCGGTGTTTGTCTTGTCATTTCGGCGACAGGCCTCGGCGATGTTGAATTTATCAAGGCTGCCCCGCAGGGACTCGGAAGTTGTTCCACGAGGGGAGGGAAGGCCCCCTCCCCCCCTTGCGGTGCGTCCCAGGGCCCGCACCTGCAGTGGCCCCGCGGCCCTCTTGTGGTGTCGTGTTCCGTCTCGCCACCGCATTTCTATTTCCAAGAAAGACTGCCGAGCCGACGCTCGGGGAAGCGCGTCGTTACTCAAGTTAACTTATTTATGTATTAGGATAAGTCTTTCCCAAATTGAACGCAGAAATGTTTATAAACAAAAAAGAAATACGAAAGTTTTTATTTTTTTTTAGGCTGCTTCATTTCTCATTTCACTCACCACTGATGACGTGCACGTAGTTGCTGGCGGACTTGGCCTGCGCGGCCTCGCAGGTGTAGTTCCCGGACTGGGCGCGGGTGGCGCGCTCCACCACCAGGACCGTGGTGTTGTTCGGCAGGTCCACTGTCACCTGAATTTTAAAAAAAAACGGAAACATGGAACTGCGAACCGAACACGAACCAACAGCATGGGACTCTCCTTTCTCGAACGCCTACCTGGTAGATGTTCTGGTGGTCGTAGTTGACCATGACGCCGTCCTTGAACCAGAACATGTACTCGGGCTCCGTGGTGCCCTGCTCGATGTGGCACGAGAGCCGCAGCTGTGATCCGGACCGGACAAACTTCTCTGCGGGGCCCTCGATCACGCACCGCGCCTCTGCAACGCAAAGCAGCCAACGTTAATGGTGGCCGGCCAGCCTCAGTGGACCGCATGGAAACCGATAACAACAACAACAACCACAACAACAAACAGTGCCCACTCAGGAAGCGGCGCGCAACGCAGCGGCCACCGAGGCTGAGTTTAAAACAATGCTGCATCTGTCCCACCCGCTCCCCTATGGAAGGCGCGGCCCGGCCCCATGGGAGCGAGAGAGACAGGGCAGCGACGGGAACATCGTGCACGCTCCTTCAGATCTGTCTAGAGCAGCTTCTTAACAGGAGCCTGGCGGGCCCATTCACTCCTGACAAACAACCTCACTGCTGATGAAAAGTTTTCGCCCAGACGCCTCATTATCTTTTAACTTCCCTGGTTGGCTGAGCAGAAGACCGTTAGTTCGAGGAAGAACAAGGAAAGAAACAGACAGAAAGAGTGGGAGGGGTTGGGGGTGGGGGTCTGACTTGGCATGCATGGCTGTCGTTGTTTACCCGGGGCTTGTGTCAACCGAAGGGAATAGAGTCCGCTAAGCAGCCGGCCGGGAAACATCGAGGGGGTGGGGCCGTTGACTTACAACAAAGTCGATGCCACCCCATGTCCTCAGAAAAAATGATTGCAAATAAAGTCTTTACAGTTGCGGCGCATTGTGTGAGTAGTAAGGGGTCCACTACGGGCCCCCCACCACTGGTTTTCCATACAAAAAAAAACACGACAAACCAATAAAAAGATCTCTTAAAAAAAAAGCCAAGGGAAGTCAAAAGACCCCTAACCTGACCATATAAATACGAGCGATATTACGTACGCTTGTTGCATTCACTTCACTTCGCTGGCATTCATAGGTGCATGGATGTGAGTGTGTTTCCGGAAACCTGGTGTTCATAGAATGTTCTGAGTGCATGGCTGTGCCTGCGTGTGCGTCCCTGAATGCACGCCTCTGCAGAGGCTGCATAAAGTGAGAATATAGTCCAAACGCAATGCAACCGAAATGCGGCGGCATATAGAGAAAACCCTGCGGCAGCGCAATTCTAATTCCTGGAGAGCCGAGCGAGAACGAGAGGAGAGAGAGAGAGAGGCAAGAGTGCGGCGGGAGCGCGCCCCGCTGCCTATGCGTCGAGACACACAGCGCTCTCTGCGCGGGGCGGTTGTGAATTATAGAACGAGAGGCCGTGTCGTAAAACTCTTTTAATTGGAAAAAAGGGGGAAAAGGGGTGAGGTGTGGATAGCGGTGTACAGGTCCGCACGCCGGCATCGGCCTTTATACCTCGGCCTGGGTGGCCTCGGTGGCCTCGGCCAAGCCACTCGCCACCAGGCGTCTGGAATTTAATCAGAAAGCTTTCGGCTTTCCCCAAATCTACCGACTATCTCTCTCTCTCTCTCTCTCTCTCTCTCTCTCTCTCTCTCTCTCTCTCTCTCTCTCTCTCTTTCTCTCTCTGCCGCGCCAAGCCTCGCCTGCTGTTCGCCGCGCGCCAAGCCGCTCGGATGAGTGAAGCGTCAAATATGGGGCGCCAAATTCGAACGGCAATTAGGAGCCCGGTGGGAGGGAGGGGGGAGGGGGGCGGGGGTGGACGAAGGCAGCAGCAGCAGGCAGCGCCCAGTGATAAACCAGGGGGTGGCAACGACCTAGGGAGTGCGTGAAGCTATGCTCGAGCGAGGTGCATGGGTTACGGCCTTTTCTTCGATTGTGAAATCTAGGCCGTTGTTTGCAAAACGCTTTGCACAGATCAAAAGAGCATAAAATTTAGGGTGCATTAGACCTAGTGGCCTGTCCGACACTTCCAATTCAACCTAAAACAAGGGCGAGTACCTTTACATCAACATGGCGCAAACGCGGTTTTTCGTACATTTTTTGATTTCATGTGTTTTTCGGTGTTTTCACTTCAATTTTTTTTAGGTAAGGTGGGAGTTTCGAGAAAGGCAATAGGCCTAATGCACCCTAAATTTCATGATCTTTTGATCTGTGAAAAGCGTTTTGCAAACAACGGCCCACATCTTACAATCGAAGGAAAGGCCGTAACCTCTGCACTGATGGCGCGAGCATCGCTTCACGCTCTCCCTAGGCTGTTGCCACCCCCTGGATAAACTCGGCCACGTTCAAGCAGGAATCGTCGGGCGTCGACTTCCACAAATGAAAAAGCCGTTTATCTCTGGCCGAACTAACGCGCGCGCGTGTGCAGGGCTAGCAGCGGGCCGGAGGCGAGAAAAAGGGGGCGGCAGGGGAGTGGGGGGGGGGGAAGACCGAACGGCAGCGCCACCTATTGCGCACGGCAAGTGCCCGGCTCCGTGCTTGTTTATCAGGATGCGGCACGGATGGGGGGGGGGGGTGCTTTCTATCTCCATGTCTTCCTCTCTCTCTCTCTCTCTCTCTCTCTCTCTCTATAAAGAGCCCGCAGCGAGAGCGGCGGTTTGAGGGGGCGTACAGTGGGGGTGAGTTGGGTTGTTGGTGTGTCCACCTTGGGCTCCTTGTTCCTCCAGGAAGTCCTGAAGGGCTGGCAGGGCTGGCCTAGGCTGGCCCACTGTGCAGAGATGAAGGCCTGGAGGGCTGCCGGCCTGAAGGGCAGCTAACGAGACAAGCAAGCCGGCCGCCTGATTCTGATTGCAGCCTGTTCTCTTTGCGGCCGCGCCGCAAAATAAAACAATTCAACTAATTCAGAACAAAACTACCCTCCTCCAAAAAAAAAAAAGTGAAGTTTCCCTGAGTACCCCCGCACCGCGTTGCTTCAGAGAGTAGAAAGTCAGGACGTTGGCAATCGCCGTACACCGAATCGCAGAGCTGACGGGAATTCGCCAACTCTTTCGCCGAGTGTTTCCGACAGGGCCTCAGACAGACAGGAAAGCGGCCGCGCTCGACAAAAACAAAACCTTATTGCTTTTGGAGCGCGACGTCCCGCTCTGACACACCGAGGGGGCCCCCGCGGTGGTGAGCGGTACCGCCCAACTGGTAGCCCCACCCGCAGGGGGCAAGCGCGGCCAAAAGTCGAACCCAAAGCGATCGGAAAGACAAATAATGGAAACCATCGTCATCCGGCATCGGACCGACAAGTAAATTGGTTCCGGCGCGCGGCCAGGCGCTCCCCGCGAGTCTCTCTCTCTCTCTCTCTCTCTCTCTCTCTCTCTCTCTCTCTCTCTCTCTCTCTCTTCGACCATTTGACTAACTCTAACCGTGCGGACGAAGACCAAGCCTCTCCTGCAAGCCTCCGGGGAAGCCGCCCACCATAGCCCTCGCACTCAGTACAGCAAATCCCCTCTCAATTCTTTTCCGTGCGTGAGTGTGCGTGCCTCTGTGTGTGTGTGTGTGTGTGTGTGTGTGTGTGTGTGTGTGTGTGTGCGAGCGCGCAAAGCATGCGGGATATGAGACGGCGGGTCTGTCCTTGGATGAGAGGTTTACTGGACACAGGCTGACGTCCGTATTACGGCCTAGTCCGTATTACTGGACAATTTGTTGGCCGCCACGCCACGCCACGCCACGCCACGCCACGCCACGCCACGCGGAGCCGGTCTGAGCCGCCCCGCCCGCCCACTGCCTGCTCCCGCCTGACGGCGTGGTGCCGGGCCGGGGAGTTGCTCACGGGAGGAGGAACCCGACCACGTGATTCACGATACGCGACTGGAAAATTCCGTTCGAAATCATGCCGCTGTCGATGCAATAGGCATGGACATCCAGACGCGCGGGGTCAGCGGGCAGCTCGGTTGCAGCATCCAACTGCAGCCCTGGCACAGTGGGCTGGGATCGGGGCGCGGCGCCATTAGTGTGGCGAGTCCGGCCCGTTCGCGATGCGTAAAACTATGCCATCACCATGTGGCCTCTCTCTCTCTCTCTCTCTCTCTCTCTCTCTCTCTCTCTCTCTCTCTCTCTCTCTCTCTGCGCTGCTGATGCCGGCGGTCGAGTAATCATGCAGAAACATGCAGGCGGCTCATAGCGACGGCCGCGGTGGCTGTGGACCATGGCGCATCGGCCCGCCCCGAATCAACTTCGGCCGGCGCTCTGCGCCAATGTGTGAGCCACCACGCCGCGCGTGTACAACTAGGGAAACGACAGAAACAAAAGAGAAACAAGCCGTACAAAAAAAAAAAAAAAAGAAGCGAAACAGGAACCAAAACGAGTGGCGGTGTTTGAAAGTTTGAAAGTTCCCGCGTGACGCCCTACTCGGCGGTCGGCGTGACCGCAGCAGAGCGGCGTGCTCACCGCGTGGCCGCGAGTTGGTCCCCCACACATGACGGGGCGCGACGGCGCGCCGGCATTAAGGGCGGCGAGATACGCGGCCTCGGCGCGCTCGCGGCGCCCGCGGCAGCGCTCTCTAGCGGAGGACTAATGAAGCGACGCGCCGGTTGTCCATTTTGCATCTCGGCTCCCATGAATGACGCTTCGCTATAACGCTCGCTCTGGCGGCGGGGCGGGGCGTGGCGGGGCGTGGCGGCAGTAACGAGCAGCCGCATGGAGCCAAGCGTGTGTGTGTGTGTGTGTGTGTGTGTGTAAGCCGTGTGCGCCAGAGAGATAATGATTATTTATTCCGGGCCATAAAATTGTTCCAAAGCGGTTTTTTTTTTTTTTTTTTTTTTTTTTTTTTCGGAGGGCCCCCGGTGTTCCAAAAATGAGGTCCTTCGCTTTCGTCATCCCCAATAATAACTCGAAGCCGCTAGCCCGGAGTGCCCTAGGCGTCCCTGCCGGTCGGAGCTTAGCGAGCGTCACGTCATCAAGTTCGGCCGGATCGGCCTTCGCCTTCGACGCGCCGCGGCGCGAAGCTCCAAGGCGAATACCTCCAAGTCAGGGGCGCCGGGCCGGCCCGCACCCCGCCGTGTAAGACGGGGTAAGTCTGGGTAAGGCGCTCCGAGTGGAGGGGGAAGGAGTACTACTGCCTCTTCGCACGGGCATGTGAGCCCACCGCCAAAAAGTAGTGTAGAACACACAAACACAGACACACACACACACACGTTTGAAAATAAGGGAGGGGGAGCGTTGGGGGTGCGGAAAGTTTGAGAACAACGGCCAGCCCCCCTCCCCCTACACGCATGGCTTGCATGGCGGTTGGAATCATCCCCTAAACTCAGCCCGTTTGCAAAGGCAAGAACACCCTGGCGGCGCCGCGCACCTAGGCGTGCGGCGGGGCGGGGCGGGGCGGGGCGCGGCGGGGCGGGGCACGTAGGGGCCGTATCAGACTGTCTAACTGGCGACCATCACAAAGCCAAAGCCGCTGTTCTTGCTTCCTGAAACAAGGCGTGGGGGTAAAAGGGGGGCGTGCACGGCGAACTGTAGGTGTGGTGGTTACGGAGTCCCAACGTGGGTGGCGGCGGGTCCAGGCGGCACAAAGTCACCGCGGCAAATTGGATCCCGCAGAATACGCGCCGCGTTACATCTGGGCGCCCCGCCCCGCCCCGCCCCACGGTTCGAGCGCGATTTCGACATCAAGAAAAAGGGTGGTTCGCCATGCCGCCGCCGCGCCTCGGTCTAAATAATTTATTTCCATCGATTCGACGACGCGTCTCTCTTTCTTTCTTTCTTTGTTTCTCTCTCTCTCTCTCTCTCTCTCTCTCTCTCTCTCTCTCTCTCTCTCTCTCTCTCTCTCTCTCTCTCTCTCTCTCTCTCTCCTCCAGATTGACTGAGCCGCGTTGCCGCCGCGCGACACTCATTCTCCAGCCGCTGCACGCTGAATTTCATTTCACCAATCTTTTTATCGCCAAGGCCGCCACCGCTTGAACGCCCGCGCCGTGGGACGGGGCGGGGTGGGGTGGGGTGGGGTGGGGTGGGGCGGGGTGGGGCGGGGTGGGGCGGGGTGGGGCGTACCAGTGCGGCCATTAGTCCGCGACCGAGGTGGGCTCAGGTCAGCCGAGCGCGCGCCGGTGCCCCAAAACAATCAGTTATTCCGTGTTGGGTGCGGCGCGGCTCCGATCCTCCGTCCCACTGGGGCTGGCCGGGCCTGGCCGGGCCGGGCCGTGGCGGCTGCCATTGTGTCGCTGAAGCGCCACCCTGTAGCTGCACTTCTTGTTGGAGGCGCTGTCCTGGCCGAGCGCGCGTCGGCACTCAGTGCAACGTGATTCCGGATAGCCAGAGTGCGGGGGCGGTCTGCTCCGCTCTGACGCCCCATTTGGGGCCCGGAGGGACCCCACCCCACCCCTCCCCCGCTCGGCCGAGCCGCCGCCCCGCGCTGTCAGACGACCAACTGTGTGGAACGGACGCGTGGCTCCGATGCCTCACGATCACAACCCTCACTCTCGGCCCCGAGCGCCAAACGGGTCGGAAAGTCCGCGGAGCGTAAAGAAACCGGGACCTTGACTTGCGAGGGCACTCCCTGCTGGCTTTCCCTCCCGAACGAGATTCTCCGGTCTGACCCGTCTACAACAACTTGGAGCAAAATTAAGGCTTCGTATGTTCGGCGATTCCATGTACGAATGCGAGAAACTTTTACTACACTGATGAGCCTGTAATGGCCGCACTTTCGCAGTGCTGAGTGGAAGTTAGCGCTCCGGGCCGCCTGGAAGGCGCTAACGAGGAACGCCTCCGCGCTCAGCATCCCGCCGACGACGCCGCCCACGACGCCCTGCACCGTATGTCAGTCGCACACCCGATCCATATTTCAGCGGCCGGGGCCTCAAACTAGGATGCCGCCCTCCGATTGCGGGCGGGGCAGGGCGGGGCAGGGCGGGGCAGGGCGGGGCGGGGTGGGCCCCGTTGGGGACGCCGACGACGGCGGTCCGTCCGCGCGGCCTTCTCGCGGATCCCAGGCGACGACATTAAAGTTGGTCCTCCCCTTCAGGCCGGAGAGTGGGAGGTGAAAAATGGGCGCCATCGCTCACTGCACCGCCTTGCTGCGCCTTGCTTGCTGCGCCTCGCTTGCTGCGCCTTGCTTGCTGCGCCTCGCTTGCTGCGCCTTGCTTGCTGCGCCTCGCTTGCTGCGCCTTGCTTGCTGCGCCTTGCACTAATACGGCCGGAAAGAGACTTGACTTTTAACGACGGCCCATGCAGCGGGCGGGCACGGCGTCGGCCGGCCCGGCCACGTGCCTCCTTGGTGACCATTAGAAGCGGGCTTTCATAATTCCGGCTCGGACGGCGCGGCGTCTGTTTGAAATTCCCGCCACGTCCGTCGCGGCCGTTTCCGGTGTGCGGGCCGCCGCACTGCTGCCACGCGCCGCGCATCCGCTGGGGACGGTTAGTGCCGGTTAGTGCAGCCAATTGAACCCCGCTCCACACGACCGGCCCGCTGCCCCGCCCCGCCCTGTGCGACCACACGCGGGGCAAACCAAAAAAAAAACAAAAAAACACTTAAGCAAACAAAAAAAAATTAATTTAATTTTTATAGAAAACAATTACAAATTGCACACCAAAAAAAATACTTTTAAAAATGCACAAAAAAA
>CM060095.1:9823362-9885862 GCA_030522485.1 Stenchaetothrips biformis | reverse complement strand
AGAGATGAAAAAAAAAGCAAGTGTATTCCGGCAGCGCCAAGAGCGAGACACACGGTGCACTTGAAGTGCACTGGCAGGGCCGCCAACGAGCCGTCTGCCAGCGCGGTGCCCGGAACCCAGAAGAGTGTAACTGCTCATGACGAGGCTCGGCTCGATGCCGGCGCTGCGGTCGTCGTGTGCCATTTTTCGATGCCGCGACGAGCAAACACGGTCCAGCAGCGAGTACGAGAGAGACAGAGAGACGGACAAAAAAAAACGAGGCCTGCCTTGGGCTTGAATTATGTAAACTTGACTCTATTGATCGCGGGGGCAAATTGCGGGACACACCCCCAATGGATGCGGTCGTCCGGCTGAACAGGGCCCCGCCCCGCCCCGCCCCGCCCCGCCCCGCCCCGCCCCGCCCCGCCCCGCCCCGCCCCGCCCCGCCCCACCCCGCCCCGCCCCGCCGGGACGTGGTATGAATGCTCAATGGACGGTCGGGGCACGCGGCTTCCAGCTTGTACGCGGCAGGTCTCAAAGCCGGCGTCGTTCCGTCGGCGATGAGCTGTCCTTTTTCTTCCTCGCAAACAAAACGATTGGCGGTGTCGAGCAGGGACAGCGGGAAAACATGGCCCGCCGTGTACTACAAGGCGGCGGCTCGTCGACGCGTGGAAATACCAATAAAAAAAAAAAAAACAAAAAAAAAAACGACGCGGCAAAAGAAAAATCATGCCAGAAAACGGCGCCCTAACCTTGCCGACCGACACAAACAGCGGCAGTTAGAGCGGGCCCTCCCTTTCCCTTCATTCTAAGGTAATAAATATTCAGGCCAAACAAGCAAATCGGAATCGGCGTTGTTGTCTAGGGGGCAGGGCCCATCATTAATTGAATTGCCGAGTCAGCAAGCCACCCCCTCCCCTTTTTTCCTCGGCCCGGCCTGGCCGTCTCCTGGGCCCGAACGTTCCTGGAGGCCGGGCGGCCGGCAGCAGCAGCAGCAGCAGCAGCCCGGCCGAGCACCAGTGTGTCTTCGCGCCGGATTTCCTTATACCAGCAAAGTGCTGAGAATAAAGAGGACAGAACGCGGCGGCTGCACTCCGGACGGGCCGGCGGGGCGATGGAGGAAAGGAACAGGGCAGTGGAGGGGGAGTGGAGGGGGAATTGAAGAGAACGGAATGGAGACTGGAACTGTTTGGTGGTTCCCACCCGTAACCCAGCCATCTGTTTGGCCGACTTAACCTTTCCTAACCCGAGCTGCTGCCAGTGCTACTGCTGCCAGTGCCGTTGCTGCGTCTCTCTCTCTCTCTCTCTCTCTCTCTCTCTCTCTCTCTCTCTCTCTCTCTCTCTCTCTCTCTCTCTCTCTCTCTGGTGGTTTCGGCTCCGCGTCCCCTCTAGAGGCGTTTGCGTCCGAAAACAAGCTCCTCAAGCCGGGCCCTGAGGGCTGAGGGCTGGGGCGGGGAGTGTCATGGCGTTAAGCTCAGTCAAGCCGACACGCGGCAAATAAATGAGAATCTTCTCGGCGCGCTGATGAGTGGAGCGCGGCAGCGGCGGCAGAGGCGGCAGCCGGGGATTTGAGGAGGGCGGCGCGGATTGAAGCGGAAAGACGTGGGGACACGGGCTAAATCAGTGAATGTGTGCCCCTCCACTCCACTCCACTGGGAGCGCCCGACGGCAGGCCAGGCAGGCAGCCACCCGCCGCGACGCGCCGCTGCCGTGCGGGCTGCCTATACGGACTTCGGCGGGCGCTCTCAGCCTGGGTACACCCGTCGGTTTCCCGGTGCGAGGAACGGCGGTTCAAATCTTATTACTAAACAACTTTTTTTCTCCGACCGCTGCTCGTTGTCACGTCAAGAGCCCGCTTCAATCGGCCACAGACATGAGCCGTGGTGGCTGAGAGCGGAAAGGCGTCGACCCCCGACCGAGAGGTCCGGGGTTCGAATCCCACTGCAATCATTTTTCGAGTGGCTCTCTCCCACTGCGACTCAAGCCCGTCGTCCAACACTCGGCAGACGTGCAAGTCAGGGTGGTGTAGTGGTCTAGGTCGTCTATGCCAGGCCATTACACCCGGGTGTCTAAAAAGCAGTCCGCTTCGGCGGATTGGCCTCGGCACTGGTTCGATCCCCGATCGAGCCAGCCACTCGAAACCGGTCGCGAGTGGGTCCATTCCGATTCGTCGGATGGAGTTGATAAGTCCTTTGAAGCTGGCCCACTGACTGCATGTTCGGGTCTGGGAGCGCCGGACAGCGGGTGTACCATTTGGGTACCGACCAGCCTGCGCAAACAAAAGCTCCCAAAACTACTCTCTCTCTCTCTTTCTTTCTTTCTCTGTCTCTCTATCGTCTCTGCCTTACTCTACTATGCCCATGTTGGGCCGTGTCGGCGGCTCGGGTCCTACTGGGTCCCCCGGCGTACGATATCGAAGTCGCTGGATCGGATTAACCCCAGTTACCTGATAGCACCGGTTCCCATCCCGAACACCGAAGTAAAGCAGGAGGCCTCCCCATTAAGACTGGGGAGGGGGTGTAGAGTTCCATTTTTTTAAATTAATTTTTAGTTAAAGACGATCGTTAGCGCCCGGGAACACCGTTTCCCATATCCAATCACCAAAAATTTCAAAAAATTAAAAAAAAATCAAGAAATTTTAAAAAACGTACACAAAAATTCCGAGTTGTTTCCCCCTCGGGCGAAGCCGAATATTCTGCGAGCAATGAAACTTGAATAATCGCTGCGCAGCGCATTCAAAAGAATTAATACAGGAAACAGGCAAAGTTGAGCGGGAAGTGGGAATTCTCCAGTTTCCTTCTTCTTCTTCTTCTTCTTCTTCTTCTTCTTCTTCTTCTTCTTCTTCTTCTTCTTCTTCTCCTCCGCGCGCGAGTGCTGGACACCATGACGACTCAAATAACAGAGCTTGCTGCCCCGGAGCGGCTGGCCGGCTCGTCTCGATATGAAGGCAGCCGGGCAGTGCGGCGCAGTGCAGTGCAAAGCAGCGCCAGCGGTGCGGAGCCCCAGCTGCACGAGGCCCCATTGGGGCGAGGGGGCCGACCGCACCAGCAGAGTCGCGGTCCGGCTCTGTTTGCTGCTGGAGTCAGTCAGAGGCCATCTCCCAGCCTGCTGGAGTCAGTCCGAGGCCATCTCCCAGCCTGCTGGAGTCGATCGACATACTGCTGGAGTCTACTCTCCTGGAGCCTACCGGCCTGCTTCTAGAGTCTATCTGCCTGCTTCTGGTCTGCCGGCCTGCTGCTGGAGTCCATTGTCCTGGAGTCTGCCGGCCTATCGGTGCGGCTGCCAGGCAGGCTCCAATGACATTGAGAGGTTGAATGATTTTCGCCGCCTGACCTGTCACAGCCCCGGTGGCGCGCCTTGGCGGTGGCCCCGAAAGGGCTCGGTGAATGATTCTCTTCCAGGAGAATGATCGGATTACTTCGGGCCGCCTTCGACCGCCTTCGGCCCCGGCGGCGATCCGGCCTATCTGCGGCTAGCCTTTCACGGTGGCTTTGTCGTGGTCCCCGCCGTCCGCGCGGACCGGCGCACAGCGGCGCAGAGACCCCGCAGAGTGTGCTCCAGTAGTCGCCCTCGAGCGTTGCAAAAATGAACCAACTGCGTTCGGGTCGCGGCCCCCAGTGCGGTCCAGTCCGCGAACACGGCGCCCCGCGGTCAGAGCGGGACAGGCCGAGAGCGGATGAATAATTTTCAGGGCCTCTCTCTTCCCTTCTGTGCTCCACCGTTTACTCGACTGCCTTTCTTTGTCTTTCCTTTTTTTTTCGCCGCTATATTTACCCCGGACTCTAACGTTGCGTGCCCTCTTGAAAAAAAAAAAATCGTCCTCCGTGAAGTTAAAATTAAAATATTCTCCGTTCAAAAGTACCTTAAAATTGTCAGAAAAGAAAAGCGATTTTATTGGCGAACCGAGTCGTGGGAGTCGTCTCCGCATGAGGTTTGACGGGCGAGTCATTGCACTGCAAACCATCTCCTCAATGAGCTCACTGTCCATCACGTCCTGATCGGCGGCCCGGTCGCCCACGCCTTCAGAGGGCGTTTTGGAAAAGGGACAGGTGTTGCGCGTCACACACACACACACAACCCAACGTCAACGCGACAGGCGCTTGGCGGGCCACAGTGGTGATGGTGGCGGCGGTCCAGATTCGAAGTAGGGCATGCTCGTCGCGACACGCCGGCAGGGTGGCGGCAGGGGCGGATGAGGGGGGGGGGTGTCGGGGGCCCCGACACCGGATGAGGGCAGGGGTGCCACTGAGCTGACAGCAAACGAATTCCAAGGAGCAGTGCGGTCAGAATTGCATTCCTCCGCCACTGGCAAGCTCTAGCATGATTGCTTTCCTGTCTGAGGGACGGCGCACCAGTCGGTGGGGCCGTATGCGGGGCTGCGGGGGCTGCGATAGGAGGGCTACGGCCGCCCGCTCCACATGGTAATGCCGACCTCGCTCTATTGTCTCAGCAAATCACGCCGGTCCTGTCGCCAGGGCACGTCAAGGGGAAAAACGCCCGCTTAATTGCAACGGCGAGGCGGCAAGTGCATGGCTTGTTCGGTGTAGTCCGCGCACGGGACGCTTAGTTCGACTCTCACCGGCGGCGGCGTGCTTCGCCAAGCGCGTGGAACCTCCTCAGGCAGCAGATTCGAATCTATCGAGTCTTCCCTGCAGGAAAGTTTGGTTTGTTCGATAGCTGCCGTTCTGGCGGGGCTGCCCACGCTCTAATTAATGGGCCCACTATTTCCCAACAATGAAAGTAATGTTCAACTACACTTGGTGCGTGCGCGTCTAATGGGGCGGCCCCATCAGCTGCAGTCCCCCCCCCCTCCTCCCCCCTCCCCACCCCCCCCACCTCCCCTTTTCCTCACTTTCGACTTTCAGTGCAGTAATTGAGGACGCCTTAATAAAAGTCGTGCTGATAATTTTCTGGAAAGTCCGGGGAGGAGAGAGAGAAATACGTCGGAAACTTTACTCGCATGCCGCGCGCCAATTAATAACAAAGAGATGAGGGGGAGCAGGCCATCAGTGCTGCCAACCGCCAGCAAGGCCGCACAGTGTGCCGGCCGCAAAGAGGCCGAAAAGGGCGCGGCGTCGACGAATAGCAAACATTTGAGTTGAACGAATAGGCCATGTGGGCCGACTAAGAGCAAACGTGACGTTAAAATTCAGCATTTATTTCGATCCAACGGATATTTTTTTTGGCCATGTTCAGCTTGTTTTGTGGTCCGATGTGTGGTCTCTGATAGGCAGCGGGCAGCGGGGTTGCGGTGTGTACGGTCGTTTCAGACGCAGAAATCACGCGAGGTTTGAGCCGCCGCCGGCACCTCCTCGTCAGCACCGTGCTCTAATGGACTAACGAGCGACCAGGCGGCCGCCGGTCCGGGGTTTGTTGTGCTGATCCCGCGCCGCGTCGAGTAACAACTCCCCCCGTTTCGACTCCATCGCTGGAGGCGCGTGCAATTTTCGCAAGTGCCTGCGTAACAGCGGCGGATACCCAAACTCCAGGGCGGCGCGCTGCCAACGGACTTCCGGCCGAGCGCATTCTTTCGCCCAAGCGGATTGTCCATCCGGGAAAAAAAAAAATTATGAAAAGTATTGAGAAGCTCGTTGTTGACCGTGTGCCTTACCTCCGGGTGCTGGTCGTGCACCACCTGGAAGCGCTCGTCCTGCGCGTAGCCGCCCCGCGCCACAGTCAGGAGGTGGTGGTCCCGGCGCCGCAGCCACGTCACCTGCAACACAGCGGCGTTAGCACTGCACCGTCTCGCACACACACACACACACACACACACACACACACACACACACACACACACACACAAAGGAGCAGCAAGACAGAGCACGCGCGTCTCCATCAGAGTGACGTCCGGGCCAAGTTCTGACGTTCGTCACGCTGGCTATGTGTGGGCTGCGCGCCACGCCGCGCCACGCCGCGCCACGCCGCGCCGTGCGAATAGATGTGGTAGTACCGTCCGCCCCCCTGCGCGAGGCTACGCGAGGCTACGCGCGGGGCAAAGCGTCGGGAATAAAGGGATTTGCATGGCGCTTCCAGGTGGGCCCTGCGTCCGTCCGCATGGCCGCATTTTACTCGGCGTTTGAATGGCGCGAGTGTCAGCGGCAATGGACCACGGCGGCTGTGCGAAACACGATACAGGCCCGGCGGACGGACGGACAGACAGACAGACATTCAGACAGACAGACAGTCACGGTGATGAGCGGCGCGCAACACGGCCCCACGCCATTTCACAGGGTCATATTCATGACTCAATATCTGATTAGATTACTGCACCGGTCAGTCACACGGGACAGGCAGAGGCAAGAGGCGCTGACGCGACCGTGTGCGTGTGTGTGTGTGTGTGTGTGTGTGTGTGTGTGTGTGTGTGTGTGTGTGTGTGGCGGGGAGGGGGTTATATGGGGCAACTAGGCAGCGGCGCTGTCAATGGCATGTAGCGGCTGCGTGCCGAGAGGTCTGAGCCGCTAAGTGCAGTGCGCGGCTGCCGCCGCCACCCACCCCCTGCCAGCAGTTTAATCTGCTAGTCGACAAAGAAAAAGAGTCGAACAGGAACAACGCGCACTCCGCAGCATGCAAGTGCGATGGCAGGGGCGCACCGACGGCACGCCCCTTTCCATCAGTACATATTTACGTTGTTGTTGTTGTTGTTGTTGTTGTTTAGGCCGATCGCCGAGGAGCGTCCGAGCCGCGGCCGGGGAATCGATAACCGAGTGTGTGCCGGCCGACAGATTTACAGCGCCGGCGTGATTTAGGTCGCAAACAAAGTAAGAAACGCTGGGAAAAAAAGAAGCAAACGGACGCACACACGCACCCGCCGTCTCTCTCTCTCTCTCTCTCTCTCTCTCTCTCTCTCTCTCTCTCTCTCTCTCTCTCTCTCTCTCTCTCTCTCACACACACACACACACACACACACACAACCCCACTCGCGCGCATTGGATCATCCATCGCCCATCCAGGATGCTGAAAAGGGTTGACTGCACATGGCCAGCAGGAGGGCGCATCTTTTGTCCTGGTCCGGCTGGCTGGCGGCGGCGTGGCTGCAGCGCGGCTGGCTAATGGAAACGAGGCCACCACACCCAAGGTCGCCTATCCAATTTATTTTAACAACAAAAACAGCAACCTGCGGTCTTTGTTCACGTCGAGGCCCCGCCCGGCTGGACGGCAGCTGCCATGCTGCACGGCTCGAGGTGAGGCCCCCTCTTGCCGCCCCTGGCCGCCCCTGGCCGGGGTGAGGGTGGAACAGACAGCCCGCCTGTCCTCATTGTGAAGCCCGCCGCCGCCGCGCCGCATCGCCGTGCTCCCTCTCAGAAAACATTTATTCCCGCTGCACCGGTCCCATTCATTAAGTCTGCTTCACCGCGGCTCCTGCTCCTCAGCCTCCACTCCTCCACCCACTCGCCTTCCACTCACCGCACACCTTCACATCGCTCGCAAACGCCCCGCAAATTCACATTGGGCACACAAGTTTTAGTAACATTCTCCATTGGGAAACTATGAGTTTGGGAAAAATGACCGGTAACCCACTTCCATAGAAGAAACGCCGAACAACTCACTGGCGGCGCACGCTCGTCGATGTGGGGCCATCATTACACGCGGATGGCGACAGGGGGCGGCCCCGCGTTGTGCGAGGCCTTCTCCCTTACCAGCGCACACGCGCAAAGTGGATCGCGGATCCACCCGCTTACAAGTATAAATTAAAAATAAAAAAAAAAAAAAAAAAAAAAAAAAAAAAAAAAAAAAAAAACACGACATGAAGCGCGCGCGCACACACAAATGCCGTATAAATGAAATAATTGGGACACACACGAGTAAGCCCGACCAGAGGCGGATGGGAGCGGCGCGACAGGCCGCCACCAGACTACGCCTCCAATCTCGCGTTTTACCGCGCAGGGACCAAGGCCCCCGTAGCAGGGCAACCATTCCGGGATTTCTCGGGCAAGCGGACGTTTCTGCTGGAAGGAAAGACAAGACGTGAAGCAAGCTTGGCAGGCGTGTGTGCTCCTGCGTGCGCGTACGCGTGCGTGTGTGTGTGTGTGTATGTGTTGGAGGTGGGCGCTCCGACGGAAGACGCATGCAATTACCCCCCTCCCCCGTGCAGGCGATACTCTTGTTAGACGACGGTACGCTTCAACGTGTGTGTTCCAGCGTGCCACAATGCCGTTTGGCCCCTCCTGTTGCACGTCGTGGCCGGGCGGGGTGGGGCAAGGTTGGAGGCTACCCTACGACAACGTGTGGGCCCTCTCCGCCTTAATAAGGGGGCCATGTACATGGATGGCAGTTGACAAAAAAACAAGGAGAGAGAGAGACAAAAAAAAAAAAAAAAAAAAAAAGATTGTGTCGCTGTTTGGCACGGGGCGCTGAGGCTCGAGGTTAGGTTGCCTCAATCTGTTCGTCTGCTTGCCTGTCTGTCTGTCCGCTGGTTTAGTCTGTTCGCTTGTTAGTCTTTTTCTGTGAGTCCTGTTCTTATATGTCCGAATTAGAGAGCCCCCCTGGAGAAACAAACCACAGCGTCGATGGCCCCGGGGCTTCACGTGGGGGGGGGGGCAGCAGGCGGGTGAAGCGGTGGCGGCAACAAGGGAGTAGGTCATGAATGAGCGCGACAGGGGGGAGGGAGGGGGGGGGGGCTATATTGCTTGTGCGCCAGTGTGAAAAATTGTGGAACTATGGCGCCTTGTCGCATTATGCGAAAAACATGAAGAGAAATGAGATTGTTTGGAAAGATGGGCGAAAGCGAATCCGAGGAGAGGGGCGACAACGACGGCGTGAGAAAAGAGGACGGACCCAAGGGGGAGGGGGGGGGGCAGACGCCGCCCCAGGGTTCGTTACCGCATTGCCTTCAGACCGGGGGGGCTGGGCCGAACACTGCAACCGGTGAACCCGGGGAAGAGATGTCAGCATCTGCGGGGAAGTCTGGATAGTGTGCGTGTGTGTGTTCTGGTACGGTCAGGTTGGAGCCCCGGAGGTATGGGTCTGTGTACCTCAACGTGCCCACCCTGATGATGACAAGCAAGTAGACAAAGCAGACGTCCAGACAGCGCTCAAACACACGCACACACACAATCGCAGAGTGTGCGTAGGAGTCCCAAAGTCAAAGAAAACCCTCGCCGATCCTCTTCGAGCGCTTAATGAGCCACGGAAAGCGCTATCAGAAGGCGCGCATCCCTCGTTGATGTTATCTCCTGAGGACATGAAAAGGCCGAGAGGCTGCGGACCTCGCGTGTCCCCAGCCCCGCCGTGTGTGTGTGTGTGTGTGTGTGTGTGTGTGAGTGTGTGAGTGAGTGTGCCCTTTCGAATTAGCTTTCCGGCTCGAGGACTTTCTTTCCCTCGCCACACAACATGTCTGCGGTAATTGCACCCCGCGCTGTGTGCGTGTGTGCATGTGTGCGTGTGTGTGGCGCAGGGACTCTCGCGCTAGTTTTTGAAGCAGATATGAATCTCCTCCGCCATAAGGAGGCAGGAAAAAAGGGCCGCGGCCTCCGTTCCGCCGGTTGCTTTGTGTCCCTCCCTCTCTCTGGGCCCTTGGCGAATAAGGGCCGATCCGCGCGCCGCGCTTTGCCTCAGCCCTGCGCCTCAGCCTTGAGGTTAAGACGTGGCAATTTTCCCGGGGAGCTCCGGTCGTGCGAGGAATCTCGGCGGCTGCTGGAGCAGCAGCAGCAAGCCCGGAGAGAGGCGTCGCCCGGGAGAGCGCCCGGGGGAGCGGGCCTTCGGCGGAGAGCCTTCCCTCCGGCAGCTTCCCTCCCGGAGCTTTACTCCCGGAGCTTCCCTCCCTGGAGCTTCCCCCGCGCTGCGCGGTAACATCTGCTCGCTGCTGACTAATTAATGCACCCCAAGAATGCTCCCCTTCCTTAACCCGGTGCCATTTTCAATTTGTGGCTCGCCGCAAAGTGCTGGAGCTGCTCCGCCACACACGCCGCGGGTGCGCCGCAGCGCGCCAGTGCGAGAGAGAGACGCCGCCGCGTCTGAATAAACAGCGACTAGCGAGCGGCTCTCATCACTGTTTTCCTTTGGCGCGGCGGCGGCGGCGGCGGCGGCAGCGGCAGTCTGGCTCTCTGGCAGACACCCTGCACCCTACACCCTGGCACCCTGCGCGCTGCCAAGTCTGCACCTCCACAAATCACGAGCACACTGTCACGGCGCCCCTTCGCCGCCATCCAGGCCGCCTTCCTGGCCGTCTTCACCGCAACGCCGTGACCCAGCCAACAACAACTTTTCCGTTCCTTCCGCGGCACGGCACGGCACGGCGCGGCGGGGCAAGGTTCAAGCTCTGGCCGAATCCCCCTCCCGTAAATGAGTTATTCATAACATTCGTCGCGAACAAAGGAGGCATGGTGCGGTCCACGACAACAAAACACCATCGCAACGCGGTAGTGAGAGGGAGGGAGAGAGGGAGGGGAAAGGGGGGGGGAAGGGGGGCTCACCCTGGAGACCCGCCAAGGAGACCCGCCTAGGAGAAACGAAGAAGAAAGTCCTAGGCAGAGAAAGCGTGACTCGCGGGGAAGTCCCGCGCACCAACCAAAAGGGGGATGCAGCTAGTTCACTCGCACCGGCTGGAGAGAGCGAGAGAGAGAGGAGCAAGAAAGGGAAGCCCAGCAGGGACGTCCAAAAGGACACAGCACGAAGAAGCGGCAAAGAAAGGGACTGACAAACTCGGACCCCTCCCCCGACACACACACACACACATACACTCCCTCTCACGCACACACACGCGCAGACACACACACACACACACACGAACGCAGCACGCGGTAGCGCTAGTAATAAGTAGTGCATGAGGTGTCGCAGCGGCTGCGAGATGAAAGCTAAGCCGTGTGCCGTAATGGGCTAAACTATGAAGCAGGTCGGTTGGAGCGCCGCGTCACAGAAAGAATAATATCCCTCTCGCCGCCCCGCCCCGCCCCGCCACGCCCCACCGCGCCCACGCCATTCCCAGCCGCACCCCATCCACCGAGCAGTGTGACGTATGCACGCAAAGCGGTTCTTCCGGCCGGAAACGTCGCCAATTCATTGAACAGCCAGGGTACCCGCAACGTGACTTGAGCCAAAACATTAACTAGGTTTCCTTGAAATAAAATTCCTTTCGCTCTCGCTATGTCTTTTCATAACAACTAAACAACCCCCAAGGACGAAAGAAAGTTTATCTCGTCCCGGACATCATTAAGAAAACACGCACACGCGCGCACACACACACACAAACACACACACACACACACTTCCGCCCCATTTTTGGCAGTGTACCCCCGCCAACATTGCAACAACGGTTAACGAGCTAGCGTGTTCCGCGGCCATCTTGTTCCGTTCAGTGCCTCGCAGCGAGTCGCCCGGAGGTGGTGGGTCTTCAATGAGAGAAGAGGCTTACTCGCCGCTAATTATTTAAGAGAGTCGATTACCACCGACCGCTCTGCTCCTCCGGTTCGGTGAAAAAAGAAAAAAAAAAGTGTGGCACCTGCGGTGGATGTGGTGGTGTCCCGCTATTGTGCACCATCGATGAAATTGCCGGCGCTGATGTTACAAAAATGTGACGATGGAGCCAGCAGCAGGTTCTAGCTGGGCCGGGGGCTGGGCCGGGGGCTGGGCCGGGGGCTGGGCCGGGGGCTGGGCCGGGGGCTGGGCCTAGGCTTGCCCCAAGGACCAGAGCCGTCGCCGCCGCCGCCGCCGCCGCCGCCGCCCCTTCGCACTGACCCCTCATCATGCGTTCCCCGCTCAGCCCCCTCCCTCCCCTCCCACCTCGACGCGCGGACAAAAAGTGTCCCGTCCCGCCGGATACCGCGTGGTGGGGCGTGGTGGAGCGTGATGCGGTGGGGTGGGGCGGGGCGGGGTGGGGTGGGCGGCGGCCTTGGCGCTGTGTAATTTGCGTATAGCTCCCCTGATAAATGGCTTCGCCAGTCAAACGGACATGGTTACTTTGCCAACACTGCATCGTGCGGTAAGAAGCACAATCCCGACGTCTACCCTCTCTCTTTCTCTCTCTCTCTCTTCCCTTCTTGCTCCTTGGATCAGCGACCTTGCCAAGGCAAATGAGACGAATGGCGCAGACAAAAAGGCTTTGTGATGAGTAACATGCGGTTAGTGACTTGAAAGGGCATTTTCGATCAAAGTACAGTAAAGTCAAAAAGCCGTTTTAAATCGCGCCCTTTTTTTGCGTAGCGTGACGTGCTTGTGTTGGAAGCAGGAAGCAGGACCAGCTATTATTGTCCTTTCTTTTCGCTGGCATCTTCACGTGGCCGTTAGCCTTCTTCCGTTTTGACAGACTAACGGGTTTAAATGGCCGCTCTAGTGCGGCCTAGAAGCGAGCGGGGGAGTGCGCTAGTCGAAAGAAGCCCGTTTTATACGTCCTCTGCTCCCTCCATCTCCGCGTCGTCTTTCCGGTAATCTTTTCCTCCTAATTTCCTCTCTCCCCGCCAACCTCTTTCCCCACTCCTTTCCTGCCTGCACGCCTCCGGGTTCCCAAGCTTTTCACCACTGCACTCGCAAAAACAAAACAAAAAAGAAAAAACAAAAAAAAAAAACAGACAGACGCCGGACGCGGGGGCGGGCAGCAACTCTCGGATCTTCTTGACGACCCCTAGCAGCATGCGAGAAGAAGCGGCCGGCCACTCACTCCAGGCCGCGAGCACACACCGCCAAAAATGTCCGGAAAAATAATAAATTGGCAGGCCTGGTTGGGAAATCGAACTCACCAGTCCGTCGGCGATGTTCTTGATGACGCACGGCAGGTAGGCCGTGGTGCCGCGCTGCGCCACCACCACCGTGTTGTTGGTGGTGGCGAACTGCATGGGCTCGGGCTTGAAGAAGATGTCCTCCAGCTGGTTCTGCGCCTTCTCGTCCTTGCGCTCCACGGCGCCGGGCTCGTCCACGTGCACCTGCGACTGCAGCACCATGACGGCGAAGCCGCTGATGAGGTTCTCGGCCAGGTTCAGCAGGGTCATGGTGGGGGCCGGCGTCGGCGCCGTCACGTGGCTCGAAGTGACCACCCCGGTGACGAGGTCTGCGCTGGACGTCTCCGCCGGCTCCAGCTTGCTGCGCTGGAAGATGTCGCGGCGCAGCGCCGTGGGGTCCCCAGACCGGTAGTCCGGCACGACCGCGGCGCCCGCACACTGGTCGCCCTGCGGGCACGGCGCCGCCTGCTGGTCGGGGCGCCGCGACGCCGTGGCGGTCGGGCCGGGGGCCGCCGTCGTCACTTCAAAGGCTGCTGTTGAGCGGTGCGGTCCGGGAGTTCCGCTGGTCACTGCTGAGGGGGCGGCAGGGCTGCTCGCCGAGGCGGCGTGACTAGACGGACCCGGCGGCTGAGCGGTGGCGGCCAGCCCGGCCCACTGCTGACGCGGTGCGGCTGCTGCTGCTGCTGGCGCCGAGCTGTGCGTCGCTGGAGGCCGCGTTGATGCTGCTGGCTTCCTGGTTGACGGAGGAGTGGGCGCCGTTGCTGGCGGCCTGGTTGAGGTCGCCGACGAGGTTGCCGTCGTGGCTGGCGGCCTGGTTGACGTCGCCGACGAAGTAGCCGTCGTGGCTGGCGGCCTGGTTCGGCTTGCTGCGGGTGCCGTTGCTCGCGGCTCGGTTGAGGTCGCCAACGACGGGGGCGTCGTTGAAGGCGTCCTGGTTGAGGTCACCGTCGGAGTGGCCGTCGCTGACGGCGTCCTGGCTGAGGCCGCCAATGAAGCGGGCGCCGCTGCTGCTGGGCCAGCTGATGCTGCAGGCGGTCTCGTTGAGGACCATGGCAGACTGGTGGCAGTCCGACTTTGGCTGGTCAGTCCTGCCGGCGGGCTGCTGCTTCGCGTCGCAGCAGACGACGTTGACGATGACAACCCTGACGGTGCCGAGGTTGTGCTCGGACGAACTGCAACAGAAAAACAAAAAAGAAGGTTTTATTTATCTTTTTTTAAAAGTATACGGTGAGGAAGTTCACCACGTTCATCAAAATTACAGGTGAGCCGGTGGGACAGACCGAGCGGGGGTCATTTGCAGGGGACGCAGCGCGTTCTCGGGAAATAGCATGTTCCAAACTTGCACCGAATTCCAGACACAGAAACAGCCAGCGGAGCGCCCGGTGCCGAAGGGTCTCATCGGAACTATCTACACAAGACAAGGGGGTGGGGATCGGAAAACGTGGCGACGCGTTCTGGCCGGAAGTAGTGTTCATCTCGAGCGGCGCCAGGATTAGCGCAGCCGTACACACATAAACAAGAAACTAGCGCACAAGTAGAAACATCGAGCGCGTGCTCAACAAGACGCTAACTCCGACAGTTTAAACTCAGCGGGGCGGGGCCAGGCGTGGCCAGGCGTGGCGCTGGTCAGGCGGGATGGGATGGCGCAGCATTCCATTACGCCAACAAGTTCCCCAAAGTGACATTGAAAAAGAAAATTGCGCAAACTTGGGCCGGTGCGCCGTTTGTGCCGCCAGCGCGCCGTCGTACACCTTTCCGATGGCGGCCGGCATATCCCGCCGCCGCTCGCTCGGCCCAAGGCAAAGCTCCCTGAGCCGAACGGCCGCCCCACAGGCCAGCCGACAGGCCGGCCGACAGACATAGACAGGCCTCGGCCTTGCGCACGACAGACGTTCGCATGCACGGGATTTGGCACGCAACACATAAAAAAGAGGAAGTGGCGGCAAAAAAAATGACGTTCAAAGTCCGTGGAGTGGGTGGGGCGGGTTTGAAAAGGGTCGGAAATCTTTTACGAGGATGCGGGGCATATAGGGACGGCAAGAAGGCGCGCATTCTATACTGGCAGCGCGTGGGCGCTGCCTGAGGCAGCTAAGCGGTCGGGGGTTCAGGTAGAACGGCCAGGCAAAGAAAGCATGGCATCAGTTAACCCGCGCCGCGCAAAGGGCGCACACCGATCCCGTCTGACGGGTTTACCTCACTTTATTTTCCAGTCGCTGGGAGTCGAACCCGGCACCCCGGCGCCGAAAGCACACGCCACTAACCGCCGCGGCCACGGGGACCGAGAAACACAGTGAGTCAACAGGCACGCGTCCACTCGGGCAGCTCTCCGAAAGCAATAAAGGCCCTCGCCTCGGTCCATCCACTCCGTCGCGCAGTGGCGGGCGTGGCGGGCGGGCGGGGGAAATCAGACATACGGCCGGCCGGGTGGATAAAGCAGCGCGGCGTCGTTGGAAAACACTCGGAAGCAATATCCGCACAGAAAGCCACGATCCCAAACGAAAACCGCACGCCAGCCCCCGGCTCCAGTCAGGCTGCCGACTAGAGCGAGTCTGTCCAGCGCCCGCCGGCCAAGGCCGCCGTGCCGCGCACAGAGATCCATAAAGACTGTATCAAAGCCGCCCTCCTACTCGGCCATCTACGTGGCCCGGGTTCGAATACCGGCCCCGGCGGTCCGCTGCCAGCCTGCCGGCGACGCCGTCCCAGATTATTGCCTCACTGAATCCGCCTGCCGCTTGGCCCTCCTTTTCTGTTTCGCGATGGTCTTTGGTCCACCGCGACATCGGCAAAGCGCGATTCCACCAAGGTCGTCCCGGCGCCCTCGCGCGATTCGAGACGGACGACAAGCCGTGCACTCCGCCCCCAAAGTATTGCAGCAGCAGGTCTGTCTCATACCGGTATGCGTCAGCGGCGTCGGAACACTCGAGACCATCGAGGGGAAAGCTTGCCGACGCTGTCAGCTTTGCAAACACGAGGCGAACTCATCAACAATCCGCGGAATTTGTAAGAGTTCAAAGAGCGAGAAATGACATCCAGCCCTCCAGCAGCTAGAGATTTTTAAAAAAATGGTTCCGGCTACGCTAGAGAAACAAGAGAAAATCCCTTTTTGTTTTTTAGACCTGTCACTGTCACACTAATGGACATAAAATTAAACTGGTCTAACCGACGCGGAGGGCCCCTTGTTTTCGTATTTACCAGAAGCTAATGCGATACATCCTGGCAGTAGGCCCGCACTGCAATGGCGCGAGTCAAAACTCACCTACTTTTGGGTGATAACAACGTTGCAAAAGCACGTAAGTTGAAACTACGGGACTACTGCAAGCAGTAGATACTAGTGTGCGCGGTGACTTCGCCGATGGCGGATTGTTTGCGCAGTTGCGGCTCGGAGGCCTTATAAGGGGGCATCTTGGCGCCCCCGGCGCCACACGTGGACTTGTGTTCGTGACAGAATGAAGATCCTGATCGCGGCGCTGCTAGCCCTCGCGGCCATTCAGGTGAGGCAAGGTCGAGTCGCTGACAAGACCAGGCAGCCAGTCTCGTTTCAACATTCAATTTCGGGTGGTGTCGCTTCAACATTCTCCTTCCGGTCGCCGAACTTTGAAAGTGAATCCCGTCGAAAACGCCCAGACTGTGATGTCCTTGTCGATGGTTTCACTGTCAGAAGCACCGTGTTAGAGTAGCAGTCCGCGCCATTGGGTGAACGACAGCAGCGGTGCGGCGGCCCACGGGCAGCCCGCGTGGGCTTCTGATGACGCCACACGGATCGCGATGACAAAGCGGTCTGACGGCTGTGCAAACGGCCGCGTGGCGTTGACTCGCGGATGAAAAAAAAATAATTTAAAAAAATAAAAAATTATTGCGTTGCAGCAAGCAGAATATTCTGTGAGATCTGCTTTGACGCTAACGTGGAGCTCACTATGACCTTTTCGACCTCTTTGGCCTCAGTGAAAACAATATTCTGCTTCTGAAACACTGTGCATATTTTAAACTTGTGATGTATTTGCCACTCTCCGAGAATTTAGGACAAAATGCTTTAAATTAAAGGAAATTTAACTTGTCTCTTTGATAGGCCTGCGCGGCGGAGGAGGTGCGTCTGACCGCCACGGCGACCGGCCTGGACGACGAGGAGACCGCCATCGTCAATGGCTTCCTGGAGCTTGTGCAGGGCGTGGTCAAGGCCGGCGGCGACATCGGCAAGATGTCCGGCACGCTCAACAAAATCAAGGCCCGCGTCGAGAAGAAGCTGAGGGACAACGGCCCCGAGTACCTGGACAAGCTGGCCAACACCCTGACCAACGTGCACATGTCGGAAGAGAATATCAACGCCCTCATCAACAGCATCAACAACATGGCTGCCAAGGAAGGCGTCCGCGTGCCCAGCAAGACCGCCAGCCGTGCGAAGCGCTCCCCGTGGAAGAAGGGGGGCTGGGGCAAAGGCAAGGGCAAGGGAAAGGGCAAGGGCAAGGGCAAGGGCAAGGGCAAAGGATGTGGAAAGTAAGCCTTTCGTTGATTAAAGGACTGTACCTCTCATTTCTCTCATTTCGAGCCTTTTAATTGTTTCATCTCCGAACTTAATAAAAACATTTTTATAAGCTCAGCAGCAGTCAGTTAGTACACACATACGAGGGCGAGGGACGCGCAGAAAGCGGGCGGACGGGATGTGTTTGATGAGGGAACGGACAGGGGTGGGGGAAAATCCAGTCGGCACAATTCCTGGTATAAATGAGGGCGTCCACTGGTAGCCGCTCCGCCCCGCCTCGCCCCGCCGCGCTCCGCCCAGTCCACCTCGTCACCGTCATGCCGTGGGTGCGCGCAATCGCCGTGCTGCTCCTGGGGTGTTTATCCGTGGCGCAGGTACGTTAAGTCGGATCTAACGGAACGTGAGTACGGTAAACAAAGGCCGGTGAACACGGGCAACCCACAAACAAAACCAAGGTGGAAATTTTCAAACCAATCTTCTTAATAAACAGGCGGCTGGTAAATACCGAGGTGCATGCAGAGCAGCTGACCAGTTCAGGAATGCGTTGATGGCTTGTGGAATCCGATTGAAGAAGGGAAAGCGATGGAGTGGGTGATTCTGCAGTCCAGACTCGGCGCGCTTTTCAGTGGGCCGTGCCATTCGTATCTTTTGCAACGACAGGAAACAGTATGGAGCGAGATCGAATGAAATTGCAGCTATTATTGCTGCGCGCGCCGAATATGGAACCTCGTGTGTGTGTGTGTGTGTGTGTGTGTGTGTGTGACTCGGCGGCTCTCTACCCTAGCAGGAACGCCACTGGCGATCCCGCGTCCCAGAGTTAAGACGGTCGGTAGCCTCGCCAGTCTGGAGACCGAGCGCCTGTAATGGAGAGGGTAGGCAAGCCCGCAAGACGCGGCGGCCCCACAGTGGACTACACCGCCAGGCGCCTCGTGATGCTGCACGGCCTTCTCCCTGTTTCAGGCGCAGGACTTGATCTCACTGCCCGCGCACGTCCTGCAGGACGGCTTGGCGACGGGCATGGCCTTCGGCAACCGCACTTTGACTCGCGTCTCCAACGCGCTGGGCACCCTGCCCCTGCCGGCGCTGCCGGGGCTGCCTAGCCTCAGCATCCCGCCGCTGCCGAACATCAGTATCCCTCCGCTGCCCAACATCAAGTTCCCTTCACTGCCCAGCCTGAGCATCCCACCACTGCCGGCGCTGCCGCAGCTGCCGCGCTTGCCCGCCATCGTGCCCGCCGTCCGCGCCAAGTTCAACGCGTCCCTGAGAACCACACCGTGACGGCTGCGCGGCGGTGGTGGTGGCGTCCTCGCTCGGCGTCTGCGGGAGACAGCGTGAATGAATAATAGATCTGAAGGCGTCGACGCGTTCGCTGCCAAGCAGGCCCGCTTTGTGCGACGCGCAGGCCGGCCGGACAATGAGGGATGCCCGGCCGGCCAGCAGCGCGGCGACAACAACCTGGCGCCTCGCTTCAGTTTAATCATAACTTTGTAGAGAAACAATAAAAATGTTTCAGAGAAGTTGCTTACAAGTGTTGTATGCATTGCATTGATGCGCGGGTGGCAAAAGCCTCCTTCGGCTCCTGCCTACCAACGAAAACATTGATTCTCTTGCTCGTTTTTCAATCCGTTTTGTTCAATATTTGCGAGTTTGTTTTCCGAGCGATTCGACCCTGCCCCTGAGGATGCGAAGGCAAAGGCGCGTCACATCGACGGAGGTTCATTCGATGGCGTCATAACAAGTAAGGTGAGGGCACAGTAACCGCATGGTGACGTGCCCACAAGGTTGCAAGGAGCGTCCTGCCAGCTGCGGCCGTGTTGTGCGAGTGTGTGTGTGCTCAGCTGACAAGCATACTGCGTCAGACAGGCGAACAATACGGCCTTGATCTGAAACAGGCGCTTGCCCGCAAGAGCGACCGCGCTCGTACCCTAAAATCACCGCCCGATGTTATTGTTTGAGCTTTCCTCACGTGGCTCACCCCAAGCTCTCGCCCTCGCCCAATCCCCCAGAGAAGTTTTTAGCCGCACCGGCAGCCAGCCCCTGACACGGATACGGGGACGCCATCGGCAAGAAGCATCGACAGCACGATGCACCCCAGTTCCTCCTTCTCGCAGTTTTTACCAGAAGCACACGTCAGAGACAGACGTGGCCAATTTTTTGGCGGGTTTTTCTCCGGTTATGGATTCTTATCACCGTGACGACAACAGAAATAAAACCGACAGCTCCTCCCTGTCTAGCCGGCATCCCGTTCCCTTTGTCATCGGAACATCATCGGCGGCGTGGCGTTTCGTTGCGGCTCGACAACTTTCATGACGTTCATGACACGCGCGTGCGTGTCTCAGAGGGAGTTCCATTCGCCGGATCACGCGATTAAAAGCTGCTTTTAATTAGTGTCTCAAGCAAAGGCAGAATCGTCCTCCATTTATGGCTTTGCTACCTAGAATCAGCCACTGTTTTTTTTTTGTTTTTTTTTGGACGAGTCAACACTTAGTATTGTGACGCCACATGTAGAGAGCATCATCAGTTCGTTTATTCAACCTTCTAGTTTTCAGCACCTCTCCAATGTCTTCCATGTGTGGGCAAGTGGAAGGAAGCGAAATTGGAGAACTTCATGCTGTGCGTTGAAACTTTCCATAAATTTATCAGCTAAATTATCGATAAGCGCAACATTATTTTTGAAAACACAGCGTTCTTGGAAAAATTCTTCTCTTTCCTGGAGATGAAATAACAAGATATATTCGTCTCATACCTGTCGTTTTCCAGATAACATTCGGAGCACGTAGCAATTTTTCACAGATGTGACACGTTTGCGACTTCGCACGCTGCTTCAGCCCAGCATGACTCCACCCCAGCCCCCGATGCCGGAGCTCATGCCGGGGTACATCATCCCCATGCCACCTATGCCACCCGCAGTGCCGATGGCCGCACCCGCCGGCCTCTTCGTCTCGATGTGGGTCGCGCCAGTGGCCGGGTCGTAGGAAACCTTGGCCTCGTCCGTGGTCTCGATGCGGATGGTGGGGCCCTTGGTGGTTGGCTCCGCAACTACGGGCGTCCCGGCGTCGGTCGCAGGCTCGACCGGCACGGGAGGAGGCACATACATAGGCGGGTACGGATACGGGCTGATGTTGTTGACAATTTCGTTCCTTGTGTTGACGTTTATGTCTGGCAACGGGGCAGGGTTAACGATGACGGTGGGACCGCCGGCGGCCCTAACCGTGGTGGGTTCGGGTGCAGGCGCAGCCGTGGTCGTCGTGGTGGGTTCGGGCTCAGGCTCTGGTTCAGGCGCGGGAGCTTCAGTTTCAGGTTCAGGTTCCGGCGTAGCTGGAGCCTCTGTTGTAGGCTCAGGCGTGGCAGGAGCTTCAGTTTCAGGTTCAGGCGTGGCTGGAGCCTCTGTTGTAGGTTCAGGCGTGGCTGGGGCCTCTGTTGTAGGCTCAGGCGTGTCAGGAGCTTCAGTTTCAGGTTCAGGCGTGGTTGGAGCCTCTGTTGTAGGTTCAGGTTCAGGCTCAGGCGTGGTGGTAGGCGGTTCCGTCACATCCACTACCACGGTCACGGGCTCTGGTGCGACGGTGGTGACCTCCGGTATTGTCACTTCTATGGTCACGGGCTCTGGTGCGACGGTGGTGACCTCCGGTATTGTCACTACTACGGTCACGGGCTCTGGTGCGACGGTGGTGACCTCCGGTATTTCCACTACTATGGTCACGGGCTCTGGTGCGACGGTGGTGGTCACCTCTTGATTCTCTCTGACGTCGACGATGATGACAACCTCGGTTGGCGGCGCCTCCGTGGTCGTGGTGGGCGCGGGCGTGGTTGTCTCCGTCCCCACTACCACTACCACTTCGACGTCTCTGCCGTCGGTCTGCCTCTCGGGGACACGAATGGTGACTCCAGCCGTCGGCGCCTCGGTGGTCGTGGTAGTGGTCGTGGTGGTGGTGGGAGTGGCGGCGCTGATGCGGAAGCGGATCACTGTGCGGCCAGGGGTGACCGGGATGTTGATCACGGTGTCCGGGATGTCAGTGGTATCGATGCCCGCCGAGCGCAGGATGTTGTGCAGGCTCATCTGCATAGTCTGCGTCTGCCGCTTGGACCGGCTCAGCACCTCGGCGTCATCCCCGGGCGCAGGGAACGCCAGGAGGGCCTGTGCAAATCACAGTCATTCAATTTGAAAACAACCAGATCCAGATATTCAGGACGACTTTTCTGAAAGAAGTGTCAAATTTTCCACTTCTGCTTGCTGATTTAACACCTTCACGCCGGTGCAAGAACCATGTTCTCGTACCGGCTGAAGGGTAGGTTAGGCTTCGGCGCGAAGACGTTAAGTGGAACTATTGCTCACCGAAGGTAGAACAAAAGAAAATGAAGGCCGATGGTTTTACCTGGACGAGCAGGGCTCCCCACAGCAGTGTTGTGATGTGTCTGGCTGCCATGGCTTGCAATGTGCTCGGGGCCGCTTACGCTCCTTTTATACTCGCAGGTGTTTCCGTCTGCAAACACCCCTTCTCCTCGGCTTCGCCGCGTCGGGTAGACGCACTTCGCGACGTGCAACACCGTGCAATTACCTCAAAACGGTGTGTTCTTGCCCTTAAAGGTTGACAGGTCAGTAACTGGAGAAATTGCAGACATTTACCAGCCAACCGTGGAGTAAAAATATAAGGCCGACAGCTCGACATTTTCATCGGTGCCACACCAACATCAATATTGACTGCCTCTCTTCTTCTAAGTCCGTCTCACCACCGCAAGGAATTGCCGCGATTCAGAGACAAAGTAAAGTTGCGCTTTAAACTGTTTGGCAAAGTGCCGCCACGTGCGCGTAGGTGCAGCGGCAAGGTTGTTTGAATGCATCTTTTCAAAGAGTAATAGTAGGAGACTTTGAGTTACTGGCAACACGTCAAACAAGCCCGGCGCTGACGCCAGTTCGGGACGTGACGTCATATTTCGAAGAAGGTTCCGAGTAACGGAGAGCCTTGTTGCGTCCGGCTGCATTTTACGCAGCGTTCAGCGCAGGGGCAGGCCGGCCATTATGCGGGTCCCCTGGTCCGAGGGGGAGGGCTGGGTGGGGGGCGCCTCGGTGCGTCGGAGCAGCGTTCGGCCAACATGTAGGGCGAGTTACATACCGCGCGCTGCTTAGCATTTTAATGGGAAACAGCGGCGGGAGATAGACGTATAGAATGAGGGGGACTTGGGCGCGTTTAATGCAGCCGTCGAATGCGCTGGCTGACGGCCGGGGACGTTGGCACGCTGCACTGCGCACACTCTGTGCGTCAAATACAAATTAAGAGTTGTCAGCTGAAAGTGCTAAAATGGAGACAAAATTTTGAATTTGTAAAATAAAAGTCGTCTGTTTTTGGTGTAATGGGTCCACACACACAGAGTATCTTTTACCCTTGGATAAATTTGTAGACTCCTGCTCAGCCATTAAGAAGTCTCACAAAGGCAGCAACTGCTGTGATTCACCGAACTTTAACAAAAGCACAAACGCAGTCCGCTTGGAGCACGAGACAATATACACGAGCCGTGTAGGCTGGCTGCCGAAATGTCTCATCTCACTGCCGCAACTATCAAGCGCGCCGTAATGCACGGCCATTCAACAGCCCAACAGCCTAGTTTTTGCCCTACACATCCGTACCTCTTTTCGAGCCGCGCGCATGTGTCCGATCTGTTCCGGGGAAGCGCGCAGAACCGTTACCGCAACCCGGAGGATCTCCGGGAATCTCCTCTTTTCGGGAGCGATTCATCAGACGGAGGCGTGCCCGGCACTCGCGACGCGGCCTCGCCAATTTATAGCGCATTTGCATACGGGCCCTCACCATTGAGGGGAATGTCCCATAAATCTGAGCCGCAACGCATTTTTTATCTGTTCGGACGTCACGCGTGAAATTGTTTGCTTTTGCGCGCACCTATGCAGTCACACCGCAGTTAATTAATCATGCCGGCAGTTTTGACGGCACTCGATTTATTTCTGTTGTTTTTTCTCTGGTTCTCTATATGTTTCTTTTTTTCTATGCGCTAGAGCAGGCACACTCGACCATGAGTAAAGACCCCCAGTACTTCTCTGCCGTACTCCAGCCGTCCTTCCACAAGCTCTCCTGACAACACTTCTCGCCAGGGTTTTTGCCGCTATGAATTATTGTGTTGTGGCCGTCTCCTCAGGCTCGCTCAGTGTCACGTACTCTGCAAAGGGCCGCACTGTATTATCAATAACCCCCTGCAGCGCTGCTGACGACAAAAAGGCACACTAAAACGTCGCCAGGTCTGCGACACAGCAGCCATGATGCATAACCTCGGCCAGCATTTGGATTCAAGATAATTTTTTTTTTTTTTGCAAGGCGACTTCTGGTGATGACCTACATAAACTGACAACCCTGGTGGACGTGCCTGGCTAGAGCGCGCTTCCCTCATGCGGTGCCAAGAGCAATTTAAATACAATTAAACTTGAAGAGACTCAAGACGGGGTGCGTGGCGGCCAAGTCGATGACAAAAAGCCTGCTCCTGGCCGCTAACCCCCTCCCCTCCCCCTCGCTAGCTTGGCACGGGCGGAGCCACGATGGCGCCATGCCCAGTGACCAGCCGCAAGTCCGAAGCGCGACGACGGCGCGGTGCTCACGACGGCAAACAGACCGCGCGACCGTGACGACGGGTAACACTGGATGCCAACGGCGCCGCGACGAGTGGACTTGTCAAAGCCTGTGGAGTGGCAGGGCCCAGGCAAGGACACTGGCATGGCCGCGCACGGCGCCCAGCAGCCGGCCTTTGTGTGCCCTCGGTACCCGGACCGGCCAGGCCGCTGCCGGTGGCTTTAACGGCCCCGGTGGGTCCCCGTCGTAGCTGCGGGGTATCTCTCAGCGGCCGCCCGGCCGCCCGGGCAGGGCACGACTCAATATTACTGGCCTAGCTCTGTCGCAGCGGCGGGGGGGATGAGGAGTGAGGCCCACTGTGCGACGTGCGATAAAGACACTGAGGAGCCTTCAGAGAAGGAGGAACTCGTAATCTTGAGCAATATATGCCGGGCTTGCCATCCACGTCGAAGCCAGCCCACCATTATTGCCAGCGTTCACTCCCCCCTCCGCCTCTCCAGGCCGCCCCGGGCCGCCCCCACCCCAACCCATGGTGTCCGTCCTCCCAGTGCTGCCGATGCACGGTCGCAAAAATCGAATTACCGCCGATCAGCCGCAACGCGCCCGGGTTCGACTACCGGCGCCGCTCCTTGTTTTTCTCAGCCTCGACCCTTGTTTTGACGGCGGGCTGTGCGCTTCTTTCGCAGCACTCCCCGCCGCGCGGCCCCTGCTTTTGAAAGCGGTTCGACGGGCAATATGTCGACCCCCTTTTTTTTTTTGGGCGTGTCGGCAAGGTGAAGCGGGTGTCGCTTCGGCGCGGCCATGCGATGAGACGACACAATTCCACCATCAATCACTAATCCGCGGTGGACAGTGATGAACAGCCTCTATTTGGGGCGCGCCGCTGCGCCGCTGCTGTGCTGCGCCTCATGAGCTATAGGCACACGGTCCAATTGGATCGCAGGTGCGATAGCGGCGCGTCGTCCCGTGTGCCCGCCGGCCCAGCCCGCCCAGCGCGCCCAGCCCGCCCAGCGCGCCCAGCCCGCCCAGCGCGCTCACGTACCGGAACGGACCCCTGACAGTGTGGAAAGAAGCCTCAGCAGTACGCGCGGCGCACAGTGGGCCAGAAGCCCTCGTTTGGAGAGGAATCCATTTGGCGGGGTCACACGTTCGCTTCGAATCCCATTAGGCGACTCTGGAGCTCAACACGCGTCTATAATTTTGACCGCCTCTACCGGTCTTCTGGCCCACTGTGTGGAGCCCTTCAAGGTGGCCGACACAGAGTAGCGCCGCGAAGCCGGTAATTAGAACCGGAGTGCGGGGGGCAGGGCGCCAGGGTGACACGCCGGCTCGCCACATCCGCCAACTTAAGTCAAAATTCATCGCGAAACCTCGCCACAGCGGGAAGATAACCCTGCGCAAACGCGTTTGCCAAGACGGCCGTGCAAATCTACCCTGGCAAGCCTACCCACAGCACCATCGAAAATTAAGGAGAAAACAATCAAAGCGCACATGTCTGCAGATAATGCAAATAAAACGATATCAGCAAATTTTTCAAGAGCGCTTTCCCCATCGCCAAGAAAAGACTTTTTGCGCGAAGAAACGAGACGCATGCTTGCGAAAACGCGTCAATGTTCGTGCAGACGTGTTGGAATTTTGGTGGCCCTGTTTACCGTCCCGTTTTCACCCATTCTGGCACCGCACTCCCAAAGGAACTCGGCAAAGCAAATTGCTGGCTCTCACGAGGTTAGTTTTTTTTTGTTGTTTTTTTTTTTCAAGCTAACGCGCGCTTTGCGCTCATGGCACTTTGCGCTACCGACCGTGGCGCCACCCCACCGCAAATATTCTAGTTGTTGTTGATGTTACTGCTGCTGCTTTTGTTGTTGTCGACGGGGACGTGCGGGAGGTCCACCGGGAAAGGTAAGCGCGTGGCTGGGAGAGGGGGGCCCTAAATAAGAGGAAGCGAACGCGGAAATCGGGTTTGGACCACAGGGGGAAGCAAGAAAGGGAGTGGCGGCGACACGAACGCTGTGGTAAGCCAACGTCAAATTCTGGTTGCATCATACACTGTGGCGACATGAGCATCATTTTCTCTGCGAGTGGTGCTAGCACCGGTTCAGCAAGAGCCGTCGACTGGGCGGCTCTCCAGACGCTCGCCCCGGTGGCACACTTCTGACGGTGGATCGACTATCTCTCTGCGCACGGCCCGCTCCCCCCCCCCTGCCACCCGGATTACCCGACGGGGGCGTGTGAAAAGACGCTCTCGACTTGAATAACAACTTGGAGGCAAAGAAGCGCGGTGGATCGGCAGATCGCAGAGGCCAGGCATAAGGGAGAAAAAGACGAAGAAAAGGTGGAGTGCTTTTAAAGGTTTAGCGATGAAGACATCATCTCCCCATCGGATCGCTTTCCCCGGCCGGCCGATCGGCTTTGGATTCCACTGCGGCGCGCCTCTCGGCCAGTTCGAAAAACATTTATTGGTGGAGAGATTCAGGTGGGGCGCAAAGTGACGCCGAAGAGGCCGTCGTGGCCGAGCGGGCTCAGCGACTGGTCCCAGCAGGCAAAGTCCCAAGTTCAAAACCACTCCTTTTTTTTTTTTTTTTATCCTTCTTTTGACGGACGACCGACGCGGGGAGCCTCTGGCCGGCATGCCTTGACCTCGGCCCGGGCGGTCCGGACCCACAGACCGCTGCGACCTTGCGCGGCTCGCCGGGCCGGCGGGGCCGGCGGGGCCGGCGGCGCCAGCGGCCAGCACACTCACTCCCCGCGGCGCGCAGCGAGTGCGAGAGAGACAGAGGCGCGACGCCGAAGCACCGCTGGGATGGACAAGATTGCTGCGGCGAGGTGCGTCAGCCCAAAGATGCATGGAAGGGAGGATGTCTCCGGTGGGGTGGGGGGGGGGGAGCTCTGTCCGCCGCGCCTGCCCTGCTCCAGGCGCACGAACTTCGGACCGCTCCGGGTATTACGATTTATTGTTCGAGACGTGAGCAAAATAGCCAGCCATACTCGGACTCCAGTAGCGAGCGCGGGGCCAGCCGGGGGCAGCCGGGGGGGCCGCGCAGGTCGACGGTGAGGGGTCTCCCACCCCTTCGTTCCCTACTCTCCGATTCTCTCTGCTGCCCCGCGCGCGTGTTCCCATACTTATTGTTGGTGCGACCCCAACCGAGTTCACTGGCGACACTTTGGCCGTCTCCGAAGGGCAGCCCGCCCCCCCACCCCTTCCCGACGGGGTGGTCCACCTGCCGTGCCGCACGCCGCCCGAGTTGGACAGGCACTGGCGGCTCTTCATTCCGGCAGGCAAGTTCGCGGGCCAGCCAAATTAGACGCCGACGCGAGGCGCTTCGCAACAACAACAACAACATCAACAAAACGACACGGTGGTGGTCGTTTCTTCTCCCCCTCCACGCACACTAACACTACAGGTCAGGGTGAAAAGGCGGGGTGCAGTGCATTCCGTATGGCTGTCCGGACAGGGTGCGCTGTGCGCTACCCCAGGCGGGGGCGGGCGCGTGCACCATGGCTCGCCGCGTATCGTTTCCCCTAACGGACTTTTGGCGCCAAACGGGCCGTGGGAACAACGGGCACGGATCAAATCGAGGTCGGAGGGCTGCGCGGCTGCGCGCGGTGATTCTCGTCTGCCGCGGGGAGAGCGGGGACCGCTGCCCAGTGGCGCGCGAGCGGGGCCCCGACAACGCGGAAAAGAAAGTTGCACCGATTTTTTAGAAGCCAAATTTTTTTTCCACCTAACGAATTATAATTCGTTAAAGGGAAAAAAAATTGACTTCTAATTTATTTATTTATTTATTTTTTTTTGCCGCGAAGACAGTGGTGGATTTCTCTCTCGGCGCAGCCGTCCCCGTGGGAGCGAGGCCACCGCCACGGCCGAAGCCGCTTGGCGCCTCGCGGCCCGTGACTGCCACTATATTTCATTTTCCCCGCACGAACACGTTTTATTATTTTATTATTTTCCATTTTTTTTTTTCCAAAGTTTCCTTTTTGTTTTTGATTAGCAAAGTTTGGGGGCGGCGCGTCGGCACGTGATGTGTGGGTAGCATCACGCCGCCCGGCCGGGGCAAAAGGGGGGGGGAAGGGGAGGGGGGGTTGAGGGGGCTGCCGAGTGGGCGACAGCGAGACGGGAATACAGTTCCGGCTTTAACAGGTCCGCCGTGCGACTAATGCAAATAGACCTCCCCCCCCCTTTCCCACACTGCGCATAACAGGCCTTGGAGGAGTCCTGGCCCACTGGCCGCCGCGAAACACTTGGGGCGCGTGTTCCTGATGACAACGATCGTGTCCCTGTCGCCAGGTGGGCTAGGCGGGCCAGGCGGGCCAGGCGGGCTAGGCGGCGCGCCCGGGGGCGCCATGGCAGGTATGGGCGGCTGGCTCCAGCGAGCCGCCGGCCTACCGCCTTGCCAGCCCAGGGACCTTGCTCCACATCTCTCCGACCGCGACCGTTCGTCACACTTATGCCCCGAGGGCCGTCGCCGGGCCGGGCCGGGCCGGGCCGCGCTACAAGACAAGTTACTTCCCTTATCCCAACCTGTATGGCTCCCCCGCCATCCCTCAATGCTTCGAGGGACAACCCCCCCCCCTCCCCCCTCCAAATCCCCTCCAGCCAATCGGGAGGGCCTCGTAAAACGCCAACAGAAGGGGCTGAAAGAGATGCAGGCCGCCAGGGGGCAGGGGGAGGCGGTATGGGATTGCCGGATCACAGCAGCAGCAGCATCCTGCCGGCGGCCGTCAACCAGCCGTCTCTCTCCGCCCCCTGCCGGCCGCGCCGCGAGTGCGACAGAGAGTGGGGCCGATGCTGCGCGCCGCGCAACGTGGGAGAGAGTGTTCCTCGCTTTATCGCGCCTGTAAAATATTCTTCACACCGCCGTGCCGCGCCGCGCGCCGCCTGAACCCGCCACCTCGCAGCCCCTTCGATACAGCCTGATCCGGCGGCGGTGGGACACACACACACACACACACACACACACACACACACACACACACACACACACACACACACACACAAAGACGCGGTCGCAAAGCACGCCGCGTCGTGAACGTACGGCATGTGCTCAAAGGCCACCACCGCAACGACACCTGCACACCGCCGTCAACCACCTCCACTATTTCCAAATCACGTTATTCGGCACTGCTCACTAGACTTGTGTGTGTGTGTGTGTGTGTGTGTGTGTGTGTGTGTGTGTGTGTGTGAGTGTGTGTGAAAGAGAGAGAGAGAAAGAGAGAGAGAGAGAGAGAGAGAGAGAGAGAGAGAGAGAGAGAGAGAGAGAGAGAGAGAGAGAGAGAGAGAGAGAGAGAGAGAGAGAGAGTCGCGGTGGGATTGAGCCGCACGCCGTTATGGCAATCTGTAAAAGTCCCGCGCAAAGTGGCTTGGCCGCGGTGGCGTTTCTTCTCGGTGGCGTTCCCCCACCACCACCGAGGCGTTCTCCGCCGGGCCTCGCACCTCGCCACGGTAACGCTGAGTGATGAACCCGGAAGTGGGGCGCGAGCGGCGATTTCCGGTAACGCTCTCTTTTGTTTCGAGTTACAAATGGCGCGGGCGACCCAGCCGGCTTTTGTACACCGCCTTGTTGATGATGACGGCGGCGGCGGCAGGCGGCAGGCAGGGTCCACCAGGTCGACGTGGGAAGTGATAGTGGAAAGTGCGCGCGAGACTATCCCGGGACACAACTTGGCGAAATTTGTCAGCGGCGCGCTATCTTACACGGCGGGCTTTCGGCTTGCCCGCCTCTGTTGCGGGAAGTTGATGCGGAACGGAGTGGCGAACACGAGAGCAAGGCCCGGCAGCCCGGCCCGCTACTGTAAAGTGACAATCTCGGCTTTCGACTCTCAGCTTTCGGAAATCGCGTCAACGCCCGCGCGCACGTAAGCCGAGTCCTGCGCACATTACGGCGCAATCTTCTCCTAAGCGCGGTCCTCGTCGTAATGGCCGAGTACCAAGAAAGGGAGGGGGGGGGGACACTCCCACGCCCTTTCTGAATGTGTGATAACAAGGCCGCTCCGTGTCCCAAGAGGCCACGCCGACAAGGGCATGCCTCTTGGATACGGAATCCACGCGGCCCGGAGCACAAAAGTGACACTGCTGGTTCCTCTTTCAGTTTCAATTTACGTATCATCCATTGAGTATTTTCATTTTTTTTCCTTTATGGTACTCGACTTAAATAAATATTTAACGTTTTTATAAAGTTTTTACTATTTAAAAAGAAAAGTTTTTACAATTTTCTTAACTAATTTTTTGAACATGCTCAACTAGGCCGTGTTCCCGCGGCCAGAGAACTGATCGGCGCCGGCAGCACCTTCCCCGAGGAGATCGGCAGACAGAGACGGATGCGCGCAGTTGCTGCAAAACCCAAGACACACAAAAGGCTGCCGAAAGGCGGGATGCTGCGGGTCATCAGTTCCACCTAGTAATCGGGCCCAGAGTGGAGGCGCCAGGTGGCCCGGTCAAGGGGAGGAGGGGGGGAAAGAAAGAGAGAGAGAGAGGGAAGAAGTTAGACTCGCTGCTCGTCTTGCTCCTCATTGTTAAAACGCCATGTTGCGCTACGCCTTAGTTTTCCTCGCGTTTGCCACTTCAACGATGGATGGGTCCATTTGGCGGGTCCAGGGACCGACACATCTTCGGCAGCCAATTAGTTCGCTCCTCCCGTGGCTGCTCGAATCCTGCTGGCACCGCAGCGAACGTGTTCAGCCAACGCGCAGCAGCGCAGGCGCCTTCGGGCGGCCCAAACATTTACACAATACACCGAAGTATAACAGCCACGTGTTTGATTTGCAGTCGGGTTTCACTGGGCAAAGGGGGAGGGGGGCGCCCGGAGGTGAGCAGATTGATAGAATATGCAGAGCAGGGGGGCTGTCTGCCTGCCCGTCTGTCCGTCCGCCCGCTGCCTGTGACGCGGACAACCCTTGGGAAGGGTGTCAACCCCTGATTGTGTCCCTTGTCTTGCTTGTCTTGGGCCGTGCACTGTGTTGTCGCTTCGACCAAGTGATCGAGTGGTCGTTCGTCCAGAGCAGGCCTCTTTTAGAAGTGGCTTTGGTTTAAGCAGTGACTAACAAGACTCAAAGGAAAAAAAAAGGAAAAAAAATTCCCCGACATTTTTGCAAACATTTCACTATGCCAATTAAAAATAAGTTTTAAAAAAAATATTCGCTTTTTAGTCGGATAATGATCAAAAGTGAATTTTATTATTAGATAATTTCGGATGATGTAATGTTTATACAACCACATCCTCGTAAACTTGTCTCTTCCCTTCCCGGCTTGAATGACAGGCAAGGACCGTCTGGCTGGCGATTGAGCGGAGCAGCCTCCTCGCCAGCCGTGAGCGCCGAGTCGCACACTAACGAAGCCGTCCTATTCGGATACCAAGTCGCGGACCCACCTCGGCCTTTATCCAGCCGTCTGGGCGCTCGGCGAGGCGGCGGGCGCTAAGCGGCGGGGCGAGCGAGGGGGCCTCCTCGCGGCCTCTGCTTTAGATGACGCCACGCCTCGGGAGCGGAAAAAAAGCCGCCCGCAGTCTGCTTAGTTACAGAGTTAGTGGGCTTTGTAGTCGAACAAGGAAAAGCAGCGGGATTAATGGGAGGCCTGGAGATACCCTGCAATGCCCTGCAATGCCCTGCAGTGATTGGCAAACGGCTACTCCCATTTCTCTTCTACTCGGCCCTCTATCTTAATGACGGCGCAGCCACGTGGACGCGTGGCGGCGGGGGCACCGCAACACACCAAGGCCTTCACCACGATGACCATCACGACCATGGCCATTACCTTGGCCATCACCTTTGGCCATGACCATGAGCCAACAGGATCCAACTACCTGCCCCTGCAATTAATGCGTCGCCCTGTCCGGCCTCGCTTGTCAAAGCCACGCCCCGTTCGACGTCCTCGTTTTGCTCCGGTTTGCTGCGACCAGTGCGACAAGCAGCAGTCCGGGAAGCGAAGCAGGCTGCCAGCTCGCGGACCACGCCGCGGAGGGCGGGCCAGAGACACGGCCCGCTTTGTTTGTAGCCAGGTACAACACGCCCGGTACACCGGTCAGTAATTGGGAGGAGTTTGGAGTAAAGTGGCTGACTGATTTATCGGGGCAGCGGAAGCCAAGCAGCGTGGCACCGCTCTGTTGTGCGCAGACCGGCTACACGCTTCCAAAACTAACTTCGGAAAGAAAGGGCGCAGGGCTTGCGACAGGGCCTGCCCTGCTGGCCGCACGGGCTTGTGAGCGACCCAGCCGGCTGCACAAAGTCTCCTGGTCTCTAACCAATAGCGGTTTACAGAAGCGAGAAAATCGCTTGTGCACTGGCAAGCAGCCCGAGGTAGAAACCCAAGCCTTCTCTTTTGTTTTGAAAATCCCCGAACAAAATAATTGAGAGGAGGCGTGGTGTAGAGTGGGGGGGGGGGGGGGCTCTCGTGTGTCGCGTTGATACACGCCGTCTTATTGTTGTCGAGCAGGGGAGGAGGGGAGGGGGAAGAGTGAGGGGGGGGGGGGGGAGCAGGATGGGGATGCAGGGCAGTGGCAGAGGGCTCTGAGTGGCCGCTATGACGGGCATCAAAAACAATTACCCAGCCGCCCCCGGACCATCTTAACGTAGGCAATAAGGGCGTTGGCGGGGCGTGGCGGGGCGGGGCCCGACCGGGGGGCAAGCTGATGCCGGCAAGAAAATGAGCAGCGGGCCCCAGTCCATACAGAGCCCAGCCAGTGGAGGGGGCGCGCCGCTAATTGTCATCAGAGCAGCAGGCAGGCAAGGCCGGCCTCCGGGTGCTCCCTCCCTCGGTCGGAATGCTGCCCCGCGAAATGACGGCGGCATTGACAACGCCCCCTCGTGCTGTCTGCCGCTCGCGTCCAACAGATTAAAAAGCAGAGAGACTGCCAGGCATAGCGGCGCTGCGCCAAGAGCGACGCAGCCTGCTCAGCGTTAACTTACATGTTTACTTCTCCGTAGCGTCAATATTTTCTCCCGCTGTGCCCCCGAGGTGCGCTGCAGGTGCCTGCCTGCCTGCAGTTTGGCGTGTTGACCCATTCGGAGCAACAGGCGCGCGAGACGATCAGAGACCCATTCGCGAGCAGTTTTGTTGGCGAACTCACACTCCCCGGGGAAATTTTCAAGCCCCATTCTGCCGGCGAAAACAACAACTTGACTATCGAGTCGTGTTGCAGGAATGCATATTGGTGTGTGTGTGTGTGTGTGTGTGTGTGTGTGTGCGTGCGTGCGTGCGTGCGCGCGCTCGCGCTCGTGTGTGTTTGAGGCTGGCAAAGAGGAAAACAGAGGCAGGTCTCTCTCCTGACTCATAACTGAAATGTGCGCCGGGATGATGCCTCGCGCACTACTTTGTTCGGTTCGCAGAAGCGGCTTCACTTTGCGCGCGGTGCGCAGTATCCTGTTTGTTTTGCTCCGGATTCTTCCTCCCCCCCCCTCCTCCCTTTTCGCAGTGTAGACCTGCCCCAAGTCGAGCAGGTCCTCTACTTTCCGCGTCCTGCCCCAGGCAGGCTCGCTGCCCCAGGGCAGGGCGGCCCCAGGGCAGGGCACCAGCCGAAGAACGGGACCGCTGCCCCGAACCTGCTCTCCCACTTGTTTCCCTTGTGCGCGTCCTCGGGGACTTCCCGGCGGCGCCTGGGGGACCGCTTGGTCGGGGCGGGCCGTGCACGATCCGACGGCCCCTGACGCGTGCACACACACACACACACACACACACACACACACACACAATCTCGGCCCTATATTAACCTAACCTGGGCCACGTGACGAGGGGCTGGCCGTCGAGCTATCTTGAGCACAGCGCGCCGGGGCAAATAGCATCTCTCGGAGGGGCTGGGCAACGGCGGCGGCGGGGCCGAAAATAGGTCACTAGCAAGTAGGCATAACGTGACCAGAAAAAAAAAATGCAAGAGAGGGTTGAGATTTGAACCAAGGCACACGACCTTCCTCCGCACTTTGGCCGCGACCGAAGAAGGCGCATCCGTCAACAACCTAGAGGAAAATCCGGGAAATTTGACCCTGGGGCCACCGGCTGGCGAACACCGTACGCCTGCCTGCCGTCTTAAGGCCCCGGCGGGGAACCTAATACCAGCCAGGAGTTTGCTCGGAAGGGTTTGCCCCAGGCAGGCGACCGGCCAATCGCGTGATGCCTGCGCGGCCCCATCCCAGGAGTAATTGTACTCCTGCAGGCTGATGCCGAACCCTGCCTTCCCGTCTCGCTCGCACGCCCGGGGCCCTCCGCGAGAGAGAGAGAGAGAGAGAGAGAGAGAGAGAGAGAGAGAGAGAGAGAGAGAGAGAGAGAGAGAGAGAGAGAGAGAGAGAGAGAGAGAGAGCGCCGTTCGCTCTCCTCTGCGCCCCAAGGCACGTGCGAAAAGACGAGCCCATCCCGGCATCCCGACACACCATGTGACGTCAGCCCAGCTGCTCAGTCGTGACACACACTTTCTCATAAACACACACACACACACACACACACACACACACACATACATACACACACACACACACACACACACATACATACATACACACACACACACACACACACACATACATACATACATACATACATACACACACACACTCACACACACAGACGGAGAGTGTGGGGTGCATCGGGAGGGAGCAGCGTCAGCACAGTGTGACATAAGACCGGGAGAGTCAGTGCTCAGTGGCTCCCCGACATGCCGTAAGGAAGGACCGGCGACTTACTGGTATCACCCGCCGCCGCTCGCCGCGCAGACAAAGGAAAATGGACCGAGGAGGACGGAAATGCCGACCTCGACGGCCACATCTCAGTTTCAATAATGTCGGGCACAGTTCAAAATAAAATGAAATAAAAAAAATATTGTAAAAAAATATTTTTTAACAACAAAAAGTAAAACTGAAGCGATGTGGAAATTCCCAAGTCGCATGACACGGTGGAGGAGGATGGTGATGGTTATGGTGAAGCAGCTTTTCTGCTGAGCGAGCAGGGGTCCGGTGCTTCAAGACGACGGACAGCAGGGTGATGGGGGTGACGAGGGGTGACGTCTGGGAGGGGGGGGGAGGGGGGCGCCTGGAGCTCGGGAGACGCCCCCGCCGTCCCGCTTCGCTTCTATTCTTGATCGTAATTGTTAATCTGCCGGGAGAAAGGGAGTATGGGACACTTGGACAGTTCCGACAAGGCGGCCGTGGGCCGCTACCCAATACCCCGACAGCGAAGAGAAAACTCCTCGCCCCTGGCGGACGGTTTTGTTTGAACCAGAACACACACGGAGCGCTCTCGGAAGGAAACGCAACAAGAGATGCGTATATTCAGTTAAGGAATTTCTGTTTTCACTCTCTTGGCGTGAGTGTGGATCCTACGCCTGCGAAGGCGTACGACTGTGACGAAAAAAAATCATCGTCCCTACTCCGCGCGCGAGATAGGACACTCGATCGCAGCCATAGGGGACTGGCTCCGACGGCAATACACCACGCATAAAGCATGACCATAACGCCGGCAGTAAAAGTGGCTCGCGCGCGGGGTATTGCCGCATCGCACGGAGCACCACGTGGGCAGCGAGGCACCCGGCGCGCCATCCCGGGCGTTCCGGCGTGTCGTTTTCCGCACTAAGGGCTCAACTCGGCCGCCGCACCGCCGTTAGACCCTCGGCTGATGAATCGCGCGGCTAGTTGAACCGCCCTCGCGCCGCGGATCCAATTCCAGGGGCAGTACCTACGAGGGGGCGGTGGGCCCAGCGGCGACCGGGCAAGCTCAGCGCCCCGCTGCTCCGCCGTGTTTGCTTCCCGCGAGCAAGAAAACAGGAAGGAGGAAAAAATATTCGGCGCGCTGCTTGCGGAATCTGTAGCTGGTTCCGCGGTGTGCCTTCGCGATGCTCATGAGGCGCGTTTTAGCGCAGCGCGAGCAGGGAGCGGTAGTCGGATAGGTCCCTGGGAGTCGCGGCTGCTGTCCGTGAGCAGCGTCGCGACTGTGTGCGGCCGACGGAGAACAGGAAAAAAGGTAGCGGGAGCCCCGATCTGTCGCAAAGTGAAGAGGTGAGGGGGAGGGGCGGACGCGCGCGAAAAACGCGGCGGCAGCGTCGTGGAAAGGGAGGGCAGTTTGGGGCGATTTGTCAAGCGGGGCAGGCTGGGTGGGCTGGGCGGGCTGGGCCCCCCGACAGCGCAGGTATATGGGGGGCTTGGCACCCACGGCTCGGGGGACTCTGTTGGACGTGGAGCCCTCGCCTGCCTCCTCCAGGACTCTGCAAACACCACGGCATGTCCAATCGGAAGGCCTGAATGGGCGCCTCGGTTCCTCGCACCCACACATCGCGGAGATAAGGCACAAAAAGTCGAGTCCGCGAATTTTGTGAGTGGCGTGGCGCGTGCCAGGGTGGGCACCCCTCAATACCCCTGGCCGCCCCTGGCCCTGATCCCCACGTTGGCGGGGGACCCCTTGGCTTGCCTTGCTCGTCTTTGATCCGCCGCCCCGCTTCTTTCTCCAGGACCCCAGGACTCCAGGACTCCAGGCCGCCTCGGCCTGGCCCGCCGGCGCGCGGTACCGCCGAGTTTGAATAGTTGTTTCAATGTCTCCGCACTTAGAGCACCGCAAGCAGCACGAGGAGCAGCGAGGAACTCGGGGTGCACAACAAGAGCTGTTCATAACGACGACGGCCAAGTTGCACGCACCCGGGGTGGGGTAGTGGGGTGGGGTCGGCGGAGGCTGGGTCAGCGGCAAAGGGGTCGGCCGACGGGAAGAGATACGCACCGCAATGGGCAAGCTGGCACCACCCTGCGGCTGGTCTTGTCGAGGCCGCGCCGATATTCCTTTTAAAAACAAATGATATTCCTGTCCGGCTGGGCTGCTGGCTGGCAGGCGACGCAAATTGGGTTGGCTGCGCCACGCTCCACGGCGCCAGCGGCCGCCTGCCTCCGACCCGTCCGTCCGGCCGGCCGGGGCAAGGCAAGGCAAGGCAAGGCCCCCGCTGACGGCAGCGCCACCGCCGCCCCGCCTCCAAGGACCCCCGGCCGGAAAGTGAGAACGGCGAGAAGAGGATCAAGTCTACGACTTGAGCCGCAGAGAGGAAGCACGCACGACGCGCTGTCAGGCCGGAACGGGGGCCGACGCTGATTGGCCGCCCCGCCCCACCCGCCCCACCCCACCCCGCCCCGCCACTGTCGCTGGGCGTACCGCGCGTCTGCTCCTAGATTGGGGTAGGAGCTTGATCGTCGGGGGGTCATGTAAGGATTCCGAGCGGGAAGGCAGGCGGAGCATGATTAGCAATGCAAACGACATGACAACGCAAGTGCGACAACTGGTCGCGGCGGGGCGGGGCGGGGCGGGGCGGGGCGGGGCGGGGCGGGGTGGGGTGGGGCGGGGAGCACTGCCACCTCGCTGCTGCCTGCGGTCCAAACTAGTGATCCCGGGGGGATTTCATTAGCCGGCCGGGCCGGGGTCGGGTCGGACGACCCACGTGCGAAACAGGCCCTCTACACGTTGACGCGCCCGGCGCGGCCCGGCGACCCGGCGTCCACAAATCACACGTGACGCGAGGACCGACCAACCGGCAACCTTGGACACAAGGCCGCTCTTCCCGGTTTCTTCTTCCGTTGGTATAACGAGCCCGGGATTTTGGACACTTCACAAATTTGTTCCTTAAAAAAAAAAAAAAAAATGCGTTTGTGTGTTTTCTTGTTTTCTTTGCTTCCGAAAAACAGGTACCTAACCCCTCTCCACCTCGTGTTTTCCCCAACTTCGCGGCTGACGTGCATAGGTTCAACTCCCAGCTCGCGCCCCGCGCTCCCCATCCATCATCAATTCCGCACAACACACTCGTCACTGTCGTCACGCCCTCTGATTTATATTTGTCGAAACGCTGCCCTGGAACCAGTAGCAAGCGCACACGACTGATTCGCAGAGTCGCTCTGTCTCTGTCACACTGATGGCGCGCGCCGCCTGGGTGCGAGGGAGAGTGCAGTGGCCGCACCGGGGTGCGCAGCACGTCGTGACGTCACCACCCGGCCGCCGAGGAGAGTCGCTCTCTCTCTGTCGCACTCACGGGGTGCGTGGCGTGCGGTAGACACCGCCGTCGCGCGGCGCTCTTCTCGGCGAGCGCAGCGACGCGTCGGAGCGTCAGAGGCCCCCGTCGGCGGCCCCGGGGACGCGAGGCGCGGCGGGAATCCGACCGCCGCGAGAGAAACAACCTGCATTCTCACCGCCGAGCAACACGCAGGGCCACCCACTGACAGACACGCTCCGCCCGTGCGTGCGGGAGAGACACCGCGTGACGAGGATCGGGCGCATCAGCCTCACGGCGACGCCAGCAGCGGGCAGAGTCAAGGCGGGGAGGCAAGCTGATTAGGAACATGAGGACGCACGCCTCGCCAAGACTGCCGGCGGCGCAGTTCACCTCGGCGCTGGCGCAGCAAAACTACTGCTGCCTGTGCTGACAATATGCTCTAGGCACTCACAAAGTCGTCTCCCACCGCTGCTACTGCTCGTGTTCGCGAACACACACACACGCACACACACACACACACACACACACACACACGTGGGGCCGCATGCGAGCGCCCCAATCTCTCTGCCCGGGCTATGAGCGCCGGCTGTCCCAGACAGTTGTCTCGCTTTTTCCAAGGTTAAGTAGCTCATGATTTGGAGCCAGTCTCTCCTCCCCCCACCACCGCCTCCCCCGCTCGGCGCCCTCGGCCCGCTCGGCCCCCTCGCTCAAACGGTCCGCCCCTCCACCGTAATCGGCTCTCGGTGACGTAATCTCGCGGCTTGAAAACGCAGAGGAAGGCTCTAAATGTTTGCCGCTGCGGCATGGCCTCCACAAGGCTGCCTGTATTTTTTTTTATTTGTTTTTAGGAACATAATTTTTGGGACAGCGCAAAAAATTTGCCGTTTGTTTCGATCTGTTTCTTTCACTTGTTACTGTTAGTGAGACTGTCTGTGTGTGAGGGAGAGAGAGTGTGTCGTTGTGCTCCAGCCCTGGCGGTGATCGGCCGGTCCGGACCACACGCGCAGCACGACAAATGTCGGCGAGGTGCGTCCAACTTAGCCACTGCTTGACAGGCGAGCCGCAGACCTGCCTGCCGCAGCGAACCCCCTAAGCACGGCGTACGTCTTTGGCCATTCTCCTTGGCCGTGTGGTGGGGCGGGACGGGGCGGGACCTGGCAGTACTTCGCAACGACCTCGGCTGTATCGCGCGAGGCTCACCACTAAAGCTCGAGGTCTAAAACTGTTAGTCTTGCACCAGACTCCCCCCCCCTCCCCCTCCACCCGCCACCAACCATCACCTCCAGCCGCGCGCCTCCCAGGCCTGGCATCCATCCTGGCCGTCCTCGGAAGCAGTCCAGTCCGGCGAAACACAAGCCACTGCCACAGTCCGGGCATCGAACCGGAGAGCCATCCGCCGTCGCTGTCCGCCCCATGTTTATATCCGCCGAAAAGGAATGGGTAGTACCTCTTTTTGCCGTATAGTTGGCACCCGTCGACGCGGAACGCTCGGCGGCACGCTCGGCGAGACGCACTAAAAAGAAGGGCACGACCGTGCAGGCGGAATTAGGGCGTCCAGACGACGACGGCGACCCAGCGGGGACCTCCCTCGCGGAGCACTCCAGTCCAGCCACGGAAACAATTTCCAGACGAATTTCCGCAAACCGCCTGACCACAAAGGACGGTCCGAGCCGGATTGGCGTGACGTTCTCGCTCCGTCTCCCTCGCGCCGAGCGGCACGCCAGCACGCCCCGCGAGTGCGACAGAGACAGCGCATCCGACTCGTCGGGATCGGTCCACGGCCCGCCGCTCCAGCGGCTCGGTGGCGCCGTCCAGGACGATTACGCTGCCCTGTCTGTCCTGTCTGTCCTGCCTGCCCTGCTGCCCAGTCCAGGGTCCTCTCCAGGCGTGCCGGGGCCCTCCACGGCCGCTCCAGGCGCTGAAGTGCTGCCTGGAGCGCCACCTCCGCGTGGGCATGCTTGAGCTCGACCGAGAGCGTGCTGGATGAGGGACGTCCTCGCCATGAACCATGATCCGACGCCGCTCGCGCGCTTCATCAAGCAGGACCAGTTGTTGTCGGCGCCAGGATTGCAGGCAGCGCGGTGCAGGTGCGCGGCGACCACCGCCCCCACCACCACCACGCGTGGGCAGTGGGGGCTGCGCTCCCGGCAGGCAGCCCCACCTCCTTTCCGGCGGCCCCACATCTTTCTCTGTAAGCCTCCTGACCTGTTTCGCGGTGAACTACCTCACCTATCGCTTACTTACTCTCTCTCTCTCTCTCTCTCTCTCTCTCTCTCTCTCTCTCTCTCTCTCTCTCTCTCTCTCTCTGTAAACGGCCCGACCTACCTCTCTCTCACTTTCTCGCACCGTCCGTCTCGTGGTGCGGAGTCGACCGGCTGCACGCCATTAGAAGAATAGCCGTTTATCGGATGGATGGGCCTGCCGGCCCGCTGCATAGCCGTTAGGGCCCCTTTCTCTCCTCCCTCTCACCGCCCTCCCTGCGAACCGCAGCAAGAGTGACTCTCTGCCTCCCCTCCTCCGCCCTGACCGCGCCTAAGCAGTCCGCTTTGTTCTGGCCGACGCCTCGTCCGCTATGTCGTGGGTGGAGCCGGGCGGCACGGCAAGCCCGTTTATAACTTTATGGACAAAGAGAACAGTTTCCTGAAATAATGATGAAAACCGGCAGAGGAACCACCACCCCTTGCTTCCAGACGGCTTAAGCGAGCCCTCATCTCAATTCGGTTGGGGTAAAAAAAATATTCCAGCAACTTAATCCACGCGAGGTAAATCCGCAAAGGAGACAAACTGGACACACGGGAGGTGCGGTGACTCCATCAAGATCTCTGCCAGTGTTTGTCCTCTCGACCAAGCCTTTGCATCGATCTTAACAAAGGAAGCCTTACGGCGGCCGCGATTCTCAAACACGCAGTCGTCAACAACACGGCGGGCCCGCCGCGGGCGTCGCGCGACGCGCCCGTCGGATTGTCAAGACACCGGCCAAATAAATCGTTCTGGCGGGAAGCTTTCCCTGCGGTCCAGCAGGAGGAGGGGGGCGGGGGCCGGGGTTGCTCCACGCGGCCCTTGGTGGTTTATGTCCGGTCACAAACGGCGTCACCCCTCGCACCAGTTTTATTGCCCCCCTCCACCTACACGCCCCCCCTCTCCCTTTCCCCGTTTCGCTCGGACAGGCCGCCGGCCGCACTACTACGGCCGCGTGGAAAAATACCGAGTGCTGTAACACCGCAAGAACGCCGGCGACGTCTCCGAGTGGGACAGGGGGCGGGGGAGGAGAGAGAGAGAGAGAGAGAGAGAGAGAGAGAGAGAGAGAGAGAGAGAGAGAGAGAGAGAGAGAGAGAGAGAGAGAGAGAGCGACGCCTCCCCCGAGGAGGCGGCATGGCAGCGGCTCGCGCGTAAATCGTACGATAGAGGCCGGACTCCAGTCTTCTCTGCTACTGCGGCAAAACCAGGGGGGCCGTCAACGCTTTGCTCGTCCCGGCGAGCAAAGAAGAAGAAGAAGCAGGAGAAATAATGCTTAAGGCCGCCGCCTGTGGAAGTCGGGATAGGCGGGCCCGCCGAACACCCGCGCGCTGCGGGCCTGCCCACGCGGAAGGCTGTCCCCCCCACCCCGCCCACCCCGCCGCGCGAACGGGCGCACACATACACTCAGGGCCGCACGTCAATTATTGACACGCGTCACTTGACCGCCTCCCGTGAAATATTCACGCCCGCTGCGTCGCTGCGTCGCTGCGCCCCGCTCGCCCCGCGCGACGTGCGTGTGTGCGCGGCCACTCGGCGGCTGCCTTGCGCCCCGCTGGGCCCCGCGCAGGGCCACGCGCTGGGCCCCGCGCTGGGCCCCGCGCTGGGCCCCCCACCGTGCAACATTCAGGCCCGCCTATTAGAGAGATTCCTGCCACAAAGGAGAGACGAGGGGAGAGAAAAATGAGCCGGTCCAGCGAGAGGAGTAAACGACATCAATTTGGAGAGCCGCATTGGGCGGCAACGGCTCATCCCGCCGCGGGTGGGACGGAGCGAGACTGCTCGCGTGGCGTGGCGTGGCGTGGCGTGGGTGGACGCGGAAGGCCCCGGCAGTGGCTCGGGGCTGCGCGCGGCGCGGCGCGTTCTGATTTCCGAGGCTGCCGGAATGCTGCCGCTATTCGCAGCCCGCTGACAATCCTCCGGAGACACGGCCGCGGGGCTGCATTCCCTGCCGCGCTGCGCTGCGCCGCGCAGGGGAGACACAGTGGGTGCGCGAGGCGGCAGGCCGGCAGGTGGGAGGGCGGCACAGCCGGTTCTTCCGACCCGAGCCGTGGACAACGGGTTTCGGCGTAATGAGTTCCAGCTATTCGCCAGCCAGGGCCGCGCAGAGGGCGCTAGTGACTTTTCAAAGTGAGATGAATGCGCCGTCAAACAGCAGTGAGGTTCAACGACAAATTAGCGTCATTCCCTTCGCCCTGCGCTCTGTTCCCTCTAAAGGGCCTCCGCGGCCTCGCGGTTCGCCCTTTTGCCAGTACCGTGCAAATGGAGGGCCTTACCCTTCCGCTGTCGGCCGACAAAGTGACCAGTTAAGAAGACGAGTCCACCATTACGTCATGCATGTGCGCGTAGTTGCCTGACTCAATTTTCCCTTTTTTCCTCAAACCCCGAGGAAATTTCCCGTTTTGCTTCGTCTTTTTTCAGGCTACTTAAAAAAAAAACCTTAGCAAAATTAAATACTTTTAACCTTAAAATTTCCCATTTGCAATTACTTTTTTTCCCGAGAGGCTTTAAAAATTCCTATGAAGTGGGAAATCTCCCTTGATCTGGCTACTCAACTCTGCGCGTCGCGCACGCGGCACGAAATGGAATTATTCGCTTATTCATGGAACGATACATATTCAAAGGGCAATGTCATTTTTGTGCGGCCCGCCTGCTTGCCGAGTGCAGCTGTAGGGCTGTAGGGCTGTAGGGCTGTAGGGCTGTAGGGCTCGGCCAGCACCGCGACCCTCGTGTCGCCGTGGCGACGGCAAGCGCGGGAGACAACAGGTTTTTCACCGACGCCGCCTCCTCCGCCACTCGGCCAAACTTTGCCCCGTCTGTATCTGTCTTCGGCGAGGCAGGCCGGCGGCGCGGACGACGTCCTTCTGGTGGGTCAAGGGCCCCTGGTGGGGCAAGGGCCCCCGACGGGGCAACGGCCGGCCGGCCGCGCCAAAGGGAGCAAGAAATGCCTCGTCCCTCGCCGCTATCTGTATTTCTTGATCAAGATATGGGTCGCGCCCGTTCTTGCGACTTCATTCTCGACGCCCTCTGGATTGAATGATTGAATCCTTGCTGCGAGCAGCCAGCCCTGCCCAGGGTGAGTCGCGGCGCCCCGCCCCGCTGGCCTGCACAGTGGGCCTTATTCGATTTCGGAGACGGAAAAGGGAGCCTCCTTCCTGTCTCGCTTCGCCTTGAGGCAATCACACATATGCGGGGCAGGTCGCACGGTGTCAGTATTCGAGGCGCACTGCCACGACGACGCCGTCCTCAGCCCCCCCCCCCTCCCCCTCCGCCTCCTCGTCGTCCTGGATCCGCGGCCCCAACCCCGGCCTCCCTCACCGATGCGACTTTGAGAGGACAGGGACAGAATGCAGTCGATGTACGCACCCACTGCGCCCCACTGGCCAGTAGTGGCAAATGAAAGATTCATGAAGGTGGATATGGGCACCCAAACACACACACACACACGCAAACACATACACACCCACAGGTCGTGTGTGCATTTGGGCTAGCAGGCCTCCCCCCCCACACACACACACAAGACGAGGTATTGAAGAGTATCGCAGCGGTCTGCCTGTACCAACACGGCACCGGGGACGCCGCCCACTCCCAGCTATCCGAACCCAGCTTCGGCCCGCCTCGGCCGGAGCGCATTTGCAAATGGATACACAAAGCGAGCGGCCAGCGAATAGCGCGGCAAACTGGTTTGCGAAACGGAAAAACAAACGCGTCCGTGTGAGTAGGCGCGCTCCGTGTTTTAACGCGCTTTAGCATATTCCCTGTGGCCGGGCGCGCGCAGGGCGGCATGGGAGCGGCTCTGTAGTCGAGTACACAGGTCATCCTACCAGAGAGAGAGAGAGAGAGAGAGAGAGAGAGAGAGAGAGAGAGAGAGAGAGAGAGAGAGAGAGAGAGAGAGAGAGAGAGAGTGTTCGGCGCCAAAATCAAATTTAGCGCCAATTATTGAGCGGTGTTGACCCGGCGTGATTGGCCGACGGCAAACAGGCAGGCCGGGGGGTTGGTCACCCGCGCGCGCCGCTCAAGGAAACGGCTTCCATTTGCGCGGGAAAAGTGAGTTAGCGTTTTTGTTGCGCCAGCAGTATGATGCTGCCACTCCAGACAGCCACGGAAATATCTCTCTGTCTTTCAGACCACGGAAAAATCCTGGATCTGAAATGACGGAAAAGCCTGGGTCTCAAATGACGGGAAACTCTGGACCTCGATGTACGGAAGGTTCTGGCGATTAATTATCGGGAAAAGTGTCAATTTTTATTTATTTTTTTTGTACAGTGCAGCTACGGCTGCAGGAAGGCCGCTGCCTGCCCTATGCGCACCGCCGCGCACCGCCGCGTCGGCCGGCTGCGTTCCGTCTGTTCAGCCTCTTCACATTGCCCGTGGGGTCCGGAAAAAGTGGGAGGCCGAGCAGGTCCAAAGTTTCAAGGAGAAGATGATTGAGTTGCAAGTTGCGGGCGTCGCTTCCTGCTATACACCGGCAAAAGTAAATATCCCGCCGGGCTGGAGAACAGAGAGGCGACTCATGCCACTGCGCTGCGCTGCGCTGAGAGGGAGTGGAGTGAGCAGAGCTGGAAGGGGGCTTTGCCTCTGAGTGCCATCCCGGTGAGGATGCCCAGGTGAGATTCATCAAATAGTCGAACAAATTTACGTCATTTCAGGGTGCTAATGTGTTCCTCTTTAGTGCATGCCACAACAAAAGGCCTTTTTTTCAGTGTTTAAACGCATTGATTTTTTTTTTAAAGCGCGTCGTGCGACGCCTTCCACGCGATAAACGCAGGCAGGTGCAGTGCAGTCGCCTCATCAGACTTTGTTGCCGCCCCATCGTCACCCGCGCCAATTTACCGAGGCTCCGCTTTGAAACACAAATTAGCTTCGCTGATGAGGCCCTCACACAAACAACCGAAGGCGATCGAAAAAGTTGGGGCCCGCGCAGACACGGAGATGGCGGCAGTGACAGCGGGGAAGCTCCAGCGGCCCACTGTGCCGCGCCGTCCATGTCGCCAAGAATTTCAGAAAATACTGGAAGTCATTAGCCACATGCGAGCAGTGTGACGCATCGTACGTCACACTCGGCGACAGACGGACAGACAGACAGACAGACAGGCAACGCCCGGCTCATTAATAAGAGAGAGACAGACGGACCGTCACCTCCCCCGCACCCAAGAGTCCTCGCTCCAAGTGTCCGAAGTGTCCCGCCAGACATTTCGTGCCACCATTTTTCTACGCGCGCCGCCCAGCCTTTAAATATCAGCTTCAGCTGCTCTCCCCAACTTTTTTAAGTGCCGAAGTTGTTAAGTTGGCCGGCGCTACAAACCCGCGCGCTACGCCGCGCTACGCCGCGCCACGCCTCGCCACTCGTCCGTCCTCTGGAGGGTCGGTCCGCGGTGCCGCCGCCGAGGCCGTCTCGGCGTCCACCAAGTGGCAAGCGGTTTCCCCGTCGTAATGTCTCTTCTTTGTTTCTAATTTATCGGGATTGCAATGACGGGCTTATCAGATTTGAGAAAGGGGGCACAACAGGGGCTTGACGCTGAGAACCAAAGCACAGCGGCGGGCGTCAAGAAGTCGGGCCGTCTTCCGACAACGCGGTCACAGCGTTGCAGTTGCCGGAACCCGCCGGCTCACAGTCCACTATTGCAGGGAAGGCCTTGAAATCCAAGGGAAGACCTCGAAGACCAGCCCCACGCCGGGGGAGCCGGACAGGGAGCCGGACAGGGAGCCGGACAGGGAGCAGGCCGAGGAGGATGACTGAAGGCAAGCGAGGAAGCACAGTCGGTCCACCTCCCGCCCTCGACTCCGCCGGCTTGCTTTGCTAAACTAAACACAAACAGACCAAACACCACACTACTCTCGTGGGTCTCTTTTGTCAAGGGTGGGGTGGGGTGGGGGTGGGGGGCGTGGCCGCCGGGCCGGGCAGACCACCGCAGGGCCCGGCAGACCACCAGGGCCCCTCCGGTTTGCGAAGAATGGCGGCGCACGCCTCGCGGAGACACGCGCGCTCTCTGGCGGCCCCGGGCAGCAGGACCTTTCCTCCAAGTGACGCCACACACGCCTGCCGCGGTGTGCTATATCAATTTAATGGGTCGACTGACGGTGCCGGACGGAATGCCTTATCGACCCATTGGATAGCCCCGCAGTGGCGAACAAACAAACACACACACTCACACGATCGTACATTTGGCAGCTAAACGGCACTGCTGCATACCACACACACTCTCCCTCTCCCTCGTACACACACACACACACACACACACACACACACACGATGTATTAGTGTCTTTCAGTCGGAATGCGCGAAGGAACATTTACGACTGTAGTGCCCTTCGCAAACGCGCGCCTGTCATAAAACGAAGCCGAGCAAAATAAAAACGCGCCATTTCTCTTTACACGCATTTGGCGCGTTTGCCGCCCGCTTGCTTCCTGCACGGCGCCCAGTGCTCGCAGAGAGCTTCCGCGTGATTAACACCTCCAGGGTGAAGCGGGGAGTAATCGGTGGGTCCCAACCACGAAAAAGAGGTACCCAAAAACGCTATAGTTGAAAACAGTCCGATTTGATGTTGGTTGTGAGGGTAATCACGTGGTCCCCCCCCCCCCCCGTGACACGGAGTCGAGCTGGCCGTGCCGGCGCCGCATCGACACACACCTGGCAGCTGCCTCGCGCTATCTCACCGGACGAGACAAAGGGGCGGGGAATAGGTTTGCCGTCGTTACATGTCTGATCTTTGCAGGGGTGGTGGGGATGTAATTGGAACAAGGCCAAGATGCGAGCGGCGGGGCGGCGGGGCGGGGTTGTCCTGGTGACGGCTGCGGGTGGCTGCGGGGCTGCCTTGATAAAGCGATGGAGGGGGAGGGGGCGACGTGCTCCGCCTTGTAGTTGCCTGCTCGCTCCGACTGCCTGCAGCGCTACCTACCCGTCCGGCGCCACCGCCTTGCGAGCCGACCGCAGCCCGCTGTGCGCCTTCTTCAGGAGGATCATGAGGGCGGCGGTGTTTGCCTCGCTTATACCCTGACCGTCAAGCGGCGACGCGGCGCCCGAGCCTGCTGCGGCGCTGCGACCCGCCCCGCCCCGCCCCCCACCGCCCCGCCACATGCCACGGCCAGGTCGCCTGACCCCAGAGTTTCCTGTTTGATTTTCCATCCTCGGGAAAAAAGTTTCCCCTGGCCGATAAGCCCCGGGACTGCTGCTATAGAGCTGTGCTCGAGCGAGGGCCGCCAAGTTGGGGGGGAAGGCTAAGCCCCACGGTGGGCCCCACGGTGGGCCCCACCGGGCCGTGGGATGGTGAGCCAGCAGAGCCAGCAGCCCTGCTTGCTAGATTGATTGGCTTGATGCGTCAGCCAGCGTCAGCTCAGCCGAGCCGACCCATCTGACTTTTTCTCGTGTGCCTGTCAGGTCACGCAACTCCGTCCTGCACCCCTGCTGCTCCAACCCCTTCGCCCCTCCCCGCGCCGTTGTCTGTCCTCTCTTTTTCCCCCCTTTTCAAGTGGCACTGCATTTCTCACGCGCCGGTCGCACGGTCGGGGCGCCCCTCCCCCCGGCCTGGCCCACCCAGCGCCTCACGGTTTTGAGGTAACTCCGAGGTTGAGCAAGCGGACGTTTAAAGCGCCAAAGGGCGGCTCCGGCGGGAGCCATTGGCGGTGCAGGACCAGGGCCGGAGAGCTTGACCCCCGAGCCGTCACCCTTGAAAGGGTCGGGCACGGCAGCGGGCCCGGCAGGGGCCCCGGCAGGGGGTCGTTTGCGGTGGCGTGGCGGGGCGGAGCGGCGTCTGGGTTCGTCTGCTCAGATGAATTACAGGTTAACTCTTACACGCAGACCCCTTTAAGTTGTGCGGTTTTTTTTTCTCTCCCCGCCTCTCCCCTCCTTGGAGGACTTGGAGACTGGATGCAGCGTGGCCGAGGTCGTGCACGAGTGCCTACAAGGGCAACAGCCGACCGAAGAAGTGCCCACCACGAATGACCGTTTTAGTTTTCATTTTTTTTATTTCTTTTTAACTAAGTTTCCACCCTACTGTGCACGACCGGAGGTGCGTAACTCACTTATAATCTCAACTTGGACGCAAAGCTCTCCGGGGCGCACTGCTGGCCGATTGCTACAAAAACGGCACTTAAGCACAAGGAATTTGACTACTTCACGGCGGTCACATTTACAAAATGAGCTGATACAATCTGGCGTCGGCCGATGAGAGGGTGGGTCTGCTTCACACGTAGCAGCTGGCCCTGCAACGCGAGCCGGCTGCTCTGAGGTTCTGCCTCGTCACCGATCAAAGGCTTGACAGACGCGGCGAACCCACGAGGCAAACCGGTCAAAGTTGGCGCGGCAGAAAAGAGAATGCGTGTTGTAAAAAAAAAGCGACCAGAGAGTCCCAAGAGAGGAAACGTAGAAAATAAAATTAAAATTGTGAGGTAAAAATATTCATAAATTCTCTCCCAGCATCAGTGGACAAGAAACTAAATTAGATGGCGTCTTCAATAACAAACCCGACGCGGCATCGCCTTGCAGTCAGTCCTATTGGTCCCGTGCGTACCTGCAACATAAAAAAAATCGAGCCAAATTTAGCATCTTCAGTCTGGCGAATTGGTTTGGGTGTGGATCCCGAGGACTGTCGTCCTGCCTGCGGAGGAGGCACGGTAGCCAACGAGGGTACTTACTTCAGGCCACCTTCCCTCCCTCTTCTCCGCTGGTGGCGCCAATTAGCCAGCGGTCTGTAAGCCAGCCGACCCCTTGTAAGCCGATTAGAGTGCAGGCGGGGCCACTTGCAAAGCGTTGCAGAGTCGCCACCACTATAAGGCGGCAACCCTTGTCACGTGGCTTATAACGCGTTGAGTGCCGGCCTTGGTTTTTCGTTTGTTATGGTTGGCAGATGCCCAGTCTTAGCAGATGCCCGCCGTATACCGCTGGCGTTTTACAAAGTGCCCCGGGTTACAGAACCGATCTTTCTTTACAAAACTTGCCGGTGGGTGCCAAGCCCCGCCTAGGGGATTTTTTTTTTATTATTTTTTTTTTTTGTTTACCTAGTGTTAGCAGGTGGCCGGGGCAGCGCTGCGGGCGCCCTGACTGTGCCGGTCTGGCCGGGTCCAGCCCACTTGCTGCACGCTGCAAGACGGCGCCCCTTTGTGGCCGCTGACTGCTTCGTTACACGGGCGGTGCCAGACAGCCTCCGGGAGCAGGGTCGGCACACTTCACCACGCAAGCATTATTTACCCTAGTGTGAGTAAAGGTCCGTGCGGGGGGCCCAGCCCAGCCCGGTGCACTGTGGGCTCGCCCTGCCCGGCCCGGCCCAGACGACCGTGCGGAGGGTGCCCCCTTTCTGCTTTCACACACCTCCCACGTCACTTCGCGCCCCCTTCTGGACCCTCTCTATTTGCCCTCCTCCCCTTCACCTTCTGACGCGAAATCCCTTCGGCGCGGCCCCGTGGCGGCCCCCTAGCGGCCCCACAGATTCCCCGGTAAACTAGACTCCAGCCGAGCGGACAACGCTCCTCCAACCGCACGCAGGTCACACACAAAGACACACACACACGCACACACGCACACACACACACACACACACTTACACAGGGGTGCGTACCCAACACAACAATAGAAGGGCTCCTCAACACATCTCTGTCAATGACCGGGCAGCGACCGGGCCACTCGAGTAGTAGTGACCGCGTGTTGCACGTGTATTTACACTAAATCCTTTGCGGTTGGAACAGGACTTCCTTTGCCAGTTTCGGCCTGGCAATAGAACGCAGTGTGCGCGCGCTGCAAGCAGGGCTGCAGCAGCGACTGCAGCACCGGGGGCAGGCGCCCGCTTGCACAAACCCGGCACGTCCCTCGACGAACCCAAAAGATAGTCCATTGATGCGCCTCCATTTTCCCTTTTCTTTTCCTTTTCTTTTGCAGTCGGGGGAGAATTTCCCTTGGCTTTTCTTTCTCATCCGACCGTGGAGTCGTTCTGTGTCTCTCTCCGTCACTGGCAAGGCAGGCCGATCGCCGTAGAAGACGACCGCCGGACGGCCTCTACCTCACTGGTGCTGGCAGCGAGCATATAACGAGTCGGTGCGACCAGACAGACAGACAGACAGACAGACGAGGGTACGCACTTGGGCCGGGCCGCTCGACTCAGGGTCAGTCCAATGTGAGGGCTAAGTGAGTGGGCCAAGGGACAAACGCGAAGAGGGGAAACACAAGGCGCAGATAAGTACGGCCAGGGCTGGAGGGCTGAGGTGAAGGGCAGGGCTTTACGCGCAGGCGGACGAAGAAACAAAATCACCTCCGCCTTTGCTTTAACGGACAAAAAAAAAGAAAAAAAGCTTTCCGGCGAGCAGTTTGTGCTGCTGCCCAGTCATAAATGACACTCATCAAATTTTCGACTTGAAATTTACCGTCAGCTGGATGGCGACGGTGGATTCGGCGCCAAATGGACATGGAAGCCCATTCGGAGCGCCGAGTCCCGAGGGGGTACCGCCAGGCGGCGGGCCGGCTTATTGGCGGCCCACTTCTTCATTGTCCGCTCCATCAAACGCAGAGAGCCCCGTCCCCCGAGTGTTTCCCGGCGGCCCTGACCACGCGGCGGCCGTCTCTTTGTGCGCACCACGACTTGCCCCAAATTTGGTTACAGATGGACACAAGGGCGGCGCGGCATAGAAATGACGGCTAAATGGAAGTCGGAGCCCCGCTAGCGGATGTTGCGACAGGATGGACGGCGCGGCACGGCGCGGCGCGGCGCGCCACATGCAGGCCGGGGATTGAAACTAAGGAAACGGGAAACGGGCCGGAAAAAGCGTGGCTTGGCGGTCCAGGAAGGGGACCCGAAGAAGTGGGAGTCGTAGGGGAGGAGGGGGGGGGGGTCCAGTTAGACGCTGGAACGCGGCCAAGACCAGTGCCCTCCCTGGCGGCGCTGGCACCGTTCAGCAGCTCGCCGTTTGGGGTTCGGCTTGAATTTCGTTGCGATTCTTTCCTGATTAGAGCCAACCAACCAGAAGTCGGCGCCAAAGTCCCAAACGGGGGCGGTACAAAATAAATTAAAACACCTGAAGGGCGGGGCGCAGGGCGCGGGGCCGGCCACGCGTCCTGCCTTCGTCCTTCGCTCGGACAGCGCAGGGCAGCGCAGGGGGCGGCCCTCCCGAGGGACTTTGCACTAAGTCGCTCGCTCGATCGGCTTCTTCTGGGGCTCACGGTGTCGCAAAAATCTGGCCAAGCAATCTTAGCCCCGGATCAGGACGGCTGGCCGCGCACGGGGACTGCCGCCCGCCGGCCCACCACCGGCCCATCACCCACCCACCGACCACGGGACGGCCGTGCTTGATGAATAAGTTATTCCCTCGACATCTCCGCCCACCCTACACCCTCAGAATTAATTCAAGGCGGAAAGTTGGTTGGCCGATATCGCCGTGGCTCGCGGCGAGGCGCGGCAAGGCGGGGGCGGTGCCGGCGGGCCGCTGCAGGCCGTGCAGGCTCACCCCGTCACCGCCCCGCCGCACTCGCGGGCCGCGGGCGCGAGAGACACAGAGAATGACTCTTCAGAATCCCTCGGCCGGTACGAGACGCAGCGCCATCGTTAGCGGGGCACAGCGCACACACGGCAGCGTCGCGCCAACACTTTTTCCCCTCATTTATTTTCACTATTTTTATTATTCGCGTTTTATTTATCATTCCGCGTTACATGAATGGAATAGCGCACTTGTTGGCGAGGGCCGCGTCAAGACAAAGCCCTTGGCACGCCCACACAATCCCGCACGGACCCACGCACACCAAGGAGCGGCGTCCAAAACCCCGAAACTCCAGGAGAGGGTCAGGCGGGCAACAATGTCGCGGGAGAGGGCAGTGAAATGCAAGAAAAATGCTGGCTATTCGGCCGGCAGCCCGGCTGGCAGTCCGCTCTGCAAGGAAGCTTTGTGCTCGCGTTGCTGTGTTGTCTCGTCTCCGCGCGTGAAGCGCCCCTCCCCCGATCCCTCCTCGCCCCGCCCCTCCCGGCCGGCCCTTCCATCGCCAGAATGAGCAGAGTGCCGTTTGCGGCACCAAGAGGGCGCCCTCTGCCAGCAATGCTTTAATGGTTGATTAAAAAAAAAAAAAAAAAAAAAAAAAAAAAACGTGCCGTTTACAAACGGCAGTCAGAAAGTAACGATGGGTGTTGGTGAAATAGCACAAAAGGTTGAAATCGCAAGCAACAACAAGAACAAAAAGGGAATTGAAGACAGCTCAGACAGCTTGTTTCCATTTGCTACGTGTTTGCTCCGCTCTCTTTAGAAAATGACCGCGCAGACCGAGCTGGCGGCACGGCCTGGCAAGGCCCTTGCGGTCGCGCGAAATATGATTCCCCCCTCCTGTGCGCCCGTAGGGCCATCGCACACTACGTCCGAGGGACCTTCCAGGGGGCCGATTCCGAACAATGCTTGCGTCGCTCCGCCCTGCCCTGCCGCACTCGCGGAGCGGAGCGCCCTGACACCAAGCTGCCTTGCAGAGTCCTTGCCACCCTCCTCGCGCGCAGTATCGCCTTCGATTGGCCGCGGCGCCTCGCTCCGCCGGATGGAGATAGAATTAAAATAATGGAGAGAGCACCAACACGCGCGGCAGGCCTGACAGGCATTTGGTCGAGCAGTGCGATTGATTGCTCCATGTCGACAATGGACGGGAAACTCTTTGGTACGCGACCGGTGGGCCGAACCAGCGCTCTCCGTCCTCTGCGCACGCACAGGGCTAAGGGCGCGAGCGAGAGCGCTGCCGGCCTGTGTTTCAGCCCTTTCAGCGATGGCTTTCCTTTGAGGGCCGGCCCGCGAGCTGCAGCGGAGCGCGCGATCTCTCAGCGGATTGGCCGAGGTCGAAACCTCATTCGCAGGCCGCGGCCCTGGCCGAGGCCCTGGCTGCCCTCGCCCTTCCAAACACAATGCCGGCCTCATCTCCGGAGCCCTTCCACTCCGCTCCGCTCCGCGAACCAGCGGCCGCGTGTGGATATTCATACCTCTGTGCTCGACGTCGCGGGCCAAAACGGCGAAAACAACAACAACAACAAAACAGAGTGGCTGCGTGACGCGAATGCTGCTGCCTGGAGAGCTCTTAACGGACGAACGTGCGCCACTCATCACGGCACGCCAACTTCTGAACACAAAAATGTTGTGCTTAATCATTGAGGAACGCCAACTTCTGCACACTAAAATATCCAAAGTAGTTCAGGCCGTTGATATTTTGTGAAATTGTTTGAGAAAATGTAAAATTTCCCCTTTTTTTACTCAAGAGCTACGCCACTTTCTGCCCCATTCTTCCCCTCGCCCGACCCATGGTGGTCGACCCATCGCGTACACACTCTCCCGGCCTGACTGAATCGGTCGGTCGGTGGGTTTAGGACTAGGCGGAGGGAGGGCGCCCTGCGGTGGCACTCCAGCCCCGCTAACGCCCTGCATAAAAATGGCCGGTCCGGCGGAGCGCGCGACCCATATCTGGCCCAGGCTTTACGACAAAATCCGCACGCTGGCGAGGTACATGTAGTGCAAAGTGTCACTCGACGCCGGGCGTAAATCCGGTGCCGAGTACCTGGCCTTTACGACTTGGCCGCGGCTTTTGTGGCCGGGTTTTTCGGGGGCTGACATGTGTCACCGGGCCGGGGGGCCGGGGGGCCGGGGGGCCGCCGGGGCTTAGGGCGAAGCGGGAGGCTATGATGCGGCGGTCGGCGTGCTTGGCTGACAAAATATGCGCTCGGCCCTTTGTTGAGCCGTTGTGGAGGGACCGACCTTGAACTTTGAACCTTTTGCCTATCGGGCGCAGAGCCGCCGCAGAAGAGGATACTGCTGCGTGTGCTGGTTCGAGGGCCTCCTTGTAAGAGAAACGTCAAAACCAAGGGCAAGTTACAGGACCGCTGCTTTAAAGCCTCCTCACTGAGCCAAGCATAATGACATCAAACGGCCGCGGGATGAGCACTCCTCCTTTAACGACGCGCCCCGCCCTCCCAACCACCTTGCATAATGCCGCGCACGCCGAGCCGTGCCGCCCGCCGGCATCGCCGCATCAGTCTGGCCGCGCAAAGGCCTTGCCAAGACAAGGCAGCCAATGCCGGCTCGCCGCGTGTCCGATTCCCAGCATCAGCCTGGCCGAGCCAAGGCCTGGCCAAGGCAAGGCAGCCAATGCCGGCTCGCCGCTGCATTGTGATGCAACTCATGAACTTGAATTGAGCGTGGGGCTGCGGGCTACCGGAGTACCCCCCCCCCCCCCCCCCCCCCCCCCCCCCTCCGACCCCTTACGCCCCCAAAGGGCGTGTCATGTCCCCAGACGTTTCTGCCCCCCCCCATTCTTCTCCGCCTTCATTCCTTCGCGCACCCCAGACGGGGCGGGTCCCTAGCCGGAGAACATCCCTGAAGCAGCAAGCGCTCTAATCTCTCAAACTATTCCCATTTTCTCCTTATCTGAGGGCACTCCATTACGATTCAGAGGCACCATCTTGGCGGCGTGCTTCGTTTCCCTGCCCTGCCCCAACCCCCTTCCTGCCTGTCACCCCCCACCCCTTTTCTTACCCTCATCGTCCGACCCGATTTCCGCCTCTCCCTTGTCTTCTCGTTAGAGGCCCATATACGCATTATCTCCCGCTCGGTTCATGAGCACACGCCCGCTACGCACTGGGTCGGCATGGGGCCCACTGGGGCGGCAGGGCGGCAGCCCTTTAAGACGGAACGTCGATATACGTCGAATCAGGCCGCGTTTCAGTGCTCAAGTCCCTGCGCTCAAAATGTGGCGTGTCCTGACAATGGGCGCCTGCGTCACGTGCCCCACTTAGCCTCAGGGCCCTGCCGTCATCCCGCCTAACAGGCCCTCTCCCAGGACAGAGCGTGTGCGTGCCGATGTCCAGGGTGTCTCTGGTCACAGCTGCGCTCAAGGTGAGCGCCGCTAGGCGCGCTAGACACACGTTGCTGCACAGTGCAACACAAGTCCGGCATTGAACGAGTCCGCTGCGCGTCCCGCTCAGCGCGCGCGTTCCCCGGAAATCCGGCCCGTTTCCGATCGCCATCTTTTCGATAGTTACTCGCCTTATCTCCGTTCCCCTAGTCGCCTGCTCCTCCCAATTAGGGACCGATGTCGCGCGCGATCCGATAGCAAAATAGAAGGGGCGCATTTGGAACTCAGCGTGCGTTCCTTTATTCAAATTGCCTGGCAGGCCCTTCGCCAGGGCGGGGCGGGGCGGGGTGGGGCGGGGCGGGGCGGGGCGTGGATCCCGTAAGACACGGGTTCGGCTCCGCGCGGCTCAGTCTCATATGCTGAGGCTGCAAGTGCCGTCCTAGTGTAAATCAGGCTCATCTGCGTGGAACGCCGCAGGCCCAGCAAGCTGCGTGCGTGTGTCGAGAGCGCCACGCCATTTTTTAATCTCAAGTAAAAAGGCGGATTTAGTCAAGTTTGTCTGGACGCGGGGCGATAAGCAGGGGGAAGGACAAGAGGGGCGCCGGCGACACAACATTAAAGTCCTTTAGCCGAGAATTTATGACGTCGGCCCTTTTGAAATGCATCTCATTTAGAACAATAGCCGAGACTGAAAGCGAACATAATCTATTCCGCAATTATTTAGAGTCAGTGGCTCTTCTCTCCCCTCTTGCATCCACTGCCACCCATTTGTATCCGCCGCGGGCGGTTCCTCTTTGTTGCTTGAGCGGCTTTTCGAGCCGCTGGTGCCGGATCGGTTTCTTCCGGCGAGTAAGGAGCGACCGATGGGACGCCAATCCTAATTGCGGTCGCCTCAAAGCGGACCACCTCCCTGGCCTCGCCGCGCGGTCTACTCGGGCTCTTCGGTCGCAAACGGCCTTTTTTAAAATAAAAATAATAAAAAAAAATTTATCCGTAAAAAAAAAAAAAAAAAAAAAAAAAAAAAAGAAGAAGAAGAAGATTTTATTTGCCGCGCGCGTCGCCGGAGACGACGAGTGCACACGCTGGGCGGCGGAGCGCCTCGGCGTGACGCCGCCGCCCCGCCTTTCCCACGGGCCACTCCGCAACGTCGTCAACTTTACCGCCAGATTAAAAGAAATTAAAAATAAACTTCTGGGCCGCTTTTATATTTACCCGCGGAAAAAGAGGGGGCAGCGGGTGCAGGCGGGGGCACGCTGCCACGCCGCGCGGCGCCCACAGAATGCGAACCGCAATGTGCGGCCCACCGAATGCGAACCGCAATGCGCGGCGCAGCAGGCCGGGCAGTGGCAGGTGGAAAAGGAAGAAAGAGCCGACGGGGCTCCCACGGTGCAGCGCTCCAGGCGGGCGGTGGCCCGGCGCGCAGAGTGGGGCTTTGTTGCACAGAATGTCAATTTCGGTGCGCAGCGCTGTAATGACTGCAACGGCGGGCGGGCCGCGGCCAGAGCCTTAATAACCATGGGTTGGTTAATCACCACGGCGACGGCCAGCGCTGCCGTGCGGGGATTGCGCCGCCTGCCCTCGCGGAGCCACCATTCCGAGATTCAAGTGGCGCTTTCAAGTGCGGCGGAATTTTTTTTTTTTTTTGAAGCCCCTCCGCCCCCCGGCACCCTCAAAATTATCACCATTCGCAATAATTATCTTCACGTTTAGGAACCGAATGAGCAGTGCTGGGGGGGGGGGAGGGGGAGGGGAGGCAAAATGGTGCCGCCTTCTTTATAAAGAATGAATCGCCTGACCCAGAATGCTAAGCGACGCGCAAAGGAAAAGGGGGGGAGGGGGGCTAAAAAGGGGCGGGACCCCGTCCAGGATGACTCTAGAAAGCTGGAGCGCCGGCGAGATGATTATCCAGCGGCTTAGCGAGGCGCGTGCTCCAGGCGGCGCGCTGGAGCGGACGCAGCGCGGCAGCGCCCTATCGAATCGATTTATCGACAAGTTTGTTAGTTGCTAAACAAACACGCGGCCGGGATGAGCATTCCTATCAAAAGCAGAGAGCAAGACGGCGACATTTAAAAAAAAAAAAAAAAGGATGTTCACTCGTCTCTTTTTAATTAACGTGCGGGCGAACCTGCTCGGCGCTGCATTCACTAAGCCTCCCCGATTGCAGCCGATAATGGCTGCTCTTCGAGTGAGTGGCCGTGCAGGCAGCGGCGCGAAGGCCGCGGGGCCGCCAGTTTAAAGTTTGCGGCTGCGAGCGGCGCCTCGGCAAGCCCCGTGAGAGAGAGAGCCGCCTTAATCCCGCGCTGCAAGTCAAAGAAGGGAGCGACGGGGAGCAAACGGAACGTACACTGGCAGAGAGCAGTCGCCCGCTCCAACACGTGTACCGCGCCGCGAGTTTACTTTGTGTTGTGTCCCTTAGATAAGGCCGAGTCAACAGCGTCGGGAAAAGTGAGTCTCACGACTAACTTTTCATCTCAGACTTCGGGACGTAAAATCTGCGTCGTTTGATGTCTGCCCTCTCCGCGTTCACTATGGTTTCCCGTTTTCGCTTCTCCGAACTTAATGCTGATAACCAGTGTAAAAATGTCTGATTTTCTGAACCTTTTTTTTTCTTTTCGGAGTCACATACATGCGCCTTCCAGACGTGCGGCGCTTATAATCCATCCAACCGACATTTCGAATTTTCCCTGACGAAGATTGGCATTCTGGTGGTGCGGCCGATCCGCTCCCGACCGACCTCGCCTCGAATAGCAAGCGCGCCTGAGGCTCCGAGTCCGCCAATGTCAGAAGGTCAACGCAATCGGTATGACAACGGTGCGGCGGCGGCGCGGTAGAAGCGTCAGCCCGCGTGGCACCCTCCTGTCCGACTCATGCAAATGGCGCGCATTCTGTTTCCCTCTCTGGAAAATTGAAATGAATTCACAACGCCCAGCCACGCCATGACGCCGCTGCCACGCCCCACCCCCACCCCCGCAGAGAGAAGAATAATCATTCCAACCATCCGCTTCTACAATGCGATAACAAGCCGCCCGAGAACCAAGACAGAGCGCCACCTGCAGCGTCGCAGGTACCACGTGTGTGGTGAGAGAGAGAGAGAGAGAGAGAGAGAGAGAGAGAGAGAGAGAGAGAGAGAGAGAGAGAGAGAGAGAGAGAGAGGGGTCACAGAGAGTCCAACGAGAAAGTGAGTTTGCAATAGCGAAAAGCGCGTGCCACCGCTGGTGTGATTTCATCACGACACAGACACACACATAGACACGCACGCACGCACACACACAGGCCCCGGCACAAGCGGCAATGTAGCCGTCAGAACACGTTCAAGGGATGCGTCGGGAGGCGAGGCGGAGGTTGCTTCCCAACGACAAAGCCTACACTCAGCGGCTCCAACGACGCGACTACCGCGACGGGGCGGGTGGGGTGGGGATGGGGGGGAGGGGGGGGTGTTCCCCGCGTGTTCGTCTCCCACGCTCTCAAAGAGCCCCCTGTGCGAGAGAGACGGGGGCCGCTGTTCGGAACCGCCCCGCCGCTCCCCAGCTGTGCCTAACGAAGGGAGTCGGGGCGCTTGGCCGCGGTCCCTGCGCATCCTGGGAGGGACTCTCTTTTTCTGACAGGTCCTGGCCCTGACAAGGTGCACTGGTGGCTTTGTGCCCCTCGCCCCAGGGAGGGCCTGCGACAGGCGTGCAGCCTCGACGGACACATGCCGGTCGCCGCCGCGTCCCGCACCGCTGTTGGCGTCGGTGGCACAGCCGTCCTCAACCAGGGAAGTGGCTCTCTTTCTAATCCGGGACCTGATATTCGGTTGGATAAAAAGCGAGTCCGCCTTGCTGGCCGCGATAAGCAGGCGATGCGGGCTGCAGCTCCTTTTGTGCAACTGTGCGAGCAGCCCTACGAGCGCATTCCCTTGTTGCTTGTTTATTTTGCCCGACCTGCGACTGAATTGGCGCGCCAGATGAAGTTTCCCTCTGAGCTACTTGCCGTCCGCTGCCTCTCGAGACGTGCGGAAAACGACCGCCACTCTTCCTTCACTTTTTGTTGCTTTTATTGTTCGCCTGCCCTTTCGCTCGCCTCGTCTCTGCGTCGTCTTTGGGCGCAACAAGCTGCTGCTTACAGTTCGAATCCCAGCAGCCGCTTAGCTTTTATTTTCCAATTATTGCTCCGCCTTTGTGTTCTTGGTTGGTTGGCAGGTTTTCTGCAGCGCTGACGGCGCGCAGCTCGTAAGTTTCCATCTCGACTCGGCTCCCTTTTCACACCTCAAATGGTGAGTTAATGCGAAACCCCGGTTCCAGTGCGAATAAACAGGCAAGGACTCCATTCTGTAGCTCCTCTGTGGCCGCGGCGATAGCATCAACGACCAGCTTCCTGTTGTGGCCGTCATGGAGATGGAGCGCTGCCGAGGAGGGCTGCCCGGAGCGCTCCGGGAGGCAATTGGGTCCCGGAAACAAGAATGTCACGGCGGGGGGCGGGGTGCGGGGCGGGGTGCGGGGCGGGCACGCTGCTGTGGTGTCGGCTCCGTCACCTAGCAACGCCCGCGCGCTGCGGGGACTTTGAAACGAAAACGACCTCCGGGAATGACCACTGGGGACTCCGGTCCTCCGAACGGCCCTGGTTGGAGCGCCAGTCGCGTCAAAATAAGTCACGTTCGGTATGAGTTTGAGTACAACGCAGATTTTTTTTTAATAATTTAAGAAAAACGGCGAAAATCGCAAGAAGTCAAATGTTCAGCGAAAACCTGGATGGCCTTTCGCTCCGAGAAATAAAAAGCCCCCTCAATAAGTTCGCCTTTCGAATTGATTGCACTGACACTACTACCGCAAGAGGGCGAGCAAATAACAAAAAAGGGGACACAAAAGAATGGATCGAAACGAGTTGACTTGTCGCCATTATGGGGCGGATTGGGTTTCAGTTCCTCCGGGCCGCTTCGCGCCTTCCCGTCCTTCCGGGCGACCTCTCCGCCGGGATCCTCCTCCGGGCCTCCGGGTGTCAGAACATCGGCGACGGGAAACAGATGGCCACTGTTATTGCCTCGTGCGCTCGGCGCGCTCTACGCCCGGATCAGGTGGATTCGTCGTCGTCCTCTCTGCCGCCGACTGCAGCCAGCCAGCCAGCAGCCAGCCAGCCAGCCAGCAGCCAGCCAGCAGCCAGCCAGCAGCCAGCTAGCGGCCCGCCTTTCCCGCTTCCCTTTGTAAGGAAAGATTACACTCTTTGACGGCGAGGGATCAGTCGTCAACGGCATTCACGCCACGTCGGACCCGAAGGAATCAATGCCGGAAACAAGGACACTTTAAAGGAACGAAAAAAATCAGAGAAACAAAAATGAAAAGAGAAATCGCCCTCCAAAACAATAAGGCCTACCACTTCCGGCAAAACCGAGATTTACACACGTGAGAACACTGGGCACTTGTTTTACGAAACAAAGTTGAACTGGGGACAAATTTGCAGGGACACGCACACGCTCAGAGTCACCGTAGGCTGCCGAGTGTGTGTGTGTGTGTGTGTGTGTGTGTGTGTGTGTGTGTGTGTGTGTGTGTGTGTGTGTGTTGGGGGAGGGGGTCGGCTCTGAGAGCGCCCTCGTCATGCAGGACGACGGGTCAGAGGAGGTACTTGATTTTCGAGCCCAGATAGTGATAACCCCAACCCGCGCACAGGGCAGCTAGCGACGACCCTGCACGCACACGCACACACACACACACCTCGGCCCGGCTCTCGCCATCCTCTCCCAAAGCCGGAACGTCGTCGGCGAGGTGGTCTAGTGTGGGAGAGAGACAGAGAGAGAGAGCGGAGCAGGCGAGTGCGGTTAGAGAGGAAGAAGGTGAGAGCGTTTTCTAACGCAAGCCCTCGCGCCGGGCGGACACCGGGACCAGATCGTAAATCACTCCATGTTTTAAGATGTGCTCTCAGGCCGGGGTGGTGGAGGGGGACCGGGGAAGGGGGTTGCCAGGCCGGCCCAGTCCTCCAGGGCATCAATAATCCGCAGATAGATTCATTGCGGTTTCCAGGGGCAACTCTTCACCGGGCGGTGAATCCTTTCCCCCCCCCTTCCCCCTCCCCCGGAGAGCGCGGCGGGACGTACGTGCACGCATCACTGGAAAAGGGGAGCCTGGTCAGACTATAAAGTGGCTTTTTGTGGTGTGATGGCGGCAGTAGGCGGCTGGCACTCCATTGCGGTGCGCGTGCGTGCGGTGCGAGCCATCCCTTTCTATCCGCCGCGGCATCTCCAGGCCGCCCTCCCCGCCGCCGCCGCCGCCGCCGCCAACGGCCGCCACGCGGACCCCTTTTTCTATTACCACTTTCACCCTTTCATACCGCTCAAACTCGAGGACCAATTACGTTCTTCCGGGTTGCCGCTGGTCTGCTGAAGCCGACGGAGAGCGCGGCCCTGCACTGCGACCAGGACGCCGACGCCAGCGCCCCTCACTGCGGTATAACGGCGACACCGTCAACGCGCTGCACTAACCGTTCCCAGGGCCGCAAAGTCACCGAGTGCGGTGTACGGCCGCAAAATGCACGCCACACAGGCACGGCGGCCCGCTGGAGAGCGGCTTACGGCTCGTACATCCCCACCCCACTCACACACACACTAACTGGACGGCGGCGGCCCAGAAGATTGCCTCGCCGGCCGGTGTGTGTGTGTGTGTGTGGACACGCCCCGCCCCACCAGCCGCCGCCAACGAGCGATTTCAAAAACGTCGTTGACACATTTAAGCCGCGTTTTCGCGCCGCCCCAAATTAATAATTAATCTTGCCCCGCGCCAAAAGTCCCCTCCGGGCGCGGCGCTCAGGACGGCGCTGAGGACGGCGTGGCCCCGGGGCCCCGACGCCCCGCCTGGCGTCGCACAGTGGGCCAGCCCCACGCCCCCGCCGCGCCCCCCGGCCAGGCCGTATGCCACTGCCGCTCTGCCCACTTCTTCGTTCCGGGAATAATTTATGGATAAACCATGGCAAAAAGTGGCGGCCGCGTGTGGCTCGCCGCGTAATTTAATGCGGAGAAAGAGAAAGAGGGAGGGGGGCGCTTTCAAGTACAGTTAGGTCCAAAACACACGCAGCGCGCGGCGTTCCGGTCAGCCAACTTCCGCCCGACCCGAGGCATTCATCTGCAGAGGGGATTACACAACTTTCAAATTGAGTTGCACACTCTGGTGAATTCGGGTTCATTCCTCGTTCTCGCCATCCTTTCGAAACGTCAGCGCAAGGTTTGAAATAAAAATATCTTGTTTCCGATTTTATTTTTATTTTATCACGCCTTGTCACCTGCAGCAGTGCTAGCAGTGCGCTGCTCATAACTGGCCGCGCACTCGATCACCACCGTAACTGCAACTCGTAACATTCCGTTAAATCCACTGCCGCCGCCGTACACGGTGACGTTGCCGCACCACAGTGCGCCATTCCCAGGCACCAGGTACCACCACTACACTCTCCGTGTCTTGAGGTGGAGCCAAGATTTTTCCATCTTACGGTGAAAATTCTCAAATATTGCGGTGAGCACGTCGAGTCGTCCGTTTTAGCCCCTAACTGGTAGTCCTCATTGGGTCGTCCTTAGCCAGCCTGCGAGGGGCGAAGGGCCTAAACCCCCCCCCCACCTCCCCGCAGCCACAGCCGGACCGCGCGGCGGCAGCGTGGCTCGCCTTTCCAGCCGATATTCACAATATCCCAAGTTTATCTCTGGAGTCGTTCTCTGGAACCGACGGGGCGGGGTGGGGCGGGTGGGGCGGGGTGGGGCGGCACGCCCCATGGCTCCGGCTCTGCACCCCTTGCCCCCTGGTTTTATAGCCGCAGATTTACTCGTTTTTCTTCCAAACAATAAAGTCCTGGCTCCGTGCGCACGGTCCCTTCTGCTCCCGTGCCCTTCCACTGTCTGGGGCCTCCATCGC
>CM060095.1:9783246-9822362 GCA_030522485.1 Stenchaetothrips biformis | reverse complement strand
ACGCTGTCGATGGACCGCTGCAGCACCTCGACCAGCTCGTTGCGGAGGTTGTTGAAGCGCTCGTCCATGCCGCCGTCCACCTGGTCCGCGTCGCCGTCGCCCGGGCTGGAGCCGACGGTGCCCGGCGGGCTGATGGGGATGATGCCGAGGTCCGAGGGCCGCCGCATGGCCAGCCGCACCGTCCGCGCCACGTCCTCGTCGTCGTCCTCGGCCGCGGGCGACGCGGGTGCTGGCGGCGCGCTGGACGGCCGGCGGCGTCGCTTGGGCGAGGGCAGCACGTAGCTGATCTCGTCCGTCGGCGCGAGGAAGCGGCCCGGCGTGTCGTCGGTCGGCACCACGACGACGCCCTCCTGGAAGTCGGCCGGGATCACCATCTCCTGGCCGTCCACGGGCGTGACGGACACGACGGGCACGGGCGACGGGCACTTGACCGACAGCGACCTGGAGGCCGACAGACGCGGCGACGGCGTCCCCGGGCACACGACGCGCCGCGCGTCGAACTTGATGAAGCCGAACTGGTCGACGGCGAAGCCGCGGTCGTCGATGGGCCACGTGGCCCTGCAGCCCGGCTGGCCCTCGCCGTGCTGAGGCTCTCTACCCTCGCCACGCTGGCCCTCGCCGTGCTGGCTGTCCACCAGCACCACGGGCAGCGGCGACGGCGGGTGGCGCACCATGTCCTCCACGGCGGTGATGCCCGCGTTGAAGGCGGCGATGGAGCGCCGCACGTACCCCGGGCTCGGCACCACCGCGTCGGCGCCGTTGGCGGGCTGCAGCAAGGGGGCGTTGTCCGCCTCGAAGCCGGGTGGCGGCGGCGGCGGCGGCATGTCCCGGAACTGCGGGGGCGGCGTGATGGGCTGCTGCATAGGGGAGCCGGCCTGCGGCGACGGCAGCGGCAGATCGCAGCCGCCGTCCGGGGGCCGCGCCTGCTGCGCCGCCCCCGGCACGGCCACCGCGGGCATGGCGACCACGGCGGCGCGCTGCAGCCTGCGGACCAAATTATTCAGCATTGCGATGATGCCGGCAGCCGAGTCCCAGGCCGGTCTTGCAGGCACGCCGGCCCGCTGGGAACGCTGGGACGGCGCCCCGTTGCCTCAGCGAGCCGGTCAGGCAGGCAGCCAGCCAGGCAGCCAGCGGCGTTACCAACAACCCGCGTGCTCCAGAACAGCCGCGCGGCACTCCGTGTCCATTTGATTACTTCTGCGGACGGAGTGACTAGTAGCGCACGGCCCACATACACCAGACTGAGCTGGCCGGCCTGCCTGGCTCCGGGAGCGCATCGCTCTGCTCTCCTGCTACGCGTCGCGCCTTTATTCAGTGGATTGTCAATCGCAAGCGCGTCACGAGGCACGGGGAGGGATACAAGTGGGAGGGGAGGGGGTTGACTGGCATCAAACAACGACCCGGTACGAGAAATGTCAAAGTCGCACGACAGCCCGGAACGACACACCACTTGATCATTCACATTCACATTCACATGCACAGGCGCGGACAGACACACTCACAGCCTTGAACAATAACAACTCAACCACACCGGCGATGACCGTCCGGCAATAGCCGTGAGGTGGTGAGCCGCTAGCCTGCGTTGCGTCACGGCCAGATGATGGACGGATTGGAGAGAGCGGAGGGGGGGGGGGGTGCGCAGGGACGGAGGGAAGAAGCAGAAGAAGAAGAAGAGGAGAGGTCGAGGTGTGCAACAACTATCGGCCTTGGCTCCTCGCCGCAGGACCTGCAGGACGCGCGCATTGTGTCTGCTGCCCACAGGGAAACCCACAGGGAACCCACAGGGAACCCACAGCTCTCTCTCTCTCTCTCGCACTCACGGGGCGAGAGGGACGGCGCGATGCAACCGGCTCTCGGAATGGGTCGGCTAGCAGTAGGTGAGGCGGCAGGTGACGATGCCTCCGCCTGCCCCGCTGGAAGGTTGCCACGGCACTCGTCAATGAAGACCGTCGCGACGGTCGAGACGCACGCGTCAACACGCGATCAGCAGGCCCAGTGTCAAGTTCTGGCCACGTCACTCACGCACAAACACACACGCGAACGGAGTGGCGACTGAGATGAGTCACGCCGCGCGTACAGTGCTTATCTCGGCTGAGCAGCGTCCGCGCGGCCGGCCGACGTACACGGCAAAGAAGCGAAACGGAACCCAAACAACGATGGTCCGGCTGGACCCACGCAGCAACAACAACAACAACAACAACAACAACACAAGCCCGGCTAACGCGTTTGCGACGGTCAGTGATGGGAATGGGGAATGACAGACTTCCGCGTTGACCGTGTCGCCGGGCTGCGCGAGGTCTGGTGACGTCATCACGCAAAGCACTCCCGCGCTCCCGTTTTAGACAGGGAAGCGTTCTCACCGCGGCGCGCACAAGGCTTTCCCGGCGGCTCGGGTTTAAAGAGACCGCGCTTAGGTCACCCATCCGTCCGGGGAGGGGGGGCTTGCGGTCAGCCGGGAAGGTGGAGTTTTTCCCTGCCATAAATTAATCTTTGACCCTGACAAAATCTTATAAAACTTGTGCGAAAAATTGGAGGCGCTTTGAATAATCCCCCTGTGTTTCCGAAGGCAGCGCTAACGACAGTCAGGCAGGCCGGCCGGATAATCTCAGCCGTGTAGATTACACGGGCCGCGAAGGACGCGGGCAGGACACCGACGAGTCTTCGCGCCTTCCTTTGTCACTCTTCCAAACACACTCGTCACTGCTCGACCTCGGCGGCGACTGAACTGTCCCGCCCGCCGCGCGGCTGGGCGCTGCTATTTCAGCTGCGCCCACCCGCTCCGCCCGCGCGCCCGTTTCCAGGGGAACAGACACCGCCCTTTGAGGGCTGCCATTCCCAATGCTCCGAATCGTTGCGCTGGAGAGAGCCGAACGCTCAGCGCCGAAAAAAATGGACACTGCAAACACATTGACGGCGGCAATGGCCTGCAACAGGTGGTGCCTGTGCTGCTGCTGCACGCCCCGCGAGGAGGCGCGCCTTCCCGCCGAGCTTTCGGATTAATTTCCGACCTAACGAGCGCTTGATGGACGCCGCGGCAAAAAGAGAAACTCGGCAAAAACGATTTTCGGAGCGAGGAGCAGGAAAACAATGACGGCGGCGTCACCGAGTCACCGTCCTGGAAGCCGCATTTCGCATTCACCACCCGGGCGCAGCGCCACACCCACACACCCCGCTTCGAACACACGCACACACACACACGCACACACACACACTCACCCACACCGAAACGCACGCACACGCAACAAGCAGCGAGCGCGTGTGTGGCCGCGCTGGCCGGCGGAAGGCCCTCTCTCGCGCCAAGCCGCGGCGCGCGCCGGTCGACACAAGACTGACTGAACGGCGTGCAAACACACACACACGGACACACCGGCGTGGCTGTGCCGCCGTGTCGCGCCGTACCGCGCACTCCCCCGCCGCGCAGCCGCGTAGCCGCGCCCAGACGGGACGCCCACGGGCCGGGAGGGGGAGGGGAAGGCTTCCCCGGCAGGACAGCTCACCTCGCCTCATGCCCGAGTGGCTACGCCGCGCCGCTGAATGGAATCGAGCCGTGCGGACGCATGCGGATTTAATCCAACTAAAGCCGCCGCCCGGCAGTCCGGCCTGCCTCCCGATACTACGGACGCCGGCACTACGCTAGCCAAGCCGGAGGGCTTCAAACTGCTGACGCGTTTCGCACAAACTCCCGGCTATTTTAGACCAACGCCATACTGTTTGGCAGGCGTCGAAAAATGCCGACAATTTTGCGATCTGTTTCTTGGAGGTGTAGAGTTGAACGGACCGGCGTGCGCGCGCTGTGGCGGCTACCGCGTGGAGTGTCAACAAAACGCACTCTACGGGATCGTCGGCCGCCCCACTACACCGCCAAAAGACAAAACCAAAACGTGTCGAAAACGCGCGCGCACGCTTCAAAAGCATGTCACTTCACAATGCCCTTCTATTGTACAGTCCCACGCGGCGCACCCTCACACAGACAGACAGACAGACAGACACTCACACACAAAAGCAGCACGCCGCCTGCGGCCATGCAACCGCAGCGCACGAGCGTGGCGCGGGTTGCCTATCTACCGCAGTGCAGGCGCTCCACCCTAAGGGCTCTGTTTTACCGACAGTGACTGACAGGCGGCGGTGACGGGGCCGGCCGGCCGGCAGCAGCAGCAGGGCGCCGGAATGCGGGACGAGGCGCGAGAGCCACGGGCAGCCACAGGTGGTTCTTGGAGAGGCGAGCGGCTAATCAGGTCTAAAAGGGCCGAGCCTTACCGTGCCCTGCCGGCCCACTGGGCACAGAGCGGGGCCCGCAGCGGGGCCCCCGTCACGCGTGCGAGTCACGTACTACTGCAGCCAGCCCTACACCGCCAGAAAGAGACACCAAAATGAAAGGATTTTTTTTTCCGGGAAGCGTTTTACTCGAGACAGACTTGATTCTTTGTGTCCGAGCCCCTCAATCGCTCAAACTACCAACCTAAACCTCGACAGCGAGCGCTGCATCCAGCTCGGCTCTCTGTTCTCGGAACTTAGCTCAACGGCCGCCTGGCTCCAGAGGCAGCAGCGGTACGCCGGAGGCACGGGGTATCGCCGCCGGCAACGCCCCCTACCTCATGGCAGGCACGGCGGCATCCTCGGTCGGCGGATACCCCGCGCGGCAGAGACTTTACGATACATCACCGGGACTCCACCACGGCCCGCTGCGCGCTGCGCCCTGGGACCGGTGCCGGTGCCTCAGGCGAGCTAGACCATCGCAATGAAGACCGTGTACTGTGCATGGCGCAGCGCCAGGGGGGGAGGCGGGGGGAGCATGCCGTTGGTGTTCTACATCGGCACCGGTTGCAACACCAGCCAACCAATCACCGCATAAGTTGTTGCTCCTACGAAGCGAGTCCGCAAAACGAGAGAGAGAGAGAGAGGGCTGATATTTTTGCGAAACAGAGTCCCATGGGCGTCGCGGCTGAAGTGCACCAGTACCTCGCGCAGTGGGGCAGCAGCTGCGGCCGGGGCGCGAGAAACCGAGAAAACATCGGGGCCGCGCGGTAGCGCCGCCGCGAGCTGAAGAGTGGACGCGGGTTCAAATACCGCCACCTTTCGCCTTCTCTTTTATCTCTCTCCCTCGCCGCTCTTGCCATTTGCGCCCTCCAGCTGGTCTCCAGCCGGCCCCCAGTACGGCACTCGTCCAGGATCTTTTCCCAGAAGAGAAAACGCGAGGCACGGCGCGGTGCGATGAGCTACGACCCCGCCCCACCCCGCCCGTTTCCGCTGCGACCCGGGTCGACCTCCGTGCCGGGCAGCCCGAACCATTCCATGTCATTGACAACGAATTGGGGCACCGGGGCCAGCCTTGCACCACCAAGCCTTGATTTATTTCTTCCTTTCGATGATGAGTCTTCCTTCGTCATTTTTAGAAATTGATGATATATAGAAAAATTGTGTAGGAAGATTATAGAAGCGCACTAGCCTTGGACTTTGAACTGAACGATGCTATCATGAAATGCTGACAATTTTTGTCCGTATCCGCACAACATTTTTCATTCTCATTTTCAGGTGCTTAAAGCTTGACCTTTCCGCGAGTTTGGCGGTGACCACAGCGTCCTGGTGCCGTTTTGGCCGTCTCTTCTTTCCTGCGGTTCACGCCCCCCTCTCTTCGTCCGCCCCCGCTGGCGCGCGCCACCGGCGCACAGGTTGAGAGGAAGGAATGTCACACTGTTAAAAGTGTGAGGCTGGAACAGGCCGGCGGCGCGGTGTGCCGAGCCAGGCCAAGCATCGGGCTTGACGCAGCGGCATCGCGCGGGAAAGCGCGCGCTCGCGGGGCGGGGTGGGGCGGGGTGGGGCGGGGCGGGGCAGCGATTGTGTCTGTCGGTTGGTGCGACTGCCGTTACTTAGTGGGCGGCGCGAGGTTTTCCTCTGACTGCGGTGCCACCGACCCAACGCCAAAACTAACTTTGCGCTGCGCGAGTTGCTTGACACACGTTGCGCGGCGCGGCGGGCCGCGTGGGCCAGGCAGGCGTCAGATCCGCGTCTACCGACGGGGCCACAGTCAAAACGCATATCCGATTTCCCGGCCGTTTCGCACAACGCCCCTACAGAGTCCCGGCAAAATTACCTCCCAAAAAAAAAAAAAAAAAAAAAAAAAAAAAAAAAAAAAAAAAGCGCCGATCAAGGTTACAAGTCCAGCGCCCGCGTGATGCTTCCACCGCGAAATAATTGAACGTCGTTCGCTTTAATTCTCGTTATTTGTTTTCCCTCCAAAGTCCAGGCGGGCTGTTCCCACAGGGAGGGCGGCCACGGCCGGGACGCGGCAAGGCGCGGCGGTGCGGGCCGCACGCTGCTTTCTACGCGTGCTTAAGGCACACCGGATTTCCTGCGGCCGGCCCTGCGCCTTTTGTTGTGTCTCATTTTCGGACTCGGCTCGGTGATACTCTCCCACGGGCCGTGCGCTGCGCCGCTCGCCCGGCTCGCCAATCAAAAGAAGAAGAAATAAGAAGAAGTAAGAGTACATGATATTAAGAAACGACCTGACGGGCCAGCGGCTTTTGCGACGTCTGGGACCGCCACACCGACGGCCAGTGTCCCAGTGTCCGCGCACAAGGTCCTGGACGCTTCGGGACTGGACCCGAGCTGAGCCGTCCTGTCCCGCCTCGCACCTTCGGCCGCCGTTCGGGAACGTTCGGCCCTGCTTCGGCATTCCCTGGGGAACCTTCGGCTTGCCTAGGGAGAGGAGAACGGCCGGCCGCGGGGCGAGCGAGCGTCCACCTCGCCCGCAACAACAACAACAACAACACGCAGCGCGTCGAGAACAAGGTCGAGGATGAAAGGAAAGTACGAACGGTGCGGCACCGACGGCATTCCACCACACACCGGAGAGAGAAGGGGAGGGGGAAGAGAGAAAAGGGGGGGGGGGGTAGGGCACGAGGCGACATGAAGGACGAAAAAAAAGAAGAAAATGGACAGATCCGTGCGCGACTAGACAGACGGCGTGGACGGCCGTCACTGCGATGGAGAGAAACCGGTGCGCTCGTGGCGGTGCCGGCGGTGCAGTGTGGGATCGCCATGGACCGCCTTCCCGGCGGCCCGGTTTCTCCGCGGCGCCGCGAGGCGAGGCGGCGTGGCGCCGCACCGTTCAATCGAACCGCTGTCGCGAAATATTGTCATTCAGGCCGGGGATTTGAGCATTCAGCACCGCCCTGGTGGTCTGGATGGTCTTGATGGCGGCGTGGGACGGTGACGCTGCGACCGCCGCGCCGTCGCTCTGTCTCTCTCGCACTCGAGGGGCGTCCCGGAGAGAGAGACGGAGCGACCCAAAGTACTGGTCGGAATCAGCCTGCTGATCCTAAACGGTTGTTCCATCGCTGCCTCTCTCGCACCCGTGGGGCGTTCCGGAGACGCGCGAGAGAGAGAGACAAAGCGACGACTCTGTGGGGCTTTTAGCGCGGTAGCGGTTGTTCGCGGCGGCGGTGCCAGGCTGGGTGCTGCTCGCAGGCACCTGCTATCTCTCTCCCCCAATCACTGTCGGGCTGTTAGCTCGCGAATAAGCCGGATGTCCCGAGGCGAGCGCAGTGCCGCGGAGCAGTGCCGCGGTGCACCCCGCCGCTGCTCCCCGCGTCCGCGACTTCCCACGGGCCCGGCGCGGGCCGCCGCCAAGATGGCCATCAGCGCGTCGTTGCCAGCCGCTGTCAGCCGCTGCCGTGACGCATCGTCAAGACCACCACCCCGCACGCAACCGCACGCAACAAAGCACCAGCACCTCAATTTTAAACAAATAAAAAAAAGTTAAAAGGCAATGACCGCAAAAAAATAAAAATTACCGCAGTGTTGTCAAGCTTTAACCAACGGTCGCGAGATGATATTGTTTCATCGTCTTCATAACGGCGTGCTCGGATTGGCTGAGGATGAAATATCACGGCTAGAAGGAAGCGTCCCTACTTAATCCATTGAGCTTCTTGCGGCTTTTTGCCGCAATTTGTTGTTTGTCGTCGTGATCCTTTTTTTTTTTTTTTTTTTTTTTTTTTTTTTTTTTTTTTTTTTTTTTTTTTTTTTTAGAGTCTCCAAACTGTGGGGACGCTGGCGGCCAGTTTCACAACCGCAAGCCTCATCATGATGCCTCGCAGCTTTCTACACTGCATGCACCGCGTCGCTGCTGAATCGTCCGCTTGTTCGTTTGCGGCTTTATCTAACGAAAAACTTCGTTAGCCAAACGGAAACCTTATCCAGCACGCGCCTCGCCCAGCCGATGAGTGCACCGTGGGATGGAGGAAACGCAGTCAACAGGGATTTGTGGAGTCGATGTTGAGGCTGTTGTTGTTGTTGTTGTTGTTGTTGTTGTTGTTGATAGCGGCCGACTGACGTTCCAAAATCCACCGCGGTGTGGTACACTGGGCAGACGACGCACGGCCAAGTGCACAGTGGGCGCACACTACGTCCCGGCGGCGCGGAAAGCATCCTTCCGGATGTGGTTGCCCCGGGCAACGCGCGTCGTGGGAACAGGGATCGGCCCCGCAGGGCCCCGCACGCCGGCCATCGCCGACTTCCACTTTTGGCTCCGTTTTCCGCTGCTGCTCATTGTTCTCGGCTGGTTACTTTCTTCGGACGAACGAAAGTGGCTCGCGCGTTGACACACACACACCATGAGTCACACGGAGCGTCCTAGGCAAGGTTGGTCGCACACGTGGTCAGAGAATGGGGACGCCGTGTTTAAAGCAATTTTCACCTGTTTGGCTTTTCAAGTACAGGGGAAAAAAAGAAGAGGGTAACATGCCGGTGCGATGGTATAGAGACAAAAACACACACAGGTGCCACCTGAAAAATCAAACTGGCAAACACACCAAATACAAATAAAATAAATGGTAAACACAATTGCAAATGCTCGGAGATCGAACAGGAATGGTGATTACTGTTGATTTTTGTCAGAGCCTGGAGAGCAAAGGGACCAGCAGCAGCCCCGCCTGGAAAAAGAAGCCAAACACCTGCCGGCCTAGAACAGAACCAGAGTCTCGTGGCGAAACGTTTTACGAGCCGCGTCGAAAACGGCGCCGGTCACGGTGTGCTGTGGGATTGAGAGTGCGACGATTCATTACGGACACTCACTGTGGTGAATGTGACCGCGGCAGCGACACGCCCCCTGCAATGTGGGATTCTGTTAGGCCTTGGGCGGCGGTGGCTCTGTCCCACCCGGACGGCGCGCCCCACGAGTGCGAGAGAGACAGAGCGGAGTCACGGGTTCCAGCAGTTCCAGCGGGTCGTCCGTCCAGACAGGGGTCGTTGCATCACCCGGCCAACAGGTTGGCCAGACACCGCCGCCACCCGCGCGCAGGCCCCGACCCGACCGGGCCCGGCTCGGCTCGCTCGGCTCGAAAGCTCGTGAGGGCACCCCGACCCCGCCCTGCCCGCCATCGAGAACCTCTCTACGTTGCGCCACGCCGCCATGCGGCACGGCCATGCCGCACGGCCCCTCCAGCGCCAAGGACGGCGACGGCCACGTCGCGGAGCACAGTGGAGCAGTCAAGACAGATATAGGGCACTGTTTGGCGGCTCGGTCATTAAGCCAGCATTAAGCGCTTAGCAGGGCTCACGGCGCGCTCGCAGGGCCCACTGCTGAAAGCGGTGAAAGTTCGCCGGGATAAATTGGTTTCAGACGCGATGGTTGGCACCGCGCGGTGCTGGCGGCAGCGACCCTTTAATGAGAAAGTGCGTCGTGAACAGTGGAGGCGCCGAAGACGCCGCTGCGTTTAGGTCGCGGCGCACCTGGGAAGGAGTCAGCAAGGCAGGCAGACAGACAGACGCACCTTCACCCGATTTCCCATAGAGCTGTGACGTCGGTTTCAGTTCAAAGGGACTCAACGGGTAGGAAACGTAAATCGGAAATTGAGATTCAGATGAAGGTGTCGAATTGAGTCGGCACTGCGCGAGACGGGGCGGTCCTCCCTGGCATTCCCCGAAGCTGGAACTCACTCCGCCATGAGCGAGGAACTCACCAGACTCTCCACATCAAGGCTCATGTCTGATCGGACATGGTTCAGGGCGCCGTCCACTTCGCAGAGGGGGGACGAAGCCGGGCTCGGTCGGGTATTCCTTTGCGTCGGGCAGGTGGAAGCATGCCGCACTTTACACCGCACTGGCACTTTGCACTGCACTTTGACTCGGCGGCGACCGCGAGACTGGGGCTGGTCCGTCCGGCGCGTCCAACGGGCCCATTGACAGGCAATCCCGTTGGCCCGAGGGCCTGAGCGACGCTGCTCCGCTACGCTGCCTGCTGCGCACACCAACAAACCAGCTGCTTGTTGGTCGAGCTGGTGACTGCCTGCCCGGCGGGCCCAGCCGCGCCAGCCGCGCCGCGAGCCGCTCACCTGCCTGCCAGCTCGGTCTGCCCCGCGCCCTCGCCTCGCCGCGCGGCCGCCAGAGCGCGCGCGGGGCCGAGACTCGCGCGTTTAGGCCCCTCTCCGCGCGCATCCTGGCCGGGCTGGCCGAGCTGGCAGCCGCCGCAGTCGGCGCAGTTGGCGTACAGGCGGAGGCACTACTTCGTCAAGGCGAGGCGGCCGGCCGGCCGGCTCGCCACGGCGCGGTCGGTCCTTTCCACGCGAATGACTCCAAACCGCTCCAGCCGTGGCCTCCCTGCTGGACTGCGGCTCAGCAGCCTGCTTGCCGGCGTGCTGCCAGCCCCGTCTGGGCGGCAAGACGGCGGCGAGCGGTGCCGGTGCCCTGGCGGTCTGATGGTCAGTCAGACACCCGAGCGGTCGCGGCGCGCGGCGCGGCCGGCGAGGTGGCGGGGGTGGATGACATTTGGGCCCGCTACGCTACGCGCCTCGCCGCCTCGCGCGCTGGCCCAGTGTGCCGGCCAGCACGGCGACGGCGTCGCCAGCGACACCTCATTATTGATCTCACCAGGAATGTCTTCTTGATGGCCTCATTGCCGCGCCGGCCCGGGCAAAGCCACGGCAAAGCCCACTGTGCGGCTCCTTGCTCGCTGCGCAGCATTCCGAGGAACTGGTGGTCGTCTAATTGTCATCAAGCCCATCACGGAGACGCGGCGTGGGAGTGTGGGTGCGTGTCCCGGCCGCCACCGGACAGGCCGCTCGAAAATGGGCGCGCGCCGGCCGGTCCTGCCTTCCGACTGACTCAGTCTCTCTCGCACGAGAGAGACGGAGACGCACTGTGCGCGGAATCGGTCTGCCGGAGCCGCGCTGCAGCCGGAGCCGCCGCGGCGTGGGTGTCGATCGCACGCTGGCCTTGCGAGTAGGAGGAAGCAGCCGGGCGAAGCCGTGCGAGGAGAACGAACCGTGTATTTTCAAACAAAGAATAATACGGAGTAGGAACAAGGAAGCACACACACACATACATACAGACACACTCTCGCGCGCGCGAGGGCTTCGATGCGTAAATGAAACGTAAATGATGCCACTTTGGCGAGAGACGGGCAGCGAAGTCATTCGCCGCACGTTGCGTCACGTTGTCGGGAGCATCAAGGCTAAGTGTCGTCTCTTGGCTAATGTTACAATGATGCTCACACTCACACAAAAACACTGTTTTTTTTTCCCTCTCGTTTTCTTTGTGTACATAGAAAATCAGTATGTGAAATTCACAAAGCAATCCCAACACACATGGTCACACTTAAAAAAAAAGTAAAAGAAAGAAGTAAGGAAAATTTATCCAAAACCTTAATGGAAGAAGCGGCCGTCGCGAGTGGCGTTCCATTATTCATTCTATCACTCCCTCATTCATTCGTTCATTCCACGAGGAGCGAAATGGTGCGCGCTGCCGTTCGACAACGAGAGAGAGATGGAGGCGTAGTTGGCCGCCAATTGGCCCGCGAGGTCTGCGGCGTGCCGCGGCGTCCGCGGGGGCGGGGCGGGGCGGGGCGGGGCGGGGCGGGGCGGCGGAAAGGAGGTCTCCCGCCCGCCGGCGACGACGCCGACCCTATTTTCCCGAAAATTGCTCCCGAAGCGCGCGGGGATTGAGACATGTGGGCGCAGCGCTCTGGCCGAGCAAGTCCCGCGCGCGCGCGCGCGCGCACACACACACACACACACACACACACACACACACACACAGACACACCCATGAGTCACACGCACACACGTGGGCGGCGATTTGTTTGGGAAGAGTCCGGTGAAGTAGCGCAGGGCGTCGGAGGCGATGGCGCTAGACGAGCCAGGGCGACGTCGACGTGCTGGGCGGCGCTCTACTTGACGGTGAGGCCGAGGTAGATGCGGTACGTCCGCTGCAGGTGCGGCGATACCCCGCGCAGCATGTCCTCCACGGACACGGCGTGCAGGGCGTGCAGGCGCTGCCGCGCCGCGGGCACGAGGCGGGGCGCGGGGGCGGGCGGCGCGGACGCGCGGGCCCTGCAGACAGACGGGCACGGCGTCAATACCCCGCGCGTCAGCCGGCACAGAGGGCTGCCTCCGAAGCGCGCTTCAGTCGCACGCCTGCGGGCTGCCCGAGGGAGGGGGGCCGGCCTCAGTAGGGACCATTATACACGAGCGAAAAATTCAAAATTAAAATCGGAAGAAATTAAATCTTCCGGTCAAGCTGCATGAATATCTACAGCAAGGAAGCAGGGCGTCATAACATACTTTTTTTTTTTTTTTCTTTTTTTTTTTTTTTTGAGTTTTGACATTTTATGACGCAAACGGCTAGAGATAAAAGGTTATGCATAGGATAATTTTAATTCCAAATTCAGTTTTAAATTTTAGTTACACTGTGCATAACCTTTTTATCTCTAACCGTTTACGAGATATGGGCACCTAAAATCTCAGTAAATGTTAAGTTATCACGCCCTGCAAGCAAGGCATGTTGGGACTCACTTGCGGGCCCTGGCCTGGCACACCGCGGACTTGCAGTACGGGTTGGGCCGCACTTCCAGCGCGTCGAACGTCCTGCATGGGGGCTCCCCGGCGGCCTGGGGCGCAGGCGGCTGCAAGCAAGCACGCGCTGTAAGGTTCCCGGCTCGCTTCCCGCTGCTGGAGCTGCTGGAGCGGGGCGCCGTGGGGGCAGGCAGCCGCTGCGGCTGCGGACACGGCCGGCCGGCGGGCCTGCCTACCTCCACGGCGCTCCGCTGAGCGTACTGCATACTGCACCTTGATCTGGGGGCGCGGGGGCAGGCGGGGGTGCGTGCGGGGCCTCGGGGGCAGCGGGCAGTAGGGGAAGAAGCGGCAGGGCTCGGCCGTGGCCACCGCGGCGGCCGCGGCCTGCCCGCGCTTGGCGGCCAGCCACTCCCGGTAGCGACGCTCGTTCTCCGCCCTGCGCTCCTCCTCCGCGCGGCGCCACTGCTGCCGCTGCTCGGCTCGCCGTCGACGCGCCGCTTCCCTTGCCTGCCGCCGCTCCAGGAGCTGCTCGGCCGTCAGTCCGTACTCGGAGCGCAGCCCGCGGTACGACGGCAGGTGCGGCCCGGGGCCGCTGGCAGGGGGCGCCGGCGCGGTGGCGGGCCGCAGATACATGCTGGGGGCTCGGCGCGCGGCCTGGCCGGCCTGCGGGGTGCTCGTCGACCTGGCCCTCCGCGTCGTCGCCACCGGGGCGGGCTGGGGCGGCGTCGCTAGCGGCGGCCTCGCAGTGGTGGCGCCCTTGCCACCGACGCACACGCTGACCCGGGGCGACACCATCTCCGCGAGGACACCGTCGTCGTCGTCGTCCGAGAGGCTGCTCGCACTCTCCGACGCCATGGGCGACGCGACGGGCGACTCCGCGGGCGACGCGGCGGGTGACGCCTCGGGAGACGCGACAGGCGTCGCTGCGTGCGACGCGACGGGCGACGCCGTTGTTGACGCGACGGGCGACGCGATGGGAGAGTCCTTCGGTGACGGCAAGGCCTCCGAGGACGAGCTCCGCGTTGGCTCGACGCCCACCCTGCGGCGCAGCCTGGACGCGCTCTTAGGCCGGCCGAGGCGCGGCGGCGCGGTGTCCGCGGGGCATGCGGTCGGCGCGGTGCGCGGCGCTGGGCTGCGGTTCGGGCTGTCCAGGCTGTTGCTGGGACACGACGCCGACTCCTCCTGCGAGGTGATGTCGGAGCTCATGTCGGAGCTGTCCTCGCACACGGCCACAAAAGGCGACCACGTGTTGGTGGACGCACCGTCGCTAAAAAGCACCAGGAAATTTTTTTAAAAAAAACCCATATTTTTTTAAAAATTAAATATTTATGAAGTGTTTACCGGTTCCTCGCGAGGCCGTCCGACGCCTCGTCCTCGTTGTCCAAGGAGCACGCCCGGACGAACGTGGAGAAAACGCCCTCCTCGTCTGCGGCGGCGTCCTCGACCTCCTCGCAGCTGGCGTTGTCGTCGGACGCCTGGTCCGCTGAGAACACCACCACGTGGCCCGCCGCGGTGCGGGAGTCGCTGCCCTGTGAAGCGACCAGGTCGCCGTCGGCGGCAGCCTCATCGGCCTGGTCGGCGGCCGCCGCGGCACACACCACGTCCTGGGACTCGTTGGCGCCGGCGCCGTCATCGTCCGAAGAGGACGAGGTGTCCTCTGGAATAAATAAATACATTAAATTACTGTTTGAATGGCTGTTGCTCTGTCCGGGTGGAAAGTAACGGCGTGTCACAGGCAAGTGAAGCAAAAGGAAATTCCAAACTGACCTGACAAGGACTCGTCGGGGCCGTACGCAACGAGGATGTCCTTGAAGGTGACCTTCCTGGCGCGCTCCGTGGCTTGCTGCAGTTCGTCGTCGGCCTGCTGCAGCGCCAGCGTGCGGTTCGCCTCGGCGATCTTCTCCACCATGTTGTAGGCACTGAGCGCGGGCTGCAGGACTAAAGGAAGGCGGTGAGGGCATAGGGCCTGTGCGCATCCGCGTTTATACAACCCCCACCACCCGCCCCGCCACGCCACGACCCTGTCGGCCTGACGTTGTGTTTCGATTCGGCTCCAGGCTGCAATAATAATAATGCCTGACGTCTGCCTTCGACCGGAAGGCCCGCGTCGGCCCCAATGCCTGCTCCGCATTGCTCCGCTCGCCCAGGATGTCTCTCGGCATGCCTGCGCTGCACTGTACGAACGGCTGCCCCGCGCTGCCCCGGCCGCCCCAAGGAACGCCCCAAGTTGGCGTGATGCTCGCGGCTGGCGCGGATCTCACGGCCCGCGGCCCGTTCACCCATTTACTTAGGCCGAGCCGAAGCCAGGCCGCCACTTACACATGCAGTAGTCGTCGAAGTCCTCGTCCTCCTCGTGGCGGGGCGACGGCGGCGGCTGGTGCAGGCCGTCGTCCACGCGGCCCTGGGGGCGGCGCAGCACCCTCTGGCTCTCCAGGGGCGGCGTCGGCGGCGACGCCTCCCCGGAAGACTTGGCGCCGTCGCCCGGCTCGTCGCCGAAGCCTCCGCCGTCGTGGAGGCTGGCCGTGGACGACGGCTCGGCGGGCTCGCTCGCCCCCATGCTGGCGCGCCGGCACCGGGAGTCGCTGGACGGCGAGGCGGCGGCCGCGGGCGTAACCGGCGCACTGGCGCGCCGCGAGGTGCATCCCGCGGCCGGCTGTTTACGTCGCTACGGCAACGGCGTGCGGCTCGGCGTGCCGCCCCTCGGCACCCCGACGACGACGCGGCGACGCGGCGGTAAGGCTGCGCCCGTCGATAAGCCCCGCGCCGTGCGGCGCCAAGCCCGCGCCAAGCCCGCGCCGAGGGAGGGCTGCGGACAGCGATACCGCTGATACTGCTGGGCCGCCGCCCCGCCGCCCGTCCCGGGGCAGTGAGCCGAAAGCAGACGAAGACGCATTGCGGCCAAATAAAAAAAATAATCCTCTCACACTTGCGGACTGACCCTATCATCAACCCCGTTAAAACCTCAAGTTTCCATGCCGTGCTCTTTTTCTCATTGTTTTCGAAGCCACAGAAATGCAGACAAATTTAAGAGATTGTAAAAATGAAAGGAGGCAACAATTTTTTTTTTTAAATTTCCCACAGACTATTTTTTTAAATTTCCCACATACGGGTTTTTTTCCCCACACATTTTTTATTTTTCCTACACACTTTTTATTTTGCTATGTTCCCTTTTGCAGATGGCTGGTGGGTAGCTCGGCAAAGGGGGCCACCGCGGAGCCGTCGCTGCAGCAGGTGATCCTCGCCGTGAGCCCGGCAAGCCCGGCCAGCCTGGGCCATGACGCCGGCCTGGATGCTGCGGGCGGCACGCCGCGCGAAGCCTCACCCCGACAGTGGTGGTGGTGGTCAGGCATGGGCACGGTACTCCACAATCGGTACCGCAGTACTTTACCGGTACTACCGAAAAATATGGTACCGCGGTACTTTACCGGTACTACCGAAAACTATGGTACCGCGGTACTTTACCGGTACTACCGAAAACTATGGTACCGCGGTACTTTACCGGTACTATCGAAATTTTCGGTGCCGCGGTACTTTACAGGTACCTCCGAAAGTACCGACGGTACTTGACGTACCCACGGGTACCACGGACTCCATGCGCTGCAAACCGCGGAACCGACGCCTATACCACCTCGACCCGGTACCGGGGTCGACGGATCGAGTCCCACTTTTTCTCAACATTTTTCGAATGACCCGCTCACTGCGGCTCCATCCCTGCCGCGTCTAGAGCCCGGCTGACGCCGCATCTACCATGAGCCGTGGTGGCTGAGATCGCTAAGGCGTCGGACTTGAACAGTAAGGTCCGGGGATCGAATCCCAACATTTCAATACATTTTACGACTGCCTCCCTCATCCCAATGCGACTCGAACCCGTCGTCCGACACTCGGCAGACGTGCAGTCGTGATAGCGTAGTGGTCTGGATCATTTGTCGTCCACTATGCTTGGGTGTCTAAAAAGCAGTCCGCTTCGGCGGATTGGCCTCGGCACTGGTTCGATCCCCGGTCGTTCCAGCCACTCGCAATTGGTCGCGAGTGGGTCCATTCTGATTCGTCGGTTTGGAGTTGATAAGTCCTTTGAAGCTGGCCCTTCACACTGCATGTTCGGTAGAGAGCGCCGGACAGCGGGGGTACCACTGTGGGTACCACTGACCACCCCGCGAAAACCAAAGGCTCTCAACCCCCGCCCTTCACCCGGCCCACATCAGATGAGAACCCCTGGGGTCGCCGCCTGGAATGCACCGGTTCCCCCGATCCACCGAAGTTGCAGGCGGTCCTCCCTACTGTGTGGGGAGGTGGGAGAAGGGCCCCCATTTTTTCTTCTTTTTTTTTTCCTCCAAGTTCTTTTGTTCGATGCGCTGCTGTACAGCGGTTTGCAGCGCATGGAGTCCGTGGTACCCGACGGGGCATGCACTTGCGTAATATAGTCGTGTCGCTCAATCCGTAATAGTGCGCGGCTGCGCGGCCGCTGACAGGACCGACGGTACTTTTCGTTACTTTACTCGCAAATCGGTACCGCGATACTTTACCGGTCCCTTTCGCGTCATCAGCACTGCGGTGCCGGTACTTTACCCAAAAAAGTACCGCGGTGCTGGTACCGCGGTACTTTACTTCACTTTCCTGCCCATGCCTGGTGGTGGTGGTGGCGGGGGGGGGGGGGGGAAGAGCCCCCGCCGGGGTCATGCTCCTCGTGCCCCTCCTCGGCCCGCGCCCCGCGGCCGGCCACCCTGCTGGTCAGCCGTCTCTGCGCCGCCATCACCCAGGCCCGCTTCCCGGAGCCCAGCAGTCGTACGCAGACCCCCGCCGCGCCGCCATGTACGGCATGCTACTCGAGAGTGTGCAGCACTATCTCCAGGTGGGTGCTTGCTCTGCTATGCTCTGCTTGCCGCGGACCTTTCCACGTTTTGACATTTTTGCGAGGCCGACTTATGCGAATAATCTCCGATCTTCCCTGATAATCGACAAAACTATTTAATGTCCCGCATTCGTATGATCCAAAAAAAAATTCCAATTAATTGTAGTCTACATATTCCCTATAATCTTGATAATCCTATACTGTAATCAGGGTTTACCTGAAAATCGTGCATGGGTGACCCCTCGGTACCGCTAGCCTCGTTGAGGCCGGCGAGGCAATCAGCTCAAACAATGCTGCAGCCTCCTTATTAATTGGGCGCTGCAAACTTCAGGCCCACTCCCTCCCCCGCCCCTTTCTTCAATTAGCCCTGCCATCTTGCGACACGGCGAGCGGCGTCGCCGCGCGCCGCCACACCGGGGCGTGGCCGACGTGCCCGTTGCTTCTTGCGACTACTCCAATTAGAGCGCTTCCTGGAAGAGGCGTGCGCGACGGTCTTGTGGGAGCCCGGCCGGCCGCACGCACCACCACCACACGCTGTACTGTACCCCCCGGCCTGGCATGGCAAACACTCTCGCCTACCATAACAACAACAAACTTGTTTGCTTCCAGCTGGAGTATGGAGATGATGCGTGGGCTGCTTTTCTGTCAGGCGCCGGCTGCGCCAACACGGTTTATTCCACCCATCAGGAGTACGCTGACGGCACTATGCGTGCCCTGGCGCGCGCCGCGGCCGACGCCGTGCGCGACGGCCTGGTGCCCCTCCGCCTGCTGCCCCAGCACGGTCAGTCCGACTCAGTGCCAAAACAAGTTTCGGTAAGGGTTTGGCTTCAAGGTAGTCTTACCACAGCGAACGAGCAGCGCCCTGAGGGGCTGGGTCGCGCCGCCGACGGCGTCCTCCAGCGAGGCTTCCACCAGCGCGGCCAGGGTGCGGCGCAGCGCCCCGCCGAGCATGCCGAGCTGGAGCACGGCCGCTGGCCCGTCACGGAGGACGACTTCATGACCTTCTTCGGGCGATGCTTCGTCCGATTCTTCAGCAACTTCGGGTCAGAGCTCTCCCCCCCCCCCCCCTCTCTCTCTCTCTCTCTCTCTCTCTCTCTCTCTCTCTCTCTCTCTCCACCGGCGGATCCAGCCCGGCTGCGTCAGAGCGGCGACTGCGACAGAATCCCACCTGGCTGTGCGAGCGCAAGCGAGACGCAAAGGGGGGGCAAGGCTGCGTCAGAAACAGCAGATTGCCCCCCCCTTGTGTCTCGCTTGCGCTCGCACAGCCAGGTGGGATTCTGTCGCAGTCGCACGATTTGCTAGATCCGCCGGTGTCTCTCTCTCTCTCTCTCTCTCTGACTGCTGACTGCTGCAGGTACGACGACCTGATCCGCGCTGCCGGACGCCACTTCTGCGACTTCCTGGGCGGCGTCGACAACATCCACCAGCAGATCCGCTTCTCGTACCCCAAGATGAAGAGCCCCTCCATGTTCCTGGCGGAGCGGGACGCGGACGGCGCCGTGCTGGTGTACCGCAGCAAGCGCCGGGGCTTCCTGCCGTACTTCATCGGTCAGACACAAACAACAACAACAACGTAACAATGAGGAAGGCGACGAGGGGAAATGATGGTTCATCTTCCAGGCCAGCTTCAGCAGATCGCAGAGACGTTCTTCCACACGCCGCTGCAGATCACGGTGGTGTCCGTGCTGGAGGGGGGCGAGGACGGCGAGGGCGACCACCGCACGAAGGCGCGCCTGCGCCTCGACTTCGACAACAGGGCCTACATGGCCTCGCGCTCCAACCTGGAGGGGCTGCGCTCGAGCGCCGACCGCCGCATGCCGCCCGTGCACGCCGGCCTGCTCATGGACCTCTTCCCGTTCGGCGCGCTGCTGCAGGTACCGCAGGGCGGCGAGGCGAGTCCGGGAGGGGCGCGGCTTGTTGTGCAACTCGGGCCGCACTTTGTGTTCCAGAGCGGCGCGGACGGCAGCGGACTGGTGCTGCAGCAGGCCGGCGAGAAGCTGCTGGAAGTCCTGGCCCTGGAGGGCGACGACCGCAGCCTCTACGGCGCCGAGGCCTCCGACTTCTTCCGCATCCGGCGGCCCCAGGGCGCGCTGTTCACCATGGAGAGCGTCAGTACTGCTCGCTAGACGGCCCCGCGTCACCCGGTCGGCTCTAGTGCCATCGATTCTTTTCCAGATTCGGCAGCTGCAGTCGGTGCTGTTCGAGGTGGAGGTGCTCGCCGCCAAGGACAAGCCGGCCGGCAGCACCAGCAGCGCGTGCATCCTGCTCAAGGGCCAGATGCTGTACCTGGAGGACATCAAGGGCATCGTGTTCCTCTGCTCCCCATTGTAGGTGGCACCGCGCCCGCCGAGGCGGCCCTCTCCCCGGTGCTGACGTTGAACGTGTTGCCCAGGGTGAGCGACCTCTCGGAGCTGGCGGCACAGGGCCTGTTCCTCAACGACCTGAACCTGCACGGCCTGAGCCGCGAGATGGTGATGGAGGGCTGGCACCAGTGCGCGCGCCTGGAGCTCATGTGCGAGCGCGCGGAGCAGCACTCGACGCAGCTGCAGGACAGCCTGCGCCTGCTGGACCAGTGGCGGCGCCGCGGCGACGAGCTGCTCTGCTCCATGATCCCCCGCACCGTGGCGGACCGCCTGCTGGACGGCACCGGCGCCCTGGACACCTGCCAGGCCTTCGACGCCGTCACCGTGCTCTTCTGCGAGCTGCTCGACGTGGACCGCGGCGAGCAGGCCGACTCGGCCGAGGTGGTGGCCGAGAAGGTCAAGACCATCAACCAGGCCTTCTCCCAGTTCGACCAGCTGCTCGACGACCACCACGTCTACAAGGTGAGGCACGCCGAAAACAACTATTTACAAAACTCTACAAAAATTTCTCAAATTTTACAATTTTTAAAAAAATTTCAAAAAATTTGTAAAATTAAAAAAAAATGGTAAAAATTAAAAAAAAATTATTAAAAATAATAAAAGTATAAGAAAATTATCACTTTTGTACACCAAAATTTTGAGCGCATTTGAGCGGCGGCGGGGCTCGGAGACTATTAACCCTCACACTGCCCGCAGGTGGAGACGGTCGGCCTGGTGTACATGGTGGTGAGCGGCGCGCCCGAGCCGCACCGCGACCACGCCATGCACGCCTGCAGGGTGGCACTGGGCCTGCAGCGCTGCGCCCGCAGCCTCCGGCAGCACGTGCGCATCGGTAAGCGTCATCCCTTGCCGCAGGCCTGGCGATACTCCACGCGCCCGGAGCGAGGCGCGGAGTATCGCCAGCCCCGCGGTGACCTACCCCTCGCTTGCAGGTCTGCACTCCGGGCCTGTGGTGGCGGGGGTGGTGGGGCTCAAGGTGCCGCGCTACTGCCTCTTCGGCGACACGGTCAACACGGCGGCCAGGATGCAGTCCAGCAGTCTGGTAGGAACGCTGCTTGCAACGTAAAAAAAAGAAAAAAGAAAAAAGAAAAGGGTTTTGAGTACGTCCGTCATGTTCCAGGCGGGGAGCGTCCAGCTGTCCGCCGCCACGCAGGCCCTGCTCAAGGGCGAGGAGTTCAGGACCATGCCGAGGGGGCAGGTTTGGGTCAAGGTACATTGACTGCTTGCAACGGTCGTCTCATTATTATTTTCGTTAATTTTATGCACGGATAAAAAGTTTACTGCTTTGGCAGGGAAAGGGACTAATGAGCACCTTCTGGCTCCTGCACGGCGAGGAGGAGGCGGGGCTGGAGTCCGGGGACGAGTAGCTCGCCGACGCCGCGAATCAGTGCTTCACCTGCTTTACTGTGTCGCGAAAATTATATTGTTCTGCTGACTTGCCTGCGTGACTTACGGAAAAAGCGTATGTCTCTATGTGTGTAGTGGCTCATGCAATTATTTCAATAAAAGCATCGGCATAACTTTGGTGACCCCATAAAGGCAGAGGAGCTTCCTGCAACGGGCCCAGCAAGGTGGAGGCAGGCGGGAGTAAGTGGGCTTCGCGTCCAGTGGCGGGGACACCCCGCCCGAAGGACCTAAACAGCGAGCGAGTGGCTGGCTGCCTGGCTGGCCGCCTGGCGGTGGGGGCGGCGCGGTGGTGGGGTGCGCCGGGGAGGACGGTGCCGGCTGCGAGCTCCATCCCGGCTCCAGTCCGGCCCTGTACTTCCCCCGAGCCACCGAGCCGCGCCGCGCCGCGCCCCGCCACGCCACGCCGCGAGCCACGCACCACGTGGGCATCGTCATGTGAAGCAGTGTTCGTGCGTGCGTGCGTGTGTGTGTGTGTCACGATGGTGGTCGCGTAGCCCCGACGCGCGCACGCGTGCGTGTGAGTGTGCCCGCGCGGATGTGTCTGTTCTAGTGCCTGTTGGGATTAACACCGAGGATACCATTTGGGTAGGTACAGAGTGCCGTCTTGCCTCGACTGCAGGTAGTGCCCCCTTCGCTCACACACTAACACGGGCGCGGAAAATTGTTTGCAATGCAAATGAAATCCGAAACGGCATGCTTTGCGAGATTGCAATGCCGCAATTACATCTGCATTTTGATCGTGACCGTATTGCGAGGGTGTGCTGCCCGGGAGCGTTTCATTGGGCTCACGGACGCGCCCTTCCCAGCAATGTGTCGACGGCGGCAAATCACAGCGAGCACACCCGCCGAGCACTCCCCGCGCTCAATGCGGAAAAGAGGCCTCCTAGGCCACAAAGAGAGAGAGAGAGAGAGAGAGAGAGAGAGAGAGAGAGAGAGAGAGAGAGAGAGAGAGAGAGAGAGAGAGAGAGAGAGAGAGAGAAAGAGAGAGAGACAGAGAGTCGTTCGCTAAACGAGGTATAAACAACTCCCTAATCATGCGGCTCGGCTCCAGCCTCCGCCTTCCTTCCGTCGATCAAACGGATTGTGAAAGGCCGGCTAACAAGAGTAAGAGATTACAAGGCGGCGCTATGTGGCGCAGAAGGGTTCCTCGCGAAGGGGGCGGTGAGCGCGCCCGGGCCCAGCGACGGCGATGCTGCGGCTGCTGGCGGAGGAGGGGGGGGGCAGCTCCATTCATTTCCACCGCGCTTCGTCCACTTTTTGCAGAGTCGAGTGGGGTAATTTGCTGTCGAAGCGTCATGACGTCGTGCGCCACGTTCATTGCTAATCCAAATTAATTTTTTTTTGGGAGGGGGTGGGTAGTTGTGCAGGGACGCAAGGACGCAGGCCCGACAGAGAACCGAAGGGCGGTATGGCGCATGGGATGTGCGCGTTGGGAAGCCAGCCGATATTAACAAAAGAATAGGTGTTTTCAGCGCCACCCGACGCCTGGCCCGAAGAAAAGCTAATAAAAAGGAAGAGAAGGAAACCGACTGAGTTTCGGATTTCCCAGTCATAGCGATCACAGTGGCGGTGCTATCAGTCGCACTAGCGCCACACTGGCACCCCGGAAAAAACAGACCTGGCCGTTTAGTTTGTACCTTGCATCTGCTCAAAATGCCTCCTCATGATGTCACCGAACTCATTAATTCTATAGAATTAAGATTATATAAAATTTATATAAAATAACGAGCCTAATTTGCAGCACTGGGCAACAGGCGGGGCGGAGGACGCCGCATTGAGCGTGTCATCCCTCCGCCTGAAGGTCGCATGGAAACAGCGTTCAAACACGTTCCGCACCACCACACAGACACAACACAACACACACGCGCAGACACAGTAGTCACGTTCGACTTGCAAACAATGATTGGTTGGGTGTTATTTCTCCAGCGGCGCTGCGACATTACGGAGCCCCCCGGGGGGCATCATACGCTACCGTCATTTTTCAAATCGGTGCCTATAACGGGATCGTCGAACAGGAGGAGGCGGGGGGGAGGGGTGGGGGGGCGTCGAGGAAAGTACCCTTCTTTTCTTTCTCCTTTTCAGCCTGCCCTTTCAACTCCCGTTGGTTAAAACTTCGTGTTTTGTTTTTTTTGTTTGCATCGGCTCTGCGGCTGATGATGTGATCCGCATATTGACCAGATCGCGATGCCACGCCCAGGTATTAGTCTAAAGGGCACACGATAGCGGAAAAAACAGCCTAAACCCGTCGTTGGTTGTGGGGTGGACACAAAGCCTTCCGACCTAGCTTACCCAACAAATTAAAGAAAAAAATAATTAAATCTTGAATTTTTAGGATTTTTTTTTAAAATGAAAAGTTAGTAGTAAAGTGGTGGGAAATGGTGGCGCGGGACGCTTCATTAGGTCCGGCGGTCGGGACTGACGCCGCCGTGCGCGTCCATCTGCAATTCGAAAGGGGGAGGGAGAGAGGGCCACAACTTTGGTTTTAAAGCGGCCAAAGTTGCTCGGCTCACCTCCACCTGGCTGCCTCGTCGCTCTGTCTCTCTCCCACACCACGGCCCACGAGTGCGAGAGAGACAGAGTGACAGTGTTCGGAATCAGCCTACGCAGCGGTGGCAGCGGGGATGAAAAATGCAGCCTTCTTGCCGACGTGGAGCGGCGGAGCGGCTCCGTTCGGATCGGCGCGTGAGCGCGGGGTCGTAAGTTAGAATAATAACCCTGGCGGGGACCACGGCACAGAGCTCTTGCTGAGAGAGAGAGAGAGAGAGAGAGAGAGAGAGAGAGAGAGAGAGAGAGAGAGAGAGAGAGAGAGAGAGAGAGAGAGAGAGAGAGAGAGAGAGAGAGGGAGAGCGAGAGAGAGAGAGAGAGAGAGGGAGAGAGAGAGAGAGAGAGAGAGAGAGAGAGAAAGAGAGAGAGAGAGAGGGAAGGAGAAGAGCCGCGTGCCGGACACTGAGAGCCCCCAAGGATGATTCCATTACTTCCAGCGAGACCGGTCGTGCGGCCGGTCGGACCGTTCTCCGAAAAGCAGCAAGGCGCTTTTGGATTCGGAAAGTCGCGCGCTCGTCAAACATTCAACGTGGCGCTGGCCGGCGGTGGCGGTACGGAACGACCAGCACCGCGTCTCCTAACCTAACCTTGTTGCCGCGCGCGTGGCTCGACGAGCCCGTCGGTCACACTGTGAAAAAAGAACCAAATTACTGTCATACAACCAAAGTTGTGAGAGAGGAATGGGCGCGCCGAGCCGGTGGCGATGCTTGGCGGGGCGCCGTGGCGCGGCTGTTAAGGCGCTGTGTTAACCCCGGTTTTATGAAATAAGTGGCGGAAAGGATCGGGTGGGGTGAAGGGTGAGGGGAGGAGGGGTGGGGGATGGAGAAAGTACTGTTTGCCGGACTCAATGCATTGGAGGCAGCCTGGGCCCTGCAAATGGCCGCCTTCCTGGAGCCGGAGACGCCTCCCTGGAGCCTTCCTGGAGCCTTCCTGGAGCCTTTCTGGAGCCCCGCGGGGCGTCGTGCAACAAACAAGCACGCGCACGCACGGGCACCTGGCGCCCAGCAAGACGGAGTGAGACGACCTGCTTCTTCTGTTGCCAGGACGACCGATGACCGAACCGGGGCTGCGGGGGCTGCGGGGGCCGCGCCGCGCCCTGCTGCCGGGCCTAGCGGGACTGGCCGCCCTGGCGCTGCTCTCCGCCACGGCCGCCGCCGCGGACCTCAAAGGTAAGCACCTCAAGGTCGACGCAAGGTCGAAGAAGAGGGGAAGGAAACCCTGGAAAAGGAGCGCCGCTGTATCTATTCGCCGCGCCGCGTGTTCCGTGGCCCCCTCGTTGAATTAACGCACGTTTAACTTAATTGCGGACATGCTGGAGGGATGTACGCTGGGAGAGACAAATGCGTGTGTGTGTGTGTGTGTGTGTGTGTGTGTGTGTGTGTGTCTCACTTTGCGGGAGGGCGGTGCAGTGCCAAAGCCCTGAGTGTAGAAGAAGGCCGGCTGCCTCCAAGCCGAGGTCGCGCGACGGAGGCGGAGTGTGGGTACGAGTATAAAGTGTGTGTGTGTGTGTGTGTGTGTTTGTTCAGCAGAGCGGGTAGGAGAAGGGGGTCTGCTTATAGCACCCCGGAGGGCTTGCCTGGAAAGCGGTGTGCGTTTCAAGTTTGGGCGCTACACTCTACACGGGCGGTGATCCTCGCAGCAATCCGCTGTAACCCGGGCGAGCCCCGCCGGGGGCTGCCTGCCTGTGGGGCTGCGGGGGCCGAGGCCACGCGAGAGGAATCCTTGCAGCCGTGGCGTGGCGCGGCGCCGCGGAAGTAGTGTCTCGCAGCCAACGGAACAAACATCGGCGCCTCCATGTGTGGCTGCAGCGCCGCATCCGGGCCAGCAGGGCGGCACACTGTGCAGTGTACACGCGGCTTGATCCGCGACCCTCATCCCAATACCGCCCGGAATATCGAGTCCCCCACCAACACTATCAAATTTTCAATTTTTCTCGCAGAATTCTTTATTTTTTTTTTTGAAAATTTTTATTTAATTTTTGCGACGTTGGCACCTAATTTGAATGCAAAGGTGCGGGTGGGACAGACGCGGCGGTGGTTCTCCGCGGGTCTCCCACGGCGACTGTCAGCGCGAACACGGCAAACAGCGGCGCGGCAGCGCAGCGGCAGCGCGTCAAAGAATCTCGTTTTTCCGCGCCGACACCTCTCCCTCGCAACCCCCGGGCGCCCCAGGAGAGAGAGAGAGAGAGAGAGAGAGAGAGAGAGAGAGAGAGAGAGAGAGAGAGAGAGAGAGAGAGAGAGAGAGAGAGAGAGAGAGAGAGAGAGAGAGAGAGAGAGAGAGAGAGAGAGAGAGAGAGAGAGAGAGAGAGGCGGGTGGCTCCCACCGCACTGTCGGGGACAGGCAGCTCGCGGCAGTTAGCAGCTCATCTCGGCGCCGCGCTTCGCCACACGCAAGGCTGTGTGTTTGTGTTGTTTGTCTTTGTTTTCGTTTTTGTTTTCGTTGCGCTGTCGGGGTGGGCGGCATGACGAAACGCCGCCGCATTGTAAGCAGCGCGTCGCACGGCAACCTCGGCGGCGTCTAGTCCCGTGGCCCGGCCGCCCACAAGCAGGCACGGCTGTTTGCATGGCGCGGCGCCGCGGGGTGTCGTCGTGCAGAGCTGTATCGGGTCTGGGGCTGCAAATGGGTTTCCCACGCATTAGCGCCCTGGAATGTGCATGCCCGAATACAGCCAGGCTGGCATCCCCATCCCACACATACCTCGGCGACCCGTATTCGCCTCAACACATATCACTGCGCGGCCGTAGCGCCCCTCCGCCCGCCCCGCCCCGCCCCGCCGAGGGCTGCGCATCATATTCAGTACATGGACTCCCCCTCCCCCACCGCCTCCCCCCACCACGCCTCGGCGACGTGCGGGGAATTCTGGATTGAGCACACCAGGACTCAGCATCCTGTATCCTCTCACCCCGCCCCGCCCCGCCCCGCCCCGCGCTGAGAATGTACATTCAGCGGGTCCCTGCATACCTTTCGGCTAGCGGCCGGTTCCGGCGCGGCGCAGCGCGCGTCCGCAAGGCGTGCCAATTTCACGAATAAAAGCACCGGCGAAATTGGCTGTCATTGTTTGCTGAGGGCAGGTTGGGACTTTGGTAAAGTGGCATTTTTTAATTATTTTTTTTAAAGTGTTTGTTTTTGGCTGTATGCTCACAACCATGAGTGCACCTCGGTCGGCCGGCTGGACCTGCTCTGTGTCTCGCGGCCCCACTGTGCAGCCCGCAGTGCGAGGCTCGATGGAGCAGTCAGAGACGGATGACTGGCTGGAGGACTCTGTAATTAACATATCATACGTGTCGGCGGCGGGCCAGAGCCGCGGCGCGTCCTCCTAGTGACGTCCTCGCAGTCCTCACCTCTCATGACAAATCGATGCACTACCTCTTTGTGGGACACTGCCTGGCCCTGCCGCCTGCGCCCTGCGGTCTGCAATTCAATGTGAGATAGGGGTGGGGGCGACGGCGAGGGGGAGGGGGGGGAGGGAGGTGCTACCTGCGACTGAGTTTGAGGGTTATTGATGACGCTAGCGTGGGACGCGGCCCAGGACCCCTCTCTCTTCCTCTCTCTATCTCCCTCCTCTGAGACCCGTCGTCGGGACCGTGGGGCCGTGGGGCCACCCAAGAGCAAAATCAGTGGGCACCCCGTGGGGGGCCCGGCGGACCTACACCCCGCGCCCTTGCCTTGTGCACCAGCCCAGCCGAATCAGGCGGGGCGGGGCGGGGCGGGGCGGGGCCAAGACCTCTTGAACTGGGACGGTGCCAGAAAAGCGCCCTGCCTTCCGAAGGGGGAGCGGCGGGGCGGCAGCGGCGCCGCTGAGGTTTGGCAGGCTAGTTTTATCCAGGCGAACAAACTGAAGGACAAACCCACGCCAAGCGACAAGCCAAGCGATTCCCCTCCTCCCGGCCGCGTTATCCAGCAACAGGGCGCGGCGGCGGTAAGGACGCAGTGGGCCCCCACACCGGTGGAGGCGGTCAAAATCGCGGACGGGCTTTGAACTCCAGAGTCGCTAAATGAGACTTCGAACTGCTCTTCGAACGAGGAATTCATTGGTGGGCGGTCACAAGTTTGGCTCGAGCCCTGTTTAGCAACTCCGGAGCTCGAAACGCGTCTAAATAGTTTTGCCGCCTGCGCCGGTCTTCTGGCCCACTGTGAAGGGGTTTACGCACTCCGGTGACCAAAGTAATTCACGCGGTGGTTGGCGGTTCAGCGAGCGCGATTTGTTCACTTTGAAAATGCGCGCCTAAGCCCAATGCGGCCGCTGTTTCCGCTCCACTGTGACTCCGATGGAAGCGGCTCAGCTCGGCGCGGAGCCTCAGAGACTGGCGGTGAGGTTACTGAGCAGCGGGGTTCCAGCGACTGCCACCGCCATCAGTGGCGCCAGTGTCGCGGCTGCTCATTGCTTCCGGAACTCACTCCGCCGGCCGCGCATTCGTTTTGATTACTCCCCTTTCGCTGCAAAATCCTGTAAAAATTTATTTTTCGTTTTTTCGTTTTGTTTTTTTTTTTTCTTCGTTCTTTTGCTGCAGCGGGCCGTACGCGGTAATCCAAAACACTGCAGAACCCGGCGGCTGGCGCATCACTGTGCGCCATGAAGTAGAACTGACTGTGCGCTGCGTCCCACAAAAGCGGAACAGACAAAAGAATCGGCCCGAGAAAACGGAAGAATAACGGAGAAGTTCGGCAGCCTTTGATCTTCGGCAGCAACGCAGTCGAAGCTCATTGGCCTACAGAAACAAAAACAAAAAGGCGCGGCCAAACTCAAGTACATAATTGGATCGGAGTCAACGAATTCGTGGAAAGCGCACAGTGGGACGGGGGACTAGTGGATGTGTCAGCGATATATGCAGATGAGTCATGTGCTGCCTTTAAAAAAAAAAACAAAAAAAAAAAACTGCAATTTGAAACGACAAATAATGAGATTACGAGCGGATTAACAACAAACGTAAAGTACACTTGAGAATTATTTTTTTTAAAATGAGATGATTACGTGTAGAATTGTGGCAACGATGGAAGCTACTCGCAAAAAAAAATGAGATTCCGTGTGTAATGGCGGCGATCACGCGCCGAAGCCATTTAGGATGAAACATTTGCGTCGTTAGCCTTTTCAATTAGACTAAGTAGCTCGCCTCGCTTCGGCCGGGTCGGCCCGCGCACCTTGGCGCCAACTTTCGAACTAACTTGGAGACGCCGTGGCCACGCAGCCCCCCTAAAGCATCGCGCAGCGGCGCGCCGCCCCGTGATGAACGGCATACAGTCCTTATGGCGGCGAAAAGATCGCGCCTCCTTCGGACCTTACTTCGGCTTGAACCGCGTCGCTCTGTCTCTCTCGCACCGGGCGCCGCAGAGAGACAGAGCGACTCCGGCCGTGACTCAGACAGACAGACAGACGGACGGCGTGGGTGACTTAACCAGACCGGCCCGTGCGGCCGGAATGCCCGAATACCGAGGGTCACTTCTGCTGAGGGATGGCCAGGGGAACCGAAAGTGTGGCCAGAGATAGAGAGGAGGAAGAGGAGCGGCGGGAAAAAGGGGGAAGGGTGGGGAGAGGCTCTCGGCATTCCGGCACAGCCATACATCACAAAGCGATTGGGCAACAACAGAAGGGAAGGCCACAGAACGGATGGAGGGAGGCGGGGGAGGGGGTGGCCCCGGTGTCGAGCTGTGGCACGTTTTGATGTATGAGATTTAATACCAGCCGCTCGTCGATGTTATATTGCCAATAATGAGGGGTCGGAGGAAAAACAAAAATAAAATAGGGAATTCCTTCCGCCACCCCTTGACAATTATTAACCCCTCCACTCGGGCGCATTTTTCACCTCCTTCCCGCGTGGCGCCGCCGCCGCCGCCGCTGCTCTCGGAGGCTCCTGGCCGGGACCGTCTATTTCATGCCCCAACCTGCTGCTGCACTTTTTTTGGGGGGCAGCAGTTGGATTTATCTTTATTGCTATCCCATCGCCTCTAGAGGCGTTACAGTGTTCACCCCCTTCGGCCCCTCACACACACGCACACCTACACACTCGCAGGCAGGAGATTGCCGTCATACCCCCTCCCCCATGTTGTCGAAGCATGTGCGCTGCATAGCCGTCCTCGCGTGGATCTGCTGGCTGCGGCTTCGACCCCCCCTCCCCTCCACCCAATCGTCTTACGTACGGACTGTTTGTTCCCCCCCCCCCCCCGCCCGCTTTCCCGGAAAACTTCATCTGGGATGCTGGCGACTCAGCGAGCATGAGGTGAAATAGGGGGCCTTAAGGGAAAGCCGGGCCGGGGGGAGGGAAGCGTCTTAATCCTCGACGTACACTATTTCCAATGGCGCTGCGCTGAGGCCCACTGAGGGCCCCGCGGAGGGCCCCGCGGAGGGCGCGGTGGCGACGGAGATTAACCCTTCAGGGGGCGGCTCGCCTGCAATCCGCGCCCGAAACAGGCCGTGCCCAGGGGTTGTCATTGGAACTGCGGGGACGACGGGTAAAGTTTGCAGGAAAAGGGAAGAACAGTGTTTGTCGTTTTTTCTTGTTGTTTTGCCACTTTTGTTTTCCCTTAAAATATATATGTGAGTCGGGCGCGGCGGCCCCGCAGGCGGCGTCGTGTGGCCCTTCCCTGAGAGAGCCACCCCAGGGCCGCGGCGGCCGCAGTCCTGGCGGGATGGACCCCACACCCAGTTCGACAACTTTCCAAATTTTAAAACAACACTATAAAAGAAAGAGACCAGGAAAAAACTTGGACTTCCATTCCGATGCGGTTTTCCCCGGGCATCCCTGTTCCTGTTTCTGTCGTTTCTTTCTATGGTGTTTTGGCATGGCGCGACCCGGCCACTGAAACCAATCCGGAATCCTGACCGATTTTGTTTCCATCCGATCCTTCCGGAGATTACGCAAAGCGATTCGTAAAACGAGGCAGCGGTGCGGGACCGTGTCAAGGGTGTGGGCCGCGCGGGCGGACGCACTGGTGGAGCTGGCAGCCCCTGATCGCCCATTCCGGCCACGTGGGGGCGCGGCGCGGCGCGGCGGCGGGCAGACCGCGCAGGCGGACAGTCAGGCCGCCCTCCAATCAGGAGCCCGGACACGCCGCCACAACCACGCCGGCCGCCTCATCCCGCACACCGACCACACCGGGGCACTCGTCTAGGGCCTCGTCCAGGGCCTCGTCCAGGGCCTCGTCCAGGGCCTCGTCCAGGGCCTCGTCCAGACGGACGCAAGGCAGGTACACTCTCAATATAACACGGTCTAGTGCGAGAGGGTCTTGGAAGGGGAGGCCCCCTTGCTGGCTAGGCATGCCGAGGCAAGCAATCCACTCGGGCGTCTGGCGGGCGGGTCCACCCATCAGGCGCTGAGCTGCCACCTCGCAGCGCCGCGATCGGACCGCGCGGTCGCCCCCCCCCCTCTGAATTACCGTCACAGATAATTATCGAGTCCTAAAAGCGGTGGTGCTTTGAAGGCGGCGCTGGTGTTTGTGTAGAGAGGCGGCTCAGCCCCACCACCGCGGCGCCTCGCCGCCCGCCCCCCGAGCAATCACCAGACGCACCCCCCGCCAGCCACTGTCCTTGCAACTCAATTAATTCGCCCGTCCATTTATTAATTGATTTGCATTTTTACGAGATTGCGCGCGATCATCCGCGCCGCGCGCGCGTTGCGAAAGGCTGGGACAAAAATAAAATAAAATAAAAGTTAAAGAAAATGAAAGCGGCGGCTGCTGCACTGCAATCCTCTCAGTGCATTCATAAATACAGCAACAAAAAAAAAAATGAAAACAATAATTTGACTTGCGTCTATGCAAACCAACCCTTCGTTTCCATATTTCTCTTTTTTTTTTCATTTCGTCACACATTCCTGCTCCGCTTGCAAGGTTCCGAGGCCGGCGACGACTGGCTCTCTGGAGCCCCCTCTCCCCCCCAATCCAATCCCACTGTGCGGCCCCATGATCCCGCCCGCGCCGCCCCGTCCATCCCCGGCCATCCCCGGCACCGTAACTTAGCCGCTGCGGTCGCATTGCGATGGAAGTGGGATGCAGTATAGTTTCCACGGTGGGCAAAGAATGGCCCTCCGACTGTCGGCGTTGTCGGCTCTCCCTAAACCTCCCCCCCCCCCCCAACCCCAGCTCGTGTCTAGACCAGCGGCTAAACTGGGCCACGCCCCGCCACGCCCCCGCCGTCAAAAGAGACGCTGTTGACTCTCTCTCTCTCTCTCTCTCTCTCTCTCTCTCTCTCTCTCTCTCTCTCTCTCTCACACACACACACACACACTCACTCACGCGCGCGCGTTGCCTCGAATTTTCCCGTTGCATAATTCAGCCAAAGTTGGCGGCGCGGCAACTTGCAGCATTGGAACGCGGCAACAAAGCAGCGCGGCACAATGACCGGAACGTGCAGCTTCGCTGTACCCACGCAGCGCTGTTCTTTCCTCTCCCTCACTTGCAGCAGTTGTTGTTGTTGTTGTTTGAAGGTTGTGTTGCGCCGCGGTACGCGTTTTCCCGGTAGATTGACCCGCAGTCAGTCAGGCAGGCAGGCAGCGGGCCATGCCACAAGCCATTAAGAGGGAGCCGCAGCCGGCCGCGATGGACCGGCCCGACAGCCAACCCCCACCCCGCCAAAAACAACAACAACAATAGCATCACCATTGCAGGCGGCAGACGCGCCGAAATCCATTCGGCTGGGGCGCGAAGCCGCATTCATTGTTTCGGCCGTCTTGGGGGTGGTCCGGTGGGCCCGTCGGGGCTACTCACAGGGGCATCCGGAGGGCGGTCCTGGCCGCCAGGGTCCGCCAGGGTCCGCCAGGGTCGCCGCGTCCCCTCGGACCCGAGCATGATGGCTCGCTTGGCCAGGGCGGCCAGGGCGGCCACGGCGGCGAGGCGTCGGGGTGTGGCGGTAAACGGCCCACGGCCTCGGCACTGCAATAGCGCGCCGCACGTGCCGTCCGAGGACTATTGGAGATAGCGGCCTCCTGCACGCTCATTCCGCCGCTCTCTCTCTCTCTCTCTCTCTCTCTCTCTCTCTCTCTCTCTCTCTCTCTCTCTCTCTCTCTCTCTCTCCCTGCGCGTGTGCGCCCCTCGCGTGTCCCGGCCTCGGCCAGACCGGCGCCAGGGCTGTTAGCGGCGTTAGCCTCCGAAGCTGCGAGGGAAAAGAGGGGATTTGGCTAATTGAATGCGGCCCGGGAAACGAGTGGAGGTACACTGGCCTGCAGCCGCCTGCAGCGCAGGAAGCGGGACTGCTGGCCGCGCGGCCCCGCGAGGACTCCGCCCCAATCAGCGGCACGCGGTGGGGATTCGAGCACGTGCAGCGCGGAAATGTAAAAAAAAAAAAAAAAAAAGAGAGAGAGAGAGAGAGATAGAAAAGATGATCAGCGTGTAACATGCAAAACGGTTCGGCAGGGGACGCCTTCCTGTAACGGCTGGCCTCGCGCTTCCGACGAAACACGTCCCGACGTAACGAATTTATCAGTGCAGAGCAGCCTTTCTTTCGGGGCGGGCTGCTGCTGCTGCTGCTCCTGCTGCTGCTGCTGCTGCTGCTGCGCGGCCTCCCCGTCCCACACGTGGCGCACGTGTGCTCCTCCCTTAATAACAACAGGCAGGCGCGCACTCGGTGTGCCGGCCCGTCTCTCTGGCGGCCCCGCGGCCCCCGAGTGCGAGGCGAGGCAGGCCCACCGGTCTTGTTTTTCAGCGGCCGGGGCCACGACGGGGACGAACGGACGCCGCAGTGGGCCGGAGCGGAACGGCTCCACGTGGTTATACGTCCCGTAGGTTAACCGCGATCCATCACAACGGGAACGGGCCTGGCCGCCGACCGCCCCGCCGGCGCCGCGCCCCGCCGCACCCCACCGCGCCCCGCCACGCCCACACCGCCACCCTCCGGCTTTAGATAAATCGTAGCGTATGGGGGTTGAGCCATCCGGGCCCGCGCCGCCGCCGCCGAGCAGGCGGGCCGGGCAGGCCGAGCTGGCAGGCAGAGGGAGCGCCACGGACCGGGCAGGCCGAGCTGGCAGGCAGAGGGAGCGCCACGGACCGGGCAGGCCGAGCTGGCAGGCAGAGGGAGCGCCACGGACCGGACAGGCGGCCAGGCTTCAGGCACACCAGTGTTACTGGACCAGCAGGCTAGCCACTCAAAAAGTGGCGGGTGAAAAATGCGCTCTGACCACTGCGGTATGCGAGACACACACAGAGCACGCGCCCTCTGCCACACACACAAACGCGCTCGCTGACATGACATCCACACTTACGTAGAACACTCACACACAGAGACACAAAACCACGCGAGGCAACCACCCTGACACGGGCGGAAACGCCGATGGGTCGGCCACATTTACACACTTGGCGCGCGCGCACACACACGATGCACTCGTGTGTAGTAGTGCTTGGCAGCAGGTCGCTGCCCGCGGTGCTTGAGTGCCCATGTTGTGCTGCTGCACATTCCCCGGCCGGCCTGGCCCACTGTGCGAGGGCCACGATGACGGACGGCCAGGACCGATGCACGACTATTACAGAAAGACACCCCCTCCCCCCCTCTCCCGCCGGGACTCGCTCCGATCCGTGGATACGCATCGGCATCCGTAATGGGCTCTGCCATGGGCCATGTCGGCCGCGCGTCTCGTGGCACGCCCACGCCCGCCCCGCCCCGCCCCGCCCCGCCCCGCCAGCCGGCAGTAGTAGTGACCGCGAGGCCCATTGCGGTGCATGTGGTGTGCAGGCGCAGCGTGCTGCAGCAACAGCATGGCGCAGCTGCCAGTCAGCCGACCCGGCAGGCAGGCAGGCAGATGCGAACCGCACCGCGTTTCCAACCGAGATCGTCGATATGACGCGTCCTCCTTGGAGAAGTATGATCATTATTTGTGCTGCGCGAGAAAGATGCTTATTACTCACTGTTAAAAAAAAAAAAAAAGGTTTTACGGAAACAAGCAAATGAGTGAAAATTTAGACATTCATAAACATTCAAATGTCATCATTAGCCAAAGCGAAACAAATGCCGTTGAATCAGAAAGTGACAATTTGTCGCAGAAGAACAAAATTTTTGTTATCACCATTGACGCTGAAATTTGGATGTGGTCAACAACCTAGGGCTTAACAAAAAGAAATGATAAGTAATATTGTAATCATCATCTATTTTCATTTTTCAAAGTCATAGCGAGATAATTATTTTGGAGGTAGAACCATAAAAAATTAAGTTTGCGACAAAAGTACACGATCAATAATTTTACGTTGTGGAACTATCTTTTTGTTGCTAGTGAGTGGTCCAACAATCTATCCATTCCAAAACAAATCTTGTTGCTGTTTGTCAGAGCAAAGTGGCAAAGGGTATGAGCGTGAATAATTCGGGGCGTTTTGCTGATGAAAACGATATGTGAGATGTCAACCCTAACCTCTCCGGAAAGGTAGTTACGATCCTTCTCGCGCAGCACAAACTATTACGATCTTACTCGCGCGGCACAAATAATAAGGATACTTCTCTTGGGAGGCGTGGCGTCGAATATTTACCTTTTTGTAAGAGAATCGATGTGGCTGTCTCGTCTGTTAGTTCCTCCAACCCGTAGTCTGTAGTTGGCCTGAGCCTGAGAGCGAGGTAGTCGGGTGAACAAACGAAAACAAACGTTTATTCCGAGAAATTACCATGACCATTCGTAATGTCGCGGTTAATCCGTGCTCCGACACAAACTAAATAGTGCTACAGGGACAATCATCTGCTAGACATGCAGCAAAACTGGGCGTGTGCTTGTTCCTTTCGAACGCCAGAGGAGACCCTAACCTACAAACTGTGCGGCCTGACTGGTGGCTTTCATCTCGCAAATGGCTCATTTTAACTTTCAGTTGTTGTTTCAATTATAAAACCATTACTTAAAACCATTATTTGGAGAGGGGCCAATAAATATATAATTTAAAAAAAAAAAAAAAAAAAAGCCAAGGCAGGACACCAAGATGCTAACGACAACGGATTTGCCCCAGGACAGTGATATTAGGATTTCAAGTCAAACCAGGTAAGTGTCTCGCCTGTTTGCATTCCTTTCACCTCATGGTTGATAAAATCTTCTATGATCAATGTCATACATCGGATAGCTCTGAGTGTCAGCGATAGCTTGTGTAACCTTGGCCCTTTGTTGGCTTTTGTCGAACAAGATTTGGGTAAAATGCAAAGGTTCAGGACATGAAGTTGACCAAAACCATTTGAAAAACAAACACTAAACTAAATTTACAGTGTTGGTTGTAGCAGTCAGTTTGTTTCTTTTGCGTAGGCTTTTTCGCATAACAACAGAGAAGTATTACCTGGCATTGTGGCCCCGCTGGGTTCCAATATTACAAGGAAGTGACGCTGTCTCTGCGACCACCCAACCCCTCCCTCTGGCTCTTTCTACTTGTGTACTTTAAAACAACACTTATTTTTGTGTACTGAAGGCTGCCGCCCTGTTTAAGTATGCCGGCTACGCCTGGCCATGCCGGGCCTGAGCGGCTGGGCTGGGCCATGGCTGGGCTGGGTTCGCTTTCAATTATCTCTGCGAAACGGCAGCAGTATGCACGCGTGTCGCACCAGGTCTGGGGGAGGGAGGGGGCGGGGAACTGCTCTGGGGCCTGGGGTAGTCTGGGGTCGCTAGCCGCCCGGGGGACGCTGCAGCGGGGGAGGGGGGCTGCAATCCCACCGTCGTATTCGTTTCTAATGCATTGCGTCGCCGCTGCATACAAAGTGCGCGTTCAGGGGCAGGCCGACCCTGTTAGATCTTTTCCCCCGCCCCGCCCCCACCGTGCTGCTGGGATTAGGCCTCGCGAAGCAGAGCGTCCGAGGGGCAGGGCAGTCACCGAATCGCCTGAAATATTACGCGGAGCTGCCACAGACAAAAACAACAACAACGTACCTGTGACCAGGCTTCCGCGGGCGCGCTTGTAGCGAACGGGAGACAACCTTTGCGGCCTGCGCGCGAAAAAAAAGGGGGGGGGGGCGTCCTTGGAGACGTCGTGGTGGTGCTGCCAGCTCGGTCTGCGCGGCGGCCTTCGTTGGCGATATCGAGAATTCCCGCGCGCCGCCGCTTGCTGCCGACAAGGGGTTGGTTGCAGCGTTGCCGCGTCGCCGCGCGGTGATTGGCGGGAAGAAGGCCGCGCGCCGAGCGGCAACAGCGCCGAGGCATGCCTGGGAAAGGTGCAAAAGACCGCTCCGTGCGATATCCCACTAAAACTTCACTACATGCTAAAAACAAAAACATCGACGCGGCTGGCTGGAAGGCATCTCCGTGCCTCGAAAATAAATTATAAAACGCAACTTGGGTTCGTTGGTCCATTATCAATCGACCCAAATGACTCGTCATCTCGCAAACACGCACTCAAGTCTGGAAAGTTGTTCGCCATTAGTCGTTAGGGATTCTCTTTTTGGCAGTGTCGTTTAGCGTTGAATGGAAGGAGCGGCGCCGCGCCACGCCCGGGCCTCTCATCATTGCCATTCCCTGCCCTCGTGGCGCGGCTGGCGCGGCTGGCGCGGCGTGCCGGCGGTGGGGCGTTCGCCCCGACGAACTATGGCCTGGTATGGGCTGTCATGCCGCCACGCCGCCACGCCGCTCCGCCAAGTCCCAAATCAAGTAAGTGCGGCAGGATATGAATATGAATGGGTGTGGATGCGCGCAACGTGCCCCCTCTCTCTCTCTCTCTCCCTTCTCTCTCCCCCCTCTCTCCCCCCTCTCTCTCCCCCTCTCTCTCCCCCTCTCTCTCCCCTCTCTCTCCCCTCTCTCTCTCCACTCTCTCCCCCCTCTCTCTCCCTTCTCTTTCTCCCCCCCTCCCCTCCGGTCTTGCCTCCCTGCTCATCCCGAGGCGCCGCCTTGGAAGGAAAGGACGCGAAAAGATGGAGAGAGAGAGAGAGAGAGAGAGAGAGAGAGAGAGAGAGAGAGAGAGAGAGAGAGAGAGCGGGGCGACTGCTCGCGTTTAGCTCGTTCATTACTAAGTTCACTGCTGTATTTCGGGTCGCGGCGTGTCCTTCTGCCGTCGGCTGGCGCGCCGCGTCGCGTCGCGTCGCGTCGGCCTTGCGGCGGTGGAGGCGGCTGCTGTGTGAATGTCGCGCCAGAGCCGCCGTGCGATGGGCTCGTTTTAAGGGTGTGGTTGAGTTCGTCTCATCAAGTCCCCTGCGGTCTGTCTGTCTGTCTGTCCGGCGGTCTGTGCGCCACGATGCCGCGTGCCCCGACCCCAGGCAGGGCCCCTGTGGAGTCGCACTTAGGCAGGCCCGCCGACAGGCCTGCATCCGGGACTGCGTGCCCGAGCCCCTGGGCGCCGCAGCCGCGGCAGCCCAGTCGAATTCAAACAAGTCTCTTCAAATCGATATCATATGCCCAAAACGAGCCAATTTTTTTTTTTTTGGTTTGGACCAAATAATTTGGATTTGTTAATTTCACTTTTAGGTTAGGCTGTCCGGTTGGTGCGAGTGAGCGCGGCACGCACCCGTCAGATTCCTCCGGCGGCGGCGCGTTTAATCCGGGCACGCGGCGCGCGGGGAGATTGCCCCACAGCCTCGGGGGGACAAGGACGAAGGACGCCGCTTGCATATTTCTGTCCTTGTTATTCGAGACGAAGAGGGCGGGGCGGGGCACGGGCATCTTTCCGCCGCAGTTTCCCTCAAAGCAGCGAAAGAATTCTCTTTGAAGGGAGTGCCAACTTTCTGTTTAACGGAAACCGGAAACCGGAAGGGAGACCGGCGGGCAGCGCAGCGCCAGTGGAAGAAGGCAGCGTGCCGCGAGCAAAGCCGCCCCGAGGAGTTATATCTTCTCTTCCGGACCAGACTAAACACTCTGAGACAGAGAGAGAGAGAGAGAGAGAGATAGAGAGAGAGAGAGAGAGAGGAGAGAGAGAGAGAGAAGGAGAGGAGAGATATGAAAGGGGGCGCCCCGCCGCGTCATTCAGGCCTCCCGTTGTAAATGACCATCTTGCTCATCTCTTCTGGCAATCTCACCTCTCTCTCTCTCTCTCTCTCTCTCTCTCTCTCTCTCTCTCTCTCCGCGCCTTCTGTTTCTTTCTCTCGCGCTGATTTCCGGCGCTACTGGGGGTCCTGGACCCGTTTTTGCAAGATTGATGGAAATGGTCGGATTGAGGCCTCAAGCCCACACCATCAAAGCGTGCAGAAAAGGGGGGGGGGGGGGAAAAATAAAAACAAAGTAGGTTTAGATTAAAGATCCCCCGCCGAAAGAGCGCCGAGCTGTGATGCAAACCGGGCCTATTGTCAAGGGACTCAGCTGT